>VXAC01007637.1:1180884-1356290 GCA_013399225.1 Rhipidura dahli | reverse complement strand
AAAAAAAAAAAAAAGACATCAGAGCTGAACTTGATTAATTCACTGCAAACATTCTCAAGGTGATTTCTCCCACCCAGCCTACACCTCTGCCCTTTGCTGAAAACCCATAGGGGTAAGTTTTATAAGAAGATTGGGGTTTTTTCAGTCCAGCTAATGATTTCTGAGTAAAGGAACAACCTGGTAATGCAAAAAACCATAGTAGTAAAAACAGGAATGGGCTTCTGCTATACACATTTTGTTATGTTACCCTTTCAGCCATCAGCGGTTGCCAGAAATCCTTGCTTTAAGTAGGTCCACAACACAGATATGAGTTGAGATAGTCCTTAATAATCTAAAAAATCCAAGAAACTTCTTTACTATATTCCTCTTAATGGTAAAATTTGCTCTGAACACCACCTGGCCATATATATATGAACTGCATCACAGAACAAATTTTAACACCAGTTCCCTCCCTCCTTCCCTGGATGATTACCTGTAGTAACCTAAAAATAGATGTTTTCTTGGGCTGTTCATAACACCCTGCAGTGATGGGACTGGTACAATCTCCCCCTTCAGTCTGTTCCACTGCTCACCTAGTACTGCAACAAGAAAGGGGTTTTAATCTTTAAACTGATTCTCCTCTGTTGAAATACGATCTCATTACTTCTTGTAGTATGCTTGGTAATTATGAAGACCACTTTATCCTCTTTCTGTCTGCAGCCAACTTTTCTGCACTTGAAGTTCATTAACATTACTCATTCCTGCCTATCTTCTCTAGGTAATACAGCTGTAATAGGTTGTATCTCCTAAAGTTCTGAATATTCATGTGATTCTCTGGTTTCTCTCCAAGTGGTTTGCAGCCTCCAAAATGGATACACATAAGTTTCAAGTTGTTTTAATTTTACCCACATGAGACATTAAATAATAACACTCAGAATCTTGAGCTTTTATTCCCAGGGCTTGATTAATTTTACTGTGATTAATCTGTGCTAAAACATAATTTTTAGTTCTGTCCAGAACCTTTCACCTACAGTATGACATGCAAACAATAAGTTTGGGGATATTATTCCATAAATAGTATTCCTAATGGCATTAGCTTGTGGACAGCAATATCTGAATTTTTAAAGTGTCTTTTAAAGTGTCTTGTACTAATGGATATAAATTATTGTAATGGATGTGACAAAGTAAATATTCTCTTTTTCCAGAGGAATGCAGAATAGCTGTGCTGTTCTCACAATTGCAGCCATCTGTCTGAAGCTCTCCAGATTATTTTATTCTGTATTTAGATATTTACACACAGTTGGATTTTTTTTCTGAATAATGTACTTTTTTAGTTCTTCAACTGTTACACTCTTTTCTTCATTCCTAGGATTTTAGAGACGACTATCAAAAAGTGTAGAACTGTGAGTGGTGTAAGGCTTGTCAATCAGTCATGATAGTAAACACCAAAACACATAGCATCCCAATCAGCTGAAAATTGTTCTGCATCTAGAAACATAATGGCTTTTTAAATAATTTATAAAAATTTTCAGTTTGATTGAAAGATACAATAAGCTAATAGAGTGCTTGATAATGACTGAAATCATCAGTGTAAAATTTTAGTGAAGTGTTAAAAAGATGCTATTCTTCAATAATTAAGTACCATTTATTGTTTGAAGAAAATTAACTGTAGGCAAATAAAGGTATATTGAGGTTTCTATATGGTTTAGCAGTAGCTATACATAAAATAAGGAATTAAAGTTTAATTTGTGGAAGCATTCACAAAAAGTTTGAGTTGTGCAACTGCCAGTCTGCAGAAGCCATACCAATGTCTATAAACACATTAGGCATAACCTGTCATCATAAAACCGCTGCAACCTCAAACTTATAGTTTTATGTGGCAGGACTTTTTAAGACTAGAGGCAAAGTCATTATCATGGTTTTCTTTCCATCACACTGAAAACAAATTTTTGATGGCAGAAAAATATATCTGGTTTAGTTTGTTTGGGTTTTTTTAATAGCGTCAACAGATCTCCAGAAGTAATAAAATTGCATGCACTTAAAAGTAAGTTGAAATAGTAATTTGATCAGAGCACATAAACTAAACCTCTTTCTATGGTGCTATAGGTATTCTTTTAACTACCGGCTACAGGACCTTTTGATACAAGGCTACCAACAAGAATGTACTTTGTGATGAGAACTGGTTATAATTTACAAAATTAATGTAGAATTACTTCAAAATATTTCAATGGCAAACCTTATGGAAGTCCAAAATGAGGCAATTATAGCTTTCTTTCCCAAAGTATAAAATAAATGAAGCTAACAATTAAAACACAGCCAAGACAAAACAGGTACTGTTAAGATCTTGCAGAAGTTGATATTAACTTTTTATTTGCTTGAACATTTTCTTTTTTTAGTGCAGATTGTGTAAGAAAAACTTGTATGAAGTAAGACAAGATTGATTTGGTTCTTTATTTTCTGCTATATTTGTATTATTTCTTGCAGGCAATGTTCTATTTTACTATAGTTATTATTATAATGTAAGAGAAGAAGAGAAACTAAATGCACTAGCTTTTATTCAGGTGCATTTGTTTGGAAGATGCCTGGCAGCAGAATATTTCAGTATTTCAGTAATGTTACACTACTCAAGATTATAATAAAGTATGTTATAATATTCTTACCATTTGAGTGTGCAGACTATGATTTTCTGAGGATGAAGTACAGGTGGGGAGGTTTTCTCACACTGACTGTCAAAGCTTTTGTATTTCCCTTTTTGAGTTTACAAAGCTTTTGTATTTCCCTTTTTGAGTTGATGGGGCTGGTACAATCTCCCCCTGCAGTCTGTTCCACTGCTCACCTAGCACTGCAACAAGAAAGGGGTTTTAATCTTTAAACTGATTCTCCTCTGTTGAAATACGATCTCATTACTTCTTGTAGTATTCTTGGTGAAGAATACTTATGAAGACCACTTTATCCTCTTTCTGTCTGCAGAACTTGGACTTTGCAATTCATATCTGTTGTCCTCAGTCAGACACATCATGGAGCACAGGAGAAGTGCACAGATATTGTACCCAGGACAAACACCTCAGCTGAAGGCAGTCACACTTCATCAGCATCACTTCCAAAATGCAGCCGTGTTGCACATTAAAAATGGAGGCTTTATAAATGCTATGTCTGACTAAAGCATGAACATGTTTCTGCCAGGATGGGCCTGGTGCCTTTTGGAGAAGCACTCAGCATCACAGTGCACTGAATACTTTTAACTCTTTTCTTAAACAAATAGAGTCAGAACACTATAATGAACCATGACTTTTCCTACCTTACTACCAGTGTTAGAAGGAGCAGTGCTGGCTGGTTCTGCTCTGTATTAATTGTGGTTTTACTTTTCAGTTCCTGTGTCTAAGTAAAAGCTTTGTATTTTAAAGGTAGGTCTGCCATAGAATCCCAAGGACTGCAGTGAGGTTAACTACATCTGCTGTCTTTAATTTGGCTAGCTCAGGCAGTGATCACAATGCAACAGCAGCAATGCAGAGGTTAGAATTTACAGCCCTTTTTGAATCAATAGCAGGACTGTTATCAACATGTGGGATGCCTGCTGTAGATATGTCTATGGATACTTAAGTTCCTGAGTTGCTCGGCAGAGGACAAATGTGAGATGATCTATTCAAATTTAGCAGTTTAACCAATACATATTTTGAAAGTTTCACTTTTTCCATAACATAATAGTATGAGGTCTGACATTATTTTAAGGTTTGTAACCCTACCTTGGTCTGGCAATCAGGCTATTTTAAAGTGAAGGAAGTCCTTCTCCTTTCAAAAGTGTAACTCATGTAATCAACTTCCTTTCTTCTCTGCCTAAAACACCTGACATGGATGCTAGATAAATGCACATAGAGAGGGGTCAGCACATTCTGAAACACCTGACGTTCCCTCTGGACATCAAGAAACACCTTTTCACTGTGAGGGTGACTGACTGCTGGCACTGGTTGCGCAGGGAAGTGAAGAGGTGGGGGATTCTCCCTCCTCAGATATAATCAAGAGCCTGGTGCTGGGCAACCAGATCTAGGTGGCCCTGATTGAGCAGCAGCATTGGGCAGTATGACCTTCAGAGGTGCCTTCCAATCTCAACCATTCTATCAACTCATGACCGAAAATCCCTCACCACCCACCACAAGCACTTTTCCTAACTGATCTCTACATCAGCCAGCTCAACCTGTGTTTCCTCAGGAGCTGAGCTGTACCTCAGCTGCCATTCAGCCATCAGAAACATAAAACGTGTCACAAGATAGGAATTGCTAAGGAAACCTTGAGTGTAAGCAAGCCTCATTACCACCCTTCATCAGGATCTTCCAAATGGTGCTTGTGTGGGGAAAGGCACAAGCAAAAAGACCCAGTCTTTCCCTATTAACACATTCCATTTGCATGACCATGGGTTGATCTTCATGTAAGACTTGCATCTTTACTATCTGCTGTAGAGAGGAATTCTTGAGGACTTGCCCAGTTTATCATGAAGGAAAATACTGGTTGAAGATTCAGTAGCCTGTCTAGAATATTTGTGGTTTAATTTCTACTTATATCATTGATAAATGCAGGACCATCATTTTATTCTCCAAAAATGTATAAGCAAAGTCTGAGCTAATATTAATTTTTCTCAGGCTCATTGCCAGATGGAATAAGAAATATTAGGAAGTATTGGATATCCGAAGCCAGCTTTCACTCTGCCACAAAAAGGCAGTTGTGCTAAATCAAGAGTTTTAATTTTAAAAGAGATATTCCAAGTTGACAACCTTTTGGATAACAGCACATTGTCTTTTACTGAAAGTGTTTCTGAAGCAAATATCATAGGGATGTATATTTTTTAAGCTAGTATAATATTTCTACATACATGAGAGTGGATGTGACCCATATGTGTACAGATTCCCTGTAATTTATTCATGTTCATTAGGTGTAAAATGAAAGAGCTAGATAAATATTCTAAATCTGGATAAACAGCCTAAATCATAGTGAATTATGTGTGCTAAGCAGGATTTCCTTTTCTAAGATGCATTAATGTTTTAAAGATCCCCGAAATTATAAAATGGGATTGAAAGAGCAAAAAGGCTAATAAAAAGCAGGCAAAATGGTACAAGGTGTAATTTGTTCCTATGTCCCAGCCCTCAGAAGTTTTTACCATTTCTGAGCAAGTGTGTGAGCCGTAATGATGAGCAAATTAAATGACAGTTTAATGCCTATGTATGTGGGAGTGCACGTGGTGATATCAATGATTTCTATTCACAGCAATGACTCATCTGCTTCTTGAAATTCAACAGTGAGAACTGGACCAGCACCATGCTTGTCAATGGCAGCACTAGTTACTTTCAGATCTTACATTGCAGGGGGATCCTCTGGACTGTTCAGAGGCACTGAGCCCTTGTGGCTAATTAGGATCTAGCCCATAACTGAATGAAACCCAGAATTTTTTTGTTCAATTTTTTTCCTGTAACATCTTTCCATAAACCTGCTGTCAACATAACCATCTCTAATCAAAAGAAAAAATTAATAAATGAATGAGCTTTCTCTCAGAAAATAGAAATAGAAATAACACACTTCTAACAGAAGACTCTCAGTGTCTGCCAGCATTTATCTGAAAAAGATAAATAAAATTCACATCTCTTTTTACCTAGTGCTGTTGCCAGAAATTGTTGATGCCAATAAGAATGTCTCTCCCACTTAAGAAGTTTCTTAGTATAAATTCAGAAACTTCATCAGTAACATTTGGAAAGATGTTCTAAAAGAAGGAGCACCAATACATTCAGTTGCTTTTCACCCTCTTTGGCTCTCATGATACTGAGGACAGTAGAACTGCTGGTAATAAAATTACTTTAATTCTCTAGTACTTGTTACCATGCTTGAAAGGGTACAGTTTATTGCTATAAAAGGTAGGAACATTGTACTATCTATTAAAATTAAAAGCATAAATACCAAACATTAGGGAAGTGATTCAGGTCAACAATCATACACTGAAAGCAGTCAGTGCCATGATATTTTCTGATGTGCAGGCCCAGGGTATCCAGCAGATATGACAGATAATGAGAGTTTGGTGTAGCTTGTGCAGGCTTTCCTGGAAAAAGAACAGCAGGGAGTACAGAATCCCTGAAGCAACATTTGTCTATTTTATTAAGATGATAATAGACCTCTGCAATATCACAGGGCTGTTTGTTTCCTTTCATCTTAGTTAGGGAAGCCACGCAAAACTCTGAAGAGACTGGGTAATCATTTTAGGTCCCAGAAAGGGCCAAGTGAGACTTTGAGTGCACCTTTTTCTGCAGAGCAAGCCAATCACAGAACACCTGTCCTGCTTTTCAGAGATGCCATACAGCTGCACGACTTATCAGCTTCATGGGAGGTGAGTCCTGAAGAAGGCAAAACAAGTATGTTTGATTTTCTTATGTTAAAAGCAAAAATGAGAAGCTTTTAGGACTATTAGCCAACTTCATTTGACAAAAGGTTTTGGATCCACAAAACAATCTGAAAACTGTGGATTTACTGAGTATAAATGGAAGCTTCACTACAACAAAAGAACAAAAATATTATTCTTTCACATTATTATTTAAAAATTTAAACACAGATTTCAAGTAGCTAAAAAAAATATCTGGCCTTTTCAGGCTGCTTCAATACTGATGTATATCTAGCTTTGCCTGCTCAACATGTCTGTCCTCATTCAAGGTATTATCTTTCATGTTCAAAGGGAACAATTCTCATTTAGGTTCCTCTGATTCTTTCAAATAGTTATGCTTGCATTAGGCTGGAGATGTGGTCAAAATCCACTCCCCAAATTTATTTATATTTTATATAATTGAAGTAAGTAAAATAATATCATTTGTCATTAAAGAAAGAAATGCCTTTAAAAAGACAATCATAGGAGAATTTCTACTAAATCTATTCTTGGACATCCTTAGAAGTGTAAACACTAATTTTGGTAATCATTTTTACTCATCATTCTTGAAGAAATTATACCTTGCTACAGTCAAAATAGACATGATACATAATATAGAATCAGCAGCATTATCTTTCTCTCTTCTTTTTTAACACCAAATTTTTATTTTTGTTCTGATTTCAGTCTGAATTAATTACATTGTAGGAGAATGTAATAAGAACTGTCAGATATGGAAAAGGTCTCTTACTTATTAAATCTCATCTAGTCAGAATACTAAGGAAGAAAGAAGAGAAAATGTTTCAGTGTGATGTATCTGTCATGTTCATGTGTGTGTAATTATTGTGTTCCAGTACTGAAACAATTGCAAGTTTTTTTGCTGTACTTCTTGCCTTGTGACATTCCCAAGTGCATATGATTTATTCTTGTACACAACATTCATATTAAGGCTTCTAATTGAAAACCATGTGTTGGCATGGTTCATGTGGAAGTGTAGTTCTGCTATGAGAGTGCTGTAGCCTGGATCTCAGAAGACTTTAGTTTAATTTTATGTCTAACACAGGCTCAGTCTGCTTTTGTCAGTTCACCATATACCAAACAATTTTCTTCCACTTCTATTTCAGAGGTGGCATGCCAGTCTGGCATGGTAAAGCTGATATCAGCTGAGATTCATCTCGTCTGTGTTAGGAATCTAAAACTAAAGTGAGTACACTCTAGAGGAAAAAACAAGTGCAAAGTAGCATTCCAGTTGGGGTTTGAATTTATTCAAGGATGGGGCCTCTACAGCCCTTCTGGGCAACCCATACCTGGGTTTGTTCACTCTAACAACAAAAAAGCTTGTTTTTCTTCATGTCTTACCTGAATTTGAAATTAGTATCTTGAAACACTCTTTAGGTCCTTTAAGCAGAAGAACACCAAAACATTTGCTTAATTTTTTGCCTCAATGTTGAATGTCTAAAGCTAAATGAAGTGAAACACCCAGAATTACCAGCTGCAATCAAATGGGTTGGTAGTCAGAGGGATAAACTCCAGAGGGTATAAACTATATAATTCAAGTCCTTAGTCTCATTAAGGAATTTGAACTTGCATTTCCACATTTGGATCATTTAGCCATTAGACTATTAGACTATTTGAAGTAGTTGTCAGAGACTGAAAATAGTTCAGACCTCGAACCCTGATACAAGGTTTTGCTCATTATAAAGAAGCTATAACTGGAGAAGCTTCCCTGAAGAGTGGACTTTGAACTGAAAGTCAAACTGCTGATTAGATAAAGGGAAACTGCATTGTTCAGTCATCTCAGGCTGAGGGAAAGGTGAGCATCCACAAAAGGCCAAANCCCCCCCACACCTATTTTCTATTTCTTTTTCTCTCTCTCTCTCTCATATTTACCATCAAACTAAACACATATTATTGTCACTGGCATATGGTCTCATTTGCAATTTAATTTGGGCAGAGGAATTTCTAAAGAACCTTAATAATTGGATCTTAATAATCAGTAGTAAAGTTTTCTGTCTCTCTTTTTTCTTTTTTTTCATTAACTGACTCACATTCCAAGCAGATTCATGTTTTGGATGCCCACAGACAGGAAGATAAAATACTACCTGTTCTGAGTTAGCCCACTCTTTGCTCATCACACCAAACTCTTCCCATGTCATTCCCTTCTGGATGGTTATGGAAGCTCTTCTCATGAAAATATGCATCTGTCATGACTCCCTTTCCCCCTACTCTGTGAATACCACGGGGAAAATGGGCATCTAACAGTGATAACTTCATGGACCTGTACAAAAGTACAGCATTTTGGAGCTTATTTCTGTGTATATGACTGAACTGCATACAGTGCTGTAGTATTAAATGCACTGAAGGTTTGACTCAGCTGTGGGCAGCAGCTAATTTACACTTCCTGTGTAAGTCCACATCCATTGCTTCCATTTTTATGCAGAGTGGAACAGCTTCAGCTGTGCCTTTTGCTACAGCATGAAAGCACAGTCTCTAACATCTACACATGGCTCACCTCTCCTCATACCACCTTCCCAGGGGAAAAAAAATGGATGCATAATGTTTTCCTTTGGTTTTTTTCTTGTTTTTTTTCCTTTTTAAATAACATCTATATGCATATTCCTGTACTCTTGTAATAGAAATTATTAGGTAAATAAAACATGCCACAGGCTGGAGGCAGTAAGCAATTATGTTTGAGGCTATTCTCATCTCAGGGGAATTAATTCTATAACTTGTGACTGGAGCCTCCCCAGTTCAATTCCCCACCTCCCTTTCCCTTTTCTCTTGCTCAGTGCCATGGTGCCCAAAGGTAGTTACATATATAGGAGAGTTTTCTACGGGTGCTTGTTTCCGTGAGACACTGCTGATTTTCTGACAAGCAGCAAAATCCCTGTTTAATTAGTTAAAACTAAAGAGCCTTAGAGGACTTCATAGCTTTTTGTATATGCAGTCATGTAAACACAGAATCTATCCCCTTTAGAGGTACTGGAATGGACCTGTTTCAGCTCTGGGAATTATTAGAGATGCTGTAAGCATGAGTCTTTAATGTGATCCATTTATAAAGAACAGGGAATCTTTTCCATTACTGTTGAGACTTCAGTTGAATCCTCTCTTAATTAAGCTATATAGGGGTCAGTATTAAGTAGCCAATATATGGGTTAAATTTATTGTGGAGAAATATTTGAATATAATATTATTGTTCCCTCTGCTGAACACAGTTGAAATTTAAACAATGTTTAGTCATGTGCTTAACTTGAAAGCACAGGAATAAATCAAAAATTTCTGGGCACTACTGAGGTTACTGATGTAAAGACACATAGATTCTCTACTAGACTGGTAGATTTCTCAAATAATTGAAGATTGTTTAAGGGAAACACCTAACCTTCTGTCTCTATGTTTATAGGTCATTTTCTTATTTAACTGTTCCTTGATATGGTGTTGTTACTTTTACCATAAATACTAAAGCAATTTATTAGACTGGACATTAAAGAGAAACAACAGGGAAAAAAAATTAAGCCTGTAAATTTAGTAAATGACTTACTCATCTTCACTGCATAAAAAGAAACATGCCCAGCACAATAAGAGAGGTGATTCTACCCCCTCTACTGCATCCAGCTCTGGAGTCCTCAGTACAGGAGGTTTAGTATATGGAGCTACTGGAGTGGGTCCAGAGGAGGCCACAAAGATGATCAGAAGACTGGAGCACCTCTCCTACAGAGAAAGGCTGAGAGAGCCTGGGGTTGTTCAGCCTGGACGAGAGAGGCTCCAGGGTGACCTTATAGTGGCCTTTTAATATATAAAGGGGGATTATTAAAAAGGTGTATGTGTATATATATATACATATATATTTTTTTAACCAGGATTGTACTGACAGGACAAAGGGCCATGGTTTTAAACTGAAAGGATAGACTTAGATTAGACATAAGGAAACTTTTGTGGGTGCTTTTTTAAATGAAGTTATTGAGATGCTCCAACAGTTGCCCAGAGAAGTTGTGAATGACCCATCACTGGAAGTGTGATTTATGATTATGATGATTTAGAGTCCCCATATGTCCCTTCAGATATATGTGTATTCATCACCATTATGAAATCATTGAGGTCTTAAAAGTTACTTTTTCTCCTTTGGTTGAAAGGCTGTAGAAGATAAATAGTATTGGAAGCAAAAGATGTGTACAACTAGTACTGGAGAAATCAAGTCAACATTGTGTTAACCTATAAAAGACAAAGGCATCTGCAACCTGTCCCTCATGTGGGCATGCTCACAGTCTGAACCACTCAGGAGCAGGGTTAAGCCTTAACTCGAAGCTTCTCCATCTGTCTTTCTTTCCCTCACCTTTGTTGCAAGCCCTACATTTTAAAATCCTTGTCCAAAATAAAACTAACAAAAAGTTATTCATTTAACTAACCACTCTTCTGCATTGCTTCCCTGTAGACATATGTAATAATAAATAAGGCAGACTTAAAAATAAATAGAACAATTAGTTGATTTACAATCCAGTCTCTCCAACTTATTAGTTAAAAGTACACGAAAACAATTGAATTCTATTTAATACCAGCATACCTGAGCTACTGCAGATGGAGGGGAGTCTAACTCAAGGACTCTGCAGCAAGAAACTAAACTCCACCAGGAGTCTCATCAAAGCAGAAGGAGGGAAAAACAAAAATTGAGATTGCTGAATGAAAGGCATAATCAGTATTTCTTTTTAATCTTCCAAAATTCTGTCCTCTTTATTAGGAAAAATAATCACTTTTCTAGACTATTCAAAACTGCAGAAAGAACACAATGAAATAGAAAAATAACATGGTTAAGTAGCAATGTCTGGATATTTAGAAACTCTGTGATCTGATCAATAGCTTGGGGTAAGTGAGTCATTGTCTAATACATAGAATTTTTCTAGAAACACTTGTCCTCTTGTCATGTACTACGTTTTAATTTTTTCTATTTTTTTCAGAAACAGTCCATGTAAGAAGAGGTTTTAAGTAAGTGCTCAAACTCTGGAAGAACTCTAAGTAGATCAGAGAGAGTGTGAAAGCCAGCTGAAGAGTTTTCTAAGTAATTTCATCTCCAAATTGCTTGGTTTGGCCCAAGTTCTCAGCCATCTATTTTCATCCTGAAAGCAGCTCATCTTCAGTGCTGGTGGCAAAATTGTTACAAAGAGGGATTTGCTTAGTGTGCCTAATGTTGAGAGCACCTAATGTTCTGAAAAATGAATTTGGAAAACTTCCCAGCTTGCACATCTGCCCCTAAAACATAAGAATAATGGATTGAATATAAGAAGGGAGGATTAATTGAATACTTCCTCTCCTCTGCTTTCCCTTACCTAAACCCATGTGGTCCCTCTGGATGACCTTTACCTTAAGCACTGCCTTACAGAATCCTGGCCACCAGCAAGCCTACAAAAGCAAAAGATCTATTTGACAAGCAGATGTATGGATATGATACTGCAAATCAGCTGGTTATATGAGCACCATATGTCAGCAGTTGGAAAGAAGGTGCATTGGAAGAAAACTCACACTATGATTAATTAGTAGCTTGAGAGGTCTTTTCTTGCTGCTATTCTTTCTTTCTTTTGTGTTAGTGACTGTCACATAGACTTGATAATGAAGAAAGAGCATCAAAATCCATGAAGGACTGAACAGTCTCTAAATTAAATAAAGGTAAATAATAGAATCACAGCATTAAAAGATGTAGAGGATTCTCAGATCATCACTTCCTTTTCCTGCTTTATGTGGCTGTTTCACAGAATGTACTTTCTTAACCTCCATGTATTTGGCACTATGATCCAAGAAGTTTGGCTTCAGCTATTTGCAGTCTGGGACAACCCCAAAGCATAATATTTGTCACTGTCAGAAAACATTTTCCTGATAATCAAACTAAACATTCCAGGTTTAGGTTGATTAGCTCTCATTAGCTTTTACAACAGACATCAAATGAAATTACTTATTTCATCTTCTGTGTTTAAATCTAGGCATGTAAAATTAAATAATGAATTTAAAACAGATCTCCAGAGAACCTGCTAATCCAATACCTGTTCTAGCTCCACCTACTTATCAAAACTATTGAAACTGTAGCTAGTTACCCCTCACCTCAAACTGTCAATTGATGTTTCCTCTTGCTGATCACCTTTGCAATCTCTGCTTACAACCAGTGATGCTGAAAGCCTGCACTCTGGATGTCTGCCTCAAGCAGGTATTTACTAATTTATTTTAGACTTCAGTTAGAAAAATTCCACTGGGGAAAGAAGGAGAATTACTAGCTTTTAAAAATATATTAGTATAATGCAAATTGGAGAAGGAAAAATTGTGAATGGATTGAATGTGATATTCAAAACATTTACTTTTTAACTACAAAAAGATGACCAAATTTTGGATTGAAATAAAACTCCCTTGGCAATTTTACAGCACCCACTTTGCTAATAACAAAGCATCCTCCAGGTATGCACTACCACTTCAGTGAGCTACTATCCTGGTGGAAAAGACAGTGTAAGTGCAGCCTGATCCATTTCATACAAAATCAGCCAAGTATGAACAGGCAGCATGGAACATTTGGAGAGCTCAAACAATCCTTCCATCCTCAGATGGAAAGTGCCAGTCAGCTCCAGCCAGCAAGCAATGCCTCAGGGCAAAAGCCTCTTCAGCTTTCATACTTAGGTCTAGAATGGACTGTCTGAATTCGAATTTGACCTTGATGTCTACTTGCACTGTACATGCTTCCTGGAGCTTCAGCACTTTGTTTTCAAATATTTTGTCTGTTTTGTGCATTTTTCAGTCCAGAATCTTGTGCTGTGAACCGGGGTTTCACCATATTCACTTTCATTTTGTACAGAAGGTAAATACAGTGCAAATACCTAGTGCACTCCATGGAAAGGTAAAATGGATTTTGTACACTAGTATGGCATTCCTTAATGTGCCTGCAATAACTGACAGTCTCTATCCTCTAAACAACACCCATATCTTTTAGAAAATAAGAAATATATCTGTTATCTGACATAAATTTTGAGGTTTTAAGTGGGATCACTAACCACAGCCCCAGTACATTGAATGTTAACTGACATCAATTATTGGAAAGTATTCATACATTTTTCTTTTAACAGAAAATATTAAAAAACTACATAGAAAAAAATAATTTTTAAGGCACGCTGCACTAAGCAGAATTCACTTCTGAACTATTTCACTTCAAGCAAACCTAGTGTCAGGAAAAGTCAAAGTAAGATGAATAAATAAAGATGTTTTTCTTTTACCTTCTAGTTTTCTCCCAGGCCAGTTTGCTCTTGTGGGATTTTTGATGGTGCTGTTCTTAGCAAAATTTATCATACCTGAAGGACAAAAACACAGCCAGATGTTTGTCTGTAGACTTTGTAAATACCTGCAACCAATTTTTATCTTAAGATTGTTCTACTAGTTTGCCTGCATAATTTAATTCAATGTCTGGCATTGAATTCTTCTTTGTATACCAGCCACAAAACTGCTGTCTTTTCTCTGTCTAAAAGTGAGGAGATGTTGACTCCTCTTAGATAAGATATTGAAGAAAAATTCCATTTATATTTCCAACAATGCAATAACAATGTTGTTACAAGTGAATGGTATGCCCAATTGTACTCATAAAACAAATCATTTAAAATAATTAGAAAAATTATTGCTACTTTGAATTTAGAAATATACATTAACTAATGTAAGACAGAAGCTCTTACAACTAAATACTTAGTCATAATTGTGCACATAGTTATTTTTTCATCATATAATGCCAAGATTTTTTTAAAAACTCTAGAGAGTTGGAAAGGTAGGCAAAGATATCTGAACAGCGAAGCCTCTTCTTAAATGGTATTTATCTATGTAGAGTTATTTATACACACCCATGCAATTATGAATAAATAAAATATTTCATAGATGTATTGGATTGTGGAAGCATCCCCTAGGAATCAGGCTCTTTTACACATCATGGTAAGATATGAGCCAAAATAAGATTACAGCCATAACCAGAGTGCTATAGAGCAAACTGCCCAATGAAATCAGAGGAGTGCCCATTGGGACACACAGGGACACATGCTCAAATAGTGGATTTATCCACACCTTGGGTTGAAGCCCAAGAATCAAAACAAAAAAAATAACACAGTGCTTGCAGTGAATTTTCACATTGGCCATTTTGTTAGCCATAGGCAGTCCATTAGCTGCACTTTGCCCTCCTCTTAAACGTATTGTAAAGCTTACTTATGTTTAGAAAGTTCCCTTATAAATTTGTAAATGAAATATTTTTAAGGCCAGATTTAAAGAAGCTGACTGTGGCAAAATGAGCATTTGTGGTTAACTTTAGGATTTTTTCCTGTTTTATTGTACCGGCCCAACCAGTGAGAAGTGATGTCCTTTTGATTGTCTGAGATTGTGGATGGAAAGAAGCTAAACCATGGAATTTGTCTCATTTTTTATGGCTCTTTAGGAAAACCTCTGCAGTCTCCTGAGACACTGTAACATTCTCCACAACTTTTCTCCTATCACTTCTGTAGCTATCAATAATCTTACCTTCATCACCTTTCTCAACTGTCCCTCCCACTCATCTTTACATAGTGCTGGAAGTAGCATTCAGCCTAGTTATATCTTTTATATACTAAAATAATGGAAACACTATAGTCTAAATAATTAAAAAAAAAATTAATCTTCAAAATCCAGGATATATAAGAAGAAGGAATATACAGAAAATATACAGTCTACTACTGAAGTGTCAAGTCCTATGCCCAGGCAGTTAAAATAAAAGTAATTTAAGGGCCTTTTATTTTGTAAAACCATTTTTGTTGTTATTTGCATTTACCAAAATTTTTCATCCACTGCAAAATTTTGTCAGCATTATCTAGAGTTTACATGAAGGTGTCCATAAAAGCATTATGAACTTCCACTTTTGGTTCACTGTCTCTTCTTTTTAGCTCTTCCTTCCATTCAAAACATAATTTTGATCCATTTAGATTTTCAAAAAAAATTCTAAGGCACTCCACAAGAAACTATGGAATATTCTAGTTATTTTTTTTAAAAAAAAAGTTGTAGAAGCTTATTAAATGGAGTAGTTAAATGAATAAATTTGCTCACCTTTAGCTGCACTTTGTCTTTCAGGACTCCTTTTTCATGCTGTATTGGTATGCTCAGATGTGCTGTTTTCATTCTTGCATGTTCTCCATCTCTGACACACTGATGGCACTTAACTACCAGTTAATAAGGTTGGCTGCTAAAGTAGCTGGTATTCAGCCCAGCAGTGAAGCCAGGACATGATTCAGTCCCATCAATAACAGAAATAGTACAGATTTGTGTCAATTACTATGTCCTATAATCAGCAGTTTTCTGTGCCAGAGCCCTTTTGTTTGACAGGAGATTTGGATGTATCACACACATGGTATCGACACAAACTCTTTTAGGAGCATTTATTCTCCTGTTGGGTTCATCCCTGGCTCTGGTGGGTTGCCTTACTTGTGTATTTTCACAATCTCGATTCATTTTGCTATCTCTCCTAAAGGCCCCACTGTGCTCATATCTCATGATAAAAATACATCAATGAAACACTCATCTTGCTGGCTTGGCACTGTAATAAACCTATCCCAAAGCCTGTCCAAAGACTTAAATATGTCTCCAAGCCAATAGTGTGAGTGTAGACTAGAGATTCCCTTTTGCTGCCATAATGTGCAATAGATCCCCTGAGTACAGCTTGTTTGGGAACACAGAGAGAGTCATTCTGTCCAATAACTTTCTTTAATAAAGAGGATCTAATGATAACATCCCTGCTAAAAAACACACACCACTGGCCAAAAACAATAACAAAAAAGAACTATTAGTCACTGACTATAGATGTGTTAGGGTGCAAGATTATTTATACCAGACCTGAAAATGACTGATTTGTAATAGCCTTAATGTCTCTTGTTCTGCAGCCAACACACCCAAACCATTTTATGTGCAATTATCATGAAATAATACACCAGAACTGGCCAACTGTATGAAATGTTTAGTCACAGATTTACAATTGAAGTCAATTAGTTAAAGATTGTTTTAATAAGCTGATTTCTAAACCATAGCTCGGTGATTAGTTTATAATTATTAACAGAGAATGTATTAGGACAAAATGTGCTTCTTAATTATTTTTTTTATATTTACATTTACACTGTCTGGATTTATTTATATCCAATTTCCACTCCTGGAACCAACCCTGCTGCGAAATGGCAGCCTTCTGGAGCATTTGGCAACTGAACAACCTAGCTATGAAATTTTTCTCATCATTACATTTTTCTCTTTTTCAATTTTACACTTAATTATAGACCATTAAATCAGTTCCAAATAAATGTATAAGATTTTCTGTCTTATGCAGAGTGGTTCTTTATTTACCATCATTGACAGAATGTTGGAATATTCACAAAGAATTCCTTTAAACATTTCTTTGTTGTAGTGCTTACTTTAGAAAATGCAGAAATCTTTAAAATAACTTTACAGTCACAATGCTTGGCAGTAACACTCAATCCAAAATTGCCAAGTCTCCCGTATTTGTTGCAGTTTTTTTGCAGTCCCATATATAACACTTCTTTTTCGTCTTCCTACACCCCTCTACCCCTCATCTTTTCAACATAATAATATCTTTCAGTTCATTTTAATAAGTTCCTTTTTTTTCTTTTTTTAGTAATTTTTTAGTTCGCTGAGCTTGGAAGTTGTGGTTCACTGCTAGAACTACAACCCTTGACTGTGGTTTCAGATAAGATGAAAAAGAAATAGATAAGAAACAGAAACAAAAGAACAAGATAGGAAAAAAATACTATTTCCTGTGCCCATTAAAATACAGGAGAGAGACTTTAAAATTGGTATCCTCTCCAATGTTCTAATGATTCTCAGGCCAACATTTTACACATATTCTCCCTTCTAAACTCTGTTGTAATTCAAAGAGAATGCAGAGATCCTAAGCCTCTGCAAGTGTATTTGGAGTGTAGAAAATCACACAAACATCACTAAATCCAACAGCACAGAACCTTGTAACCATTCAGAATCAATATAGGGAGGTACCTATTTTTGTGGGCAATCTGTTAATCAGCACAGGGAAATTTAAATCTATGTCCCCTGTTCCCAGGGAAAAGGGGGTTTATACCATTGAGCTAAAGACTCTGAACAGACGTGCCTTTCCTCAACCCATTTAAGGGGTGCAAAGACACCAGTAACACACAAAGAGCATAATTTTTTTTAAATTTAGTGATCAGGTTATTAAACGACAGACCAGGGCAAAATATCTGGATGGGAGTTCCAGCTACTACATCTTGGTATGCTTTTAAAATGGGACATTGTTTGGATAAAACACAGAAACAGTGCTTGAGGTCTCCAATAATGAACTGTGCCCATTTTAGTTTATTTTCGTTTGTAGAGACTTTATATACTTCCTACTTTTCTACCTCAACCAAAATCCACTTATCTCTACAGGAATATATTGGCAAGATCACAGACTTGAACCCAAGTTCAAGAATGTTTCAGAACATGTTTAATTTTGGGCAGATTAGTACCCCTAAGCACTGTGGGAGTTAAACTCAATATGTACTAAAATGTGAACTACACTATTTACTTTGGAATCAGATTCCCTGATTTTGGTAGAGAAAAGCAAGTATTATTTTGATCTTATTTCTGTTAGGTTGGCACCAAACAGACGCAGTGAAGTGGACTTTATTCCACCTTGACTGCCATGGGAGGGACAGAGGCTGTGCCTAGGCCACCCTACAGACCCAGTGTGTGCACCTCCACTTGTAACCCAGGAGCCAGAGGGTGACACAACCCAAGAAGATGATGAGGTGACAGATGATTCACCAGGAGCATCGCTGCAGTTAAAGAGATTTGTTATGTGCTGACAAGCAAAGACAAAAGACCATCTTAAACTTCCAGCTCCAACTTTTAGTCATATTAAATACATTAGGATGAAGGGAAAGAGAATTAATTTTATTGAAATGAATTGAGCATGGTGGAGACTGTTGAGAGAATGAACATCTAAACCTCAACAGAATGTACATCTAAACCTCATCAGAAGACCTGTTCCAAGGACCTTTACAGAGCAGTGGTTCAGTTAATGACACAGAATATATGAAGAAAAAAATGACACATTATAATGAAACAGTAATGGCCTCCCTGCATAATGTGAATATATGCCTGTGATACAGAATAGGTAGAATCAGTCACCTGAATCAGTCTCACCTCCACTGTGCTGAGAAAGCACAAAAACAGCAGCTGAGGAGCATGAATGGTGGGGCAACCAGGGGAAGAATAATGAATTAAATTAAATTAAATTAAACAGGAAATAAAATGGTTGAGGGTTTTTATCTTTCTCCAATAACAGATCAGTGGACTAGAAAGCCAACCCTGCAGCAATGAAGGTTTCACTTCTGTTTAGGAGCTTGTGACACTTATAGTGACTCAAAGCCAGAATTCCTGCACAGAATTCCTGACAGAGGCCACCAGCATTTCAGTAACTTAGAGAATGCCTGTACTGGATGGCATTGGACAGGGATGGATCAGCATTTTCAGTAAGTGCTGGATGGTGCTCCAAACACTTGCCAAGGTAGCATACATAGTTCCCTACACTCTCCAGTGAATATGGAGATATTTTACACAACAAACAGTGCCAAAAGACAACTGTTTTTCATTGACTTGTATTTCACATATCTGTTATTTTTTATGTTTTTTCTAAATCTATTGTTTTAGCATATGGGAAACAATTTGTCTCTGTTTTAAACAACTTCTCAAGAGGACATCTGAGGGAAATTACTTAATTGGTATGCCCTGATGTTTCTTTTCTTCTTGTTATGGCATTATCAAACTCCTGCTTCCCACAATTACAGGATGTAGCTGAATTAACTCCTCATCATTTATGATTAGTTGCTTAAAAAAATACCTATATATCGCTGCTCATAAAATTCTCAATTAAGCTGCTTAGTCTTCTTCAGTGTGGGGTGTTTTCAAATTACATTTTTATGAAAAATAATCCTGCCTTACATGTTTTCAATTGGGAATAAAATCCTCATAAAATTAAAAAAAATTTCTTCCATAATTAGAAAACCTCTTAATTCTATAAATTTCAAGGTACAGTACTGCATACTCTAAGAAAAATATAAATCTAAAGATTTCATCCCAATAATTTCAATTTGTTGCTCCATTTATTTGAGAGAAAACACGACATTTATTTACCCAGAAGATATTATTGTAGTCTTATAATGATTATCAAAGAAACATACAGGCTCAGAACTGAAGTCACTGGTAGTTTTCTAGGCAGTGAACCAGACTGAAAGATCCTCAGTCTGGTCTCAGATATTCAGAAAGCATTTCCTGTGATATTGAGCAATGGTTTGTGCTTTTCCATTTTGTTTGGAAGAAAGAAATTTCTGTATTTCTTTTATTTTCATATTGCACTTTTCTTATACAGTGCTATCCTGTGTTTGTAATAAAAATAACACAGTAACTCCTCCCTTCACTTTTTGGTGAAACTTCTCTCAGTGATCAGAGAGGCAACCTGGCCAATAAGAAGAAGAAATATGTAAATCATTCAGTATTTTAATCCTCTGCAGGTCCCATCAGAGCATATAAATAAAATAAATACTAATTACTACAATTCCTATCATCACTATAATCAGTGCTGATTTTAATCATAAATCTAACAACATTTTCTCAAAGTGCCTCGTTTTCCTGAAATAGGATTCTCATCCCTCATATGGGAGTTTTAGGTCCAAGCAGGAATTAATTGTTGTAGCATCTGTGTAAACCAAAAAGTAGTAATGAGCTAAAAACCTTCTAATTTTCAAAATTTAGATAGAGACATAGCCCCAGAAATGCTTGTGAATGTCATGATAGCTGACAGATATGAAAATTAGAGCCATTATTTTAACTTAAAGAGAACCAGTCTTAAAAGTGAGGGAATGTAGCTGATCTGTGAATTACATGTTAGTGAATATCAGGAGCATAGACTAAAAAAATCATTTAAAGTAGAAGGATTTCTGAATGAACCCTGTGTAACAGGAAGAACCAGTCTGTCTTCTAAAGTGAAAAATTCTTCTTTGATAAATCATGATTTCTATAGGTATCAAAAAAGCTACAGGGGAATTGTTTGAACTTTCATTTATTACTTCTTTGAACTTTAAGATAATTATTGGCAATATTCCTCAATGTTAAAGAAAATGAATAGGTTAAGAATTTTTGTGTGCAACAAATAGTTTCTAGGACTGAAAGACAAAATCAGGAAAACCTCATCAAATCCTAAGAGTGATAAGCGGGGGTAAAAAGGCTCTGTTTAACACCAATCCCAGATTTAATACTTACCTGAAAACTGTAACTTGTCCTTTTCTTTCTCTCAATTTTTAACACTGATAACACTCACCTGCTGAACAATGGCAAGGTTTGTTGCTTGTCCTTTACTTGAGGAAGAGTTTTTGCACATAAATTGATTGGCTAATTTTAAGAAAACCCACAATTACTGAATCTCTGCACAGTTAATGATATTTTTGATTGTCTATACAGGATATTATTTATCTTCCCTAGGATGTGTACAAGCAGAAGCTGCTTTTCTTCAAATTCAAAGATTTACAGATAGTATCTAAACTTTCATTCATCAATAATATTTGAAATAGAGATAATTTTCTTCACCATTTTTTATTTTTTCCAGGAAAGATTATGTCCCCCCCGCCTTATCTTCCCCTTCTCAGTCACTCCCTGCAAGAGCAGAGATCTGAAGGACTGAAGGACACTACATTTGTAGAAACAGCAGGTCAGCAAAGTATGAAACAAAACATTGGAACATTTCTGCGAGAAATATACTGTTAGGTGTAAAGAAAGACACAAGTATTTCACAAAATAAAAATCACAAATATAATGTTTCTAGTTCTTTTTATCACTACTAAGTATCTTTCTACAGAGGAACTGTAATGCTATCTATGAACATGTTACTCTATTTCAAAGTGCTTTAAAATCAAGTGCTGCATGCAGCACTTTTCTGACTGACCAAATGCAACCTGTGCTCTTAAATTAAAGTTCTTTCTGTCTTCTTCTCAGTGGCTCTTGAGGTCGGTTTTTTTTCACAGAAGCCTCATGAGAAACAAAAGATGCCTACAGATGCCTGTGTCCTGAGCTGCAATGTTAAACAATTCTTACTACTTTTTTTATTGCACCAGTCCCAGGATAGCTTCCCAGAGGAGTTGCATTCAATCAGTGCAAGCTGTTTCTAGCAATGTGACTCCTGATAACTAAACAGTTTTGTGCTATCTTTGGAAAACAAACCAAAAGAAACACAGAACCTTACAGTCACAAAAACTCCTGAGTTAAAGACACCAAAACTCTGGAGAGAAAGAACCAGCGGATGAGAAAGAAAACTAGAATTTCTGTATATTTTTTTGAACCAGATCGATGACACATGCAGCTACGAAGGCTTGTCTTCAGGAAAAAAAAAAATCATTCTTAGAAGAAAAATTCTCCAGTTTCTATGACACAATTCCACATATTATTTTAGCTCAGATCAGAAGTGAATTTTGCCAAGCTAATCTCCAGATTCTCCCAACAAATTGTTCAGACAAATTTCAGCCTTCCCAGATGAAACAAAACTGGAAGGTGCATTTCAGGAATGCAGACTCTGACTCTGATCTGTCATTGAGGCACGCAGTCCCTGGGTCAGATGAGACATCATCATAACCAAAGCCCCCAAAGTGGGTGAGTACTTGGCACCTGCAGTTTCATTTACTGGGTCCTCTCCTGTACTCAACCACCAGTCTCCTGCCTACCTTACACCCAAACTATATCTCATACTTTTGGATGTAAGGTTGCCATAGAAGATTACAACTAAAGCATTTCTTCAGAAATCAATTACATTAGCCAGGCAAATTTGCCCATGGTGAAGAAATGCTGATCATTCCCAGATCTTGGGTCATCAGAGACCTCCTCTGATCACAAGAGAATTAAGTTTTTTTAAAAAAATTAAACATATTTAAATGGTAAAATGTGTCAACTGCTTCTTTTAGGAAGGTATAAAAAGTGCAAATTAATACCTGAGCAGGTATAAATACTATGTTCATGAAACCTTGTTAGAAACAGTTGGAAAATCTAAAGGGAAGCTGGAGAGATACAAGAAACTATCCCACCTGAAAAAGAGAATTGATTTATTCTAGAAAAAAAATATAAAGTTATTATCTTTCAATAGAAAAAACTTTTTTTTAGCACTTCCCTAGAAAGCCCTTCATAGAAAATTCACCAACAGTAAAATTCCATAATGAATGGAGACAAGCATGGTAAATAATCACCCTCTTTGTAGTGCTGCCGTTATGGTGACAATGAATTCTTCATAAATAATCTTATCACTGTGTTAAAGGGTACCAGAAAGTAACAGCATATATGAGACTATAATCTGACCTCTGGGACAGGGCTGCAGGTACAAAACAGGATAGAAAGCGATCAAATAGACAAAGATTCAGTTCAAGGTCAGGATACCTATCTGAGGAATTTATATATGGCCAAAGCGCCTAAGCACCCACTACAGTTGGTGAATATCTTGTCAAATCAGTCAGTGGTGCCTAAAGAGCCCTCTGCTGATCAGCAGCTGCTGTGTCCTGGAGGACGGGCGGGTGGCCCTCAGGCCAGTGGCACTGGTGCAGTACAGCTGCGTGCCACTGGCTCAGCCTCACCGAGCAAAATGTGTTACAAAGGTGTGAGGAAGTGTGTGAACTGCAACTCTGCAAGACAGGCTAAGTGGAAACGTGGAACGTAATTGCTGAGGTAGTAAAAGCTACTGTAGAATCCAATTGCAAAAAAATACTCATGTGAAGAAGAATAAATTCCAGGGGTAATTAAAGAGGCAGAAAAAAGAAGGACGACCAAGTACTATCAACCAGTCTATTCCAAAAAGCAAAGCAGACCCACCTCTCCTCACAAGGCTGGTGACTGACGGACCAGAAATGACCTGCTGGGTGCTTTGGATGACAAGCATATTCCTGCTCAGTCTGGTACACCACAAGTCCCAGACACACTGCCCATATTAGCACATTATGGAAAGATGGCTGGGGGTAAAATTAGAGGAAACTGAGAATTTATATTCACATCCTAACAGAATTTACAACAGGATGGAAATTATAGGGTAAATTACATTTGCTGCTCCCTGGATGAAATGCAGTTGCCGCACAAAACCTACTCCAGGATGATTTCCAGCATCCACAGTCTGCATCCATAGGACCTGCTAAGGGGGATGGAACTGAGGGTGGAGTGGAGACACCATGACCAGGCTCTGCTGAAATCCTCATAGTGAGGGGAATTCAGTGGTACTTTGCAGCTGAAAAACCACATAGCACCTGTGAGCCAGGGGAGAGAGGAAGTGTCCTAATGCTGAGCCAATAACTGTGGTGAAATCGCTCTCCTCAGATGAACTTGGTTTATTATAACCTAATTGTAATATTAACAAACACGTCCAACCCAAAAGTGCAACCTCTGAGGTACAGCCACCCCTCACTGGGCTGGGCTCTGGATTTGTTGACTGTTTCTTTCAAAGCAATGCAAGAGAATTTTATACCAATCAGTAACAAAGCTATATATGACTACAGTCACATAGGTTCCAGATAAACACAAAGAAATAGTTGAGAGTGGCAAAAATTTAGGGAAGACTCCATCATAACTTCAGAGATCAGTCAAGGGGCTGAACCTGTGTTCTCCTCTGTAGGGACACCTATTGGGTAAGAACCACACTGTGTACTGAATGCTTTTATTAGGGATTACAGCTTGTCTGTGTGTTGCTTTGAATATGTTTTTGCAATCAGACATCATCACTGACAGTCCTCGAGACTCAACCTGTCACAATTTTATACTAATATAGAGTGTTATCCCATAAACTGTAGGTGTGAATCCTTCACAGGTGCTAGCAGTCACTGGCAGCAGGGAACATACCCAAATGAAGAGGAAGACCTGCTGAGGAGTGTCCCTTATGTTGTTGCCACATTTCCTTGAACAAGTCAGTCAAACCACCCCTTGATCCAGCAGGACTGTTCGGTGTCCTAATGGGACACTGCCAGACTGGTCAGGCACAAGAATCTCAGTTTTCCTGGGATGCTGACAGACAAATCAAACACTAATGGTCAAGCCCATCTCCCCACACAAAGGGTTGAGGAAACCTCCCTTTTTCACATGACCCTCATAAATATCTGCTCTGTATTCCTGTCTGTGTTCTGCTTCCAAAGTAATTTGAGGCATGGTTAAAAGGCACCCAAAGACCAGTAACACAGTGAGAGAAGGTTACCAGCTCAGTAACTATAAGAGGAACTTAAATATTCTGTGCATGTCAGCCCCTGAGTGAAACTGAATTGCCTGAAAAGGGTCATCTCTTTTCATTTTAAAACTTAGATTTTACCAAGCCTAAACTCCAGCTGCTAGTTCAGAGGGGTGGCTGCATTTGGTTTGTATCATGATAGGACATACATTCTTCTCCTGATGCCTTCAGTAAAACCTCTCCAACTATCAGGAGCAGACCAGCCTGCTCTGGAAGTGGGCTGTTGTGATTTGACAAAGTAACAAAATTACGAAACTGTAAAAACTGTGGTTTCCATCTTCGTTTCTTAATTATGTTTTTCCTCTCCTTCTCCTTGTGTGCTCTTTCTCAGTTCAAAATAAACTTCTTCTTAATTGAGGAAGATTGATTAAATTGGTTACTCTGTTGTCCTTTACCCTTTCTCCAGTGGAAAGGAGACCACACTCTTTATGTGCTTGTAAATAATAAGATCTACTTTTTCTTACTTTCCCCTCATGAATGCTTATTTTCTCATTCCCTCAGCTTGTGCACGATGATGAAATATATCAAAGCAGGGCACAACCCAGGAAGTTTTCTGTTCCTTTTTAAGAAATTATTTTGTGCCTTTACTATTTCCATTCCTGGCTTAACTATTGCCTGCTAAAGACGCAAAACTAAAAGTTCATTTTGAGAGCTACTTTCAGATTAATGAGCACTCTATCCTTACAAGGATGCTTTTTCTGTAAGCATCTACATATGGGCCAAGTCTGATGCCACAGAATGGTAAATTAGAGGCAAACTCTGCTGCTCTTCCCTCTGCCTGCAATAACTTGCTTTTAGGGAATGCCTCCCAGAGGATGGAGTCACGCCTCCTTCATGGGCTGAGCTTACTGCATTTACCACAGACAGAGATTAACAATCCTTATCACTACCACCATCCTATTTTATTTCAGGGTATCACCCCACTGTTGGCTGTGAAACAACTGGAAAATGCAATGACTTACTGTGATAACATCATCTTTGAATTTAGGTTTTTTTAAACTGTGAAAAATAAGGGTTTCCAAATATTGCAGTTTTACACAATGACGTGATGCATGCATTTTCTTAAAAAAAACCAAAATCATGTTTTCCACAGTTTTCTATCTTTTGCTCTAATTTAAGGTCTGTTTCAGACTGACAAAATTGGAAACTTTGTTAAGTGTGAGCAAACTTTTTTGTTCAAAATTATCAAAGACTCATAGCATATCTTCTGGAACTTCTGGCATTTTCTGTGTAGGGCAGGCTAAGAACAGGAATCAGGAAAGCATTTCTCTGGCTCAGATCTAAGCCAAATAAGTATAGAACGTTGTTAGTTTTGATTAGTCTTCTATACTGACTGCAAAAGTATTCCTGGCAGCCAAATTTTTTTTTTCCTTAAATCTCTCCTACTCAAAAATAGACCAAATAATTATAATAAAAAGAAACCTAAATTATTGATTCATTAAACAAGCTAGGCTCCTGAGCAGAGTCTTGAGCTAAGTAATTTTGAATTGGCATTTATAGAAATATATTAGTAAGTTAGCAAGGAGGAAGATGGGTTGTGAGGATAATAGCATATAACTATATATAACTATACATAGAATAATTGCTGGCAGCATCTAATGTGAAGAAAGGGCAGAATTAGGAAAAGCAAGGTTACCTTATTCAATGCCAGCATCTAATTTCAAGATGACTGCATTTTCAGATAAACTATAGGTCAACGGAAAAACAGTCAAAAAACCAAGACCTTCACCTTAAATACAGAACATGAAGCAACACACTGTTAAAGTCTGAATACCCATATGAAGAGGAATTTTAATAGGTATTTAATGGCTGTTATTGATGATATTGTTTGCAAAAAATAAAAGAGCCTAAAAAAATAAAATTTAAAAAAAAATGCCCTTGAAAACTTGAAACCCTGCACACTGTGTAATGATAGATGAAATATATCAAGACCCCTGACAAAATTTTATGTGTTCAACCCATTTTTTTATACAAAGCAGTGAGCTGAATTTCATATGGTTCCTGCCCAAGCCTCTCTTCAAAAGCATCTTTAAGCATTTGCTTAGTTTCAAATACTTTTATAGAAATCATTATATTGTGTGACTTGCACGTGTGCTTGAGAGTCTGAATAAAAGTCACTTTAAATATGTGCTGTGTTTGGCTAAAGTGAACTTTAAATATATCTGGTGCTTTTACCAGTGGGAAACAGAACCTGGCAAGATTGTTAATTAAGGTCTAAATTAAGCTAGTCATCTATGTTTTCTGGTCACTGGAGGGATGATTGCTCTCCAGAGGTGATTTTTTTTTCCTCGGCACAGAGCCATTCCATCTGGACAAGCTTAGACAGATATATAATTTTTAGATGGCTCCCATGAAGACAGTGCAGAGCCAGGACTGATTTAAACATGCTACCTCAGGGGTCCAGGAGGAGACTGCCAATACCAACATGAATGACATCCCTGCTTGTCATGTCATTCACATTGCTCCTGCTTCTTCAGCAAGACCAGGAATGTCGTCCATCTACTTGCATACACAAAAAAAAAAAAAGCAGTACAATATGGTTGCCCCTCTCAAAAATGCCTATTCTTAATTGCTTTTTTTAGCATAGGCTGATTCTCTGAAGTATTTTGAAAAAGACAACATCAGACAGCAGTTCAGGACTAGAAAGAAGCTGGATGTAATCAATGGCTGAAGCATGGATGTCTCTGTTGCAATGCGGACACGTAGGAGAACCCCGCAAAGTCCAGGGTCAGGTAGAAATTGTGGCAAGAGCCAGTTTAATATTTTTTCCCCAAGGCTTTTATATATTAATTCACAAAAAGTGTGTTAAATGGCATAAGGTAATAGGTTCTCTGGCCATCCACGCCTCAAGGGGATTGGCCCAAATCTAAGACATCCATTCCAAAATGTTTTTCTAGCTGAAGCCATAACAATCCACCAAAACAATTAGCAGGTGTGAATATTTACAAAACTAGTAACTTTGTTTTAGTTATCTTGCATGGGAAAGACAGAGTTCTCACAAAATGCTAGAGAGCTGAAGAAATACACTGCTGAAGCTTTTTCAGCATCCACACATCTCAATCCAAAAAGGAGTAAGACTTGGGGTTCATCTTCATCCTCAGCAGGCTGCCTACTCAGTCTGCCACTTTTCATGGAACCCAGTCTGAAAAGGAAATTTTCTTCCTATCTGTTGTTCAGGAAACCAAACAGTTCAATCCAGGTGTGGATTACAGGGCTGAGAGGAAGCAACCTAGAAGTTATCCCCAGCAGTGTCTGAGTGAGATGTCAGTGTTGCACCAATGAAACAGTTGTGACAGGGGCAGAGCCCAGAACCAGCAGACTGTCAGAAAATACTAACTTTCTATCTTTGGCTGAATCCTGAATTAGAAAAATGTCAAAATGCACCATACACTTCTTCACAACAGAGGGGCAAATAAATACATTTCAAGATTATAAAGTTAGGATTTTGAGAGAGCCTACTAACTGTTATGTAGTGATTGCAGCTCACAGTGAGAAAGACACACTCTTGCCTCTACTCAGTACTGATGATGTCACACTGGGAATACTGTGGTCAGTTGTGGACTCCCCAGTACAAGAGAGTCACGGACATACTGGAGACAGGCCAGTGAAGAGCTACTGAAGTGATTGTCCGGGCATATCCCCTAGGAAAAAAAGCTGGGAGAGCTTGCACTATTTATTCAGCCTGAGCAAGTCTCACGGGAGATCTCATCAATGTATGTACATAGTTGGAGAGGGCATGCAAAGACGGCAGAGCCAGCCTCTTTTGAGTGTGCCCAGAGACAAGACCAGAGGCAATGAGCACAAAATGAAACACAGGAGGCTCTGCTCAAACATCAGAAAGGCCTTTGCTCTGTGAGGGTGATCAGACACTGCCACAGGTTGCCATGGGAGGTGGTGAGTTCTCCCTCCTTGTCGATATTCAAAAGCCACCTGGACATGGTTCTGAGCAACTGGCTCTGGGTGGCCCTGCTCGAGCAGGGAGCCTGGGAGAGGACCTCCAGAGGCCCCTTCCAACATAAACCACTCTGTGATTTGGTGATTCTCCCTCCTCTGTGGTTTGTGTGGTAAAGAGCTGGTGCCTGCCTGGGGGTCTGAGCAGTGACCTCAGCTGGATCTACGCTAGGAAATAAAATGCGGGTTGGTTTGTCTGCTCATCCTGAGACCAAGCAGTGCAGCTTACTTCATTCTATACAGATCAACTCCATTCTTCCTAAAATAAGATGGTTTCATCTATTCTACCTTATAGAAATGGTCCATAGCTTTTATTAAATCAAAACCCAGCATTATTTGGAATAATGCCAAGAAACAAGACCAAAAAGTGTGCCAAGGAATGCACCAATGATTAAAGACTATGAATTATCCCATGATAATGCTGGGACTAAGTCCTGGGATTGTTCAGCTTAATGGTATAGATATAGCTTTTATATTTATAACAAAATAAAGGACATAAAATAGAGCTTTAATTTCACTGTATTAATATTTAGCATCAATTTCCTAAGCAACACCTTATCCAGTGTTAAATCTTATAGTGATGTCCTTGGTTTGGGATCGAACCAATCCTTCCTTTGTTAGTAAGATTATGGTCTTCCTACTCTGTTTTTGGTGTGAGAAGCTTCCAAAAAAATCAAGAAATATTTTTTTAAAAAGACATTGTTTGTCACTATTGTAATCAGATTGGGCAGAAATATCTAGAAATTTATTTTACTTTCATGTATGTTTTTTTTTAATAAGAGTCCCAAACCTTAAATTTAAGGAATAAAAGGCTGCTTTCTGTTGTGTTTCCGAAGCCTATTATTAAAAATGAAAATACTATTTAGAAAGCCACAACTATTTTTGCCTGAAATCTCTATACATTTATATAATTAAATATTTGGTTTATAGGAAGATTTTTTGTATGTATTTCAATAAGCATGCCCGAAAAGCACATTTATAAGCATGACAAAATAAATTATGCAGCACTGATTAAAGGGAAATACATGCTATAAAAAGGTATGAGCAATATCAGAAATGATGGGTGAAGAACAGAAATAGAAGGCTTTGTATATTTTAAGGCAGAGATTTGTAACTCTCACCTTTGCCAAAGGAAAGTTATCACTCCAACTTTATTTTTTGGTTTGAAAATGTATTACAATTCTTTGCTTTCCTTCTAGCTGACTGGTATCAAATTTAGAGATCCATATTCTTACTAAAATTAGTCATAGTTTTGACAAATTAAGTCTCTTGTTTCTCAGTGTCAAGCAACAGTAAATGTTCTTCAAATACACAAATACATGAATAATTACAACTTCTTAAAATATAATTTAATACATACAATTCTTGGTTTTGAATATGGACAATGTAAGATACAAAGCTATGATTCAAAAATATTTTTACTACACTTTCAATTCAGACATTGTAATAGAAAAACTGATGCATCATTCTTCAAACAGCCTGTTTTTCTAGGAACTAATGGATGTGAACCTTTTCTCAAATGTAGCAAATTGTGTTTCTAAACAACAATCATGCTAACAGGTCACCTTCACTTCAGCTACAGATTAAGTATAATTCCATTATTATTTCTTTTGTTACATCCTGATTAATTTATTTAAGTTGATGTTGACCAGAGGAGTTATGGTTTGGCTTCTGCATGAGCATGAATTCGTCTCTCAAAATATACAGGGTAGCCAGAAATTTTTCTTTTTAACAACTACCTGTTAACACTTTACAGCTTTTAACCTTCAAACAAGGAAAGAACCTCAAATTAAAATTATAAGCTTCTACCCTACAGTCTCTTTTCAAGCCTCCATTTATCCCTTCTTCCTCTGCCTTAGCTGTTTCAGTACATATATTGACTTTGCAAAGAATATAAGATTTCATCCAATTTGTCCAGTCTACATGCCTTTGAAAACAAGGAGCTGTGGTCAAGGTATAGATCACTGGAGTGGAAAGCTGGATTTTCATCTTAGCTTTGCCTTGACAGTTTGTGAAATCTGTGCAGGATTCATTGAAGTTTATTTTCTGAAGGTATAAAGGGAAGAAAAATAACCCCTATTATTTTCTCAAGTGCTTTTGGGATTTAGAAATGTGAAATGGAATGTTAGACTGTGACATCCACAAAAAAAAATTCTTGATATTTCTGTAATCCCTGTAGATACACTTAATAAGACATGGTTTGATATGAAAAAATATCAAAAGATCAGAAATGCCTTATATTATATGCATATAGCTTAAAAAAGCAAGTAATATTTCATGCTAATAAATATTGAAGACATTTTTAAAATTGGAGTTATCTTTAAATCAGTATTCTTCCACTAACCAGAAAGTTTGAATTTGTTCAGTCATTAATGGAAATGAAAAGAAAAAAATGTTTCTAGATTTTATTTTTCTGGGATGCTTTCATTCTGGCATAGATTTTCTGTTTACACTGCAGGCTGATAAACATCATAAATTACATTGTTCACCCTTATATGCTCATTACACAGATAATTATTTCAAATGCTCATGTCAAACACCAGATCTCTTATTCTTTAAAACATTTAGAAAGGGAATGCAGTACGCCTGAAAAAAATCACTCCCAGTCTGGACTCTGTGTAGTTCAAACAGTCCTTCTGATTCTCCTAAACTATGACATCTGGCTTTAAGATAGAAATTTTCTTATGAAAAGAGGGTCAAGTTCTTGAACTGGACAGTAATTCCAAATTGTAAGAAACCCCAAGAATGCTCCATCCAACATTCATCTATTCTCTTTTCTATATTAAATCTCTCTCACTGGATCACTCTGTTCTGGAAGATGTCTACACTGTGACTTCCATAGGAAGAGTTCATTGTTTAATGAAAGACAACAGACACTGGGACGAGGATGAGAGTAGGGGCTAAAGCAGCTCCAGTTAATCTGGAGTTCACCTGCTGTGGTGAGATGAGAAGACATCAAAAATGCAATTTCTCTTTTTCTGGTGTAACCAGCTCAAGTTTCCTGGTTAGGAGAAAATAGTTTTGGTGCAAGGCTGCAAGAAGCTGCAGGAGTCAGGGGAATTGCTGGAAACAGGACTGCAGGGGAGGTGTACAAATAGAGTATTTGGAGAAAAGTGTTCATCATCCCCAGACATAGACTGAATGGGCTGTGGATGAAGTTTGAGAACAGAAAGTAACCAAATTGATGGGAAAATAGAGGAAATATTGAGAGCTGGACTGTGAGATTTCTCAGGGGAGTGTACTACACCGAGGCCACAGCCAGCTTTGCCAGTGGTCAGGCCCAGGTCAGTTCTGCAAGGAACAGGGAGCAGTGGACATCACTCCAGAGGACACTGGATGTCAGCACACAGGGGTGTTGGGGGCTCCAGGGGGAAGCAGCAGCAGCTGGGAGGATGACCCAGATAAAAACATGAAAAAGAGACCAAACAATGACATTTGAGAACAATGGCTCTGAGAGATGTTAAGTTATGACTGAAGCTGCCTTATTGGAAAGATTCATTAACCTTCATCACAAATTATTCACTTAGCCCTGATTTTAATCAGTAACCTTTTACTATGCCATAATCTAAAAATAATAATGTTTAAATTCTGTTGTAGTCAGAGTGAATTGGAGTGGATATTTAGGAATATCACTTGGTAAATACTCACAGGTATTTCAAACTACATGCTTTTAACAGCTGACACTCATTAAAAATATATATCTGCATATATCCATTTTCAAAAAGATAAAAGCATTAAAGTATTGATTTCATGTTCATTCATATGGTTTGTTAATAAAATCACAGAATACCACGTTGGAACAGGATCTCAAGGATCATTTGGTCCAGCCTTTTTTGGTAAAAGCATGGTCTAGACAAGATGGCCCAGCACCCTGTCCAGCTAAATCTTAAAGGTATCCAATACCAGGGAATCCACCACTTCCCTGGAGAGATTATTAGAAGCGCTGATTGTTCTCACTGTGAGAACTTGGCCTTGTGTCCAATCAGATTCTCCCCAGAATTAACTTGTACCCACTACCCCTAATGTTTTCCATGATACTACTTCTAAAAAGGGAATATCCATCCTCTTTGTAGCCACCTTTTAAGTACTGGAACATGGTACCAGGGCCCTGTCTAAGTCTTCTTCCTTCAGGAGTGAGCACACCCAGATCTCTCAGCCTTTCCCCATACACCAGGCTTCCCAGTCCTTTGATTATGCCAGAACCCCTTCTCTGGACTGTGTCCATTCTGTTCACATCATTTTTTATAGGGGGGACCAGAACTGAACATGGTGTTCCAGGTGTGGCCTGACAAGCACTGAGTAGAGGGGGATAACACCTTCATCTCAGCTGGTGAGGCCCCTGTTGATGCATCCTGTTGGCTTTCTTTGCTGCAGCAACGAATAGCTTTTCTTGTACTTATTTTCCAAAGTTTGTTAGGTTCCAAGATGATGTTTTCAAGACATTAAGACTCCACTCTGTCACCTAATCAGATCTTTACCTCCTCCTCCTTCTGGCTTATGATGGGAAGTCATAGTCTCCTGTTTATAAGATCATCAAAGCAATTACATGACAAAAATTTCAGCCACTGGTAATGACACTAACATAAATTGTAAAACATTCAAGTGTATGTAGAATTGGCTTTAATTAAATCTTGTCAAAGGAATAAATTTTCAAAGATTTGAATGTATTGCCTTGCATGCTGTATTGGTTTGAAAACAAACCAGTGGGAGATCACAAGTCAGGATTAAAGGTAACAGGAAAAAATAGAAATAAGTGAAATAATATAAGGAAAAAGCACTGACAAAGTCAGATACAGCCTTGTACCCTATTAGGGTGGTCACAGCAGTCCAAATGAAGTGATCCAGTTGAAGCAATGATCCGATGGAAGGTCTGGTCTCCAGCTGAGTGTCCGTGGTGGCTCTTGTCCTCTGGTCACCCCGTAGCCAGGGCTAAGGTTAGGCAGTTCGAAGGGCAGCTTATATCCAGGTGGGAATGCCCGGCTCCCCCCTCCTATGTGGAGCATCTCACAATGATGAGATAAGGATGAGATAAGTCCATGAGTCATGTGGTGGTTTCTTGATGGCCCATTGTCTGTTATCAGGGGTGGGTCATTAGCAGGTGATAACAGCTAAGGGCCCACAGCTGGTGGTAACAGAATACTTAAATACATCTATTGTAACCTAGGACACATGCCCACAGCACGCAAGGCAATGAAATTTTGCTTTTCTAAACAAAGGAACTTTATTAATATATTTCCTTCTAAATAGATTAACAACTGTCTGTTTGATACCCCATTGTATATCCCAAACTATTCACAGGGAAAAAAAGCCAGAACAAAACAAAGGAAAAAAAAAATCCCGACCCCAAAAACAAACAAATAAAAAACAACCAAAAAAAAAAAAACCCCAAAAATAAAGAGAGTGGATAAGGTTAACCAACTACTCTCATAAAAATTAATGATTATGAAAACTGAACAAGCTCCCATTGTGCCAAGATGGATATCCTATCAGGAGATTAATGAGACATAAACTCTTTCTCTCTGAAAGCTGTTTCAGAGGTGGTTGTCATGACACTGGACCATCTAAAATGCAACAAAAATCTTTATTAAAAACATCAGATTACTTATGTGCATAGAGTTGGAGTCTCAGTTTATTCCCTAATGGACTTGTAACTCACAATATGTAGAAAATATGTGAAAAATCAGGTGGAATTCTCTCTCATCCAAAAGCCCATCTCATACCATTCTAAACTTTAAACAGTTCCTCTTCTTCCAGCAGTAGCTTACTGTGTTTGATTTTATTCATTTGAGATGTGTCAAACCCAAAGCCAGAGTGTTTATTACATATATAAATATTTATGTCATGATTCCCACAAATTCCCCAATTTCTTTTTTTTGTTGTTGTTCTTTTATACTGTGCATAAGACAGAACAAAATGAGGCCCCACAGCTGTCCAAGTTAAAGGCAAAGAACTATAAAATATAAGTGGGGTGGAGACTTTCTACATCCCTGGTGCACTATGCAGTTCTCTTCTTTAGGAACAGGGCAAAGAAACAGAGAAGAAAAATATGTTTCACTTTGGGGAACACGGGAAATCCCATAGAAGTCTACAGCAACTATCAAAAGTAACCCATAAATCCCTGTTAAATTACTATGTTCTCTGCACAGATTTCTCACTGTATACAGCCACTCTTTTTCTTATTACTATATGCTTGTTTACATAGTGAAAACTAATGTTAATGAAAAACAGTTGTTCATGTTGTCAGGTGACTAAAATAAAATGTCAGATTGTATTAGCCTGCACAATCTCAATTCTTTCTCTTTATATCTCCATTCCTTTCACTGAGTGAGGCAGGTATTTTGTTGGGTAAAAAAGACAGACTGGTAAGTGTATGTAGAGTTCATAACACACTGCACACTCACACAGCTTCTGAATTGAAACTGGGAAAGGGCCAAATAGATATGCTCATTTTCTAATTTTTGACTACGTGACTTTACAAGTCTTCCATCAAGGAGGTTATTAACTTAAAGAGAGGTTCTGGTTCCAGGTATAAGTAAGAGAACCCAATCAAGTTTCAAGGAGTTTCTGCTATGATGAACATCATTCCCAGAGAATCCCTGTAAGAGAAGCTGGAGCTGTATATGAACTTCAGGAACAGATTCAATCTTGTTTTCATTTTGTCCACTCAGACCTCAGTCCCATGACAACTGATCTAACAAAGTTCCATAAATTTTGTTACTACTGCTTTTGGAGTGGTCTAATTCAGGGCTATAAATGCTGTCTTTTCTTCACTATTGTTCCATTAAACTGCTAAAGCTTCCCTAGAAAATGCAATTGAAGTTGGAAAGACCAATTTCTAAAGGTGCATAATTGAATGAATGCAAAGTAATGAAAACACCTATGAAAGAAGTTATGGAATAAAGCTGGAGAGCTTTCTCCCTTTAAAAATGCCAGAAGTTCAAAAAATCACTTAACAGATGAGAGGTTCTAGAAAGGCACCAAAATACATTCAGGAAATATAAATAAAACTGTACAGAAATCTAATGTGAATGATTAAAATAAGTAGATGAAAGTATAAATGTTCTTCTTTCAGCTGTAAAGCTTCACAACAGAGTTCAACTTCATTCTAAAACTCAGGTTGTCTGCCTTACGTAATGATGGATTGCATTACATGTGGTGAGGTACTGAGCAGCTGTGTTGTTCACAGATAGAAGAAAAAAAACCATCTGATCACCATCCAGAAAGGATTTATTGCCATGTTAAGAATATGTAAAGGCATACAAGACAATTAGGACTGCAAGTCTTCAACCAAGGTGGAACACCTTTCTTCATTTCAAACCCATAGGAAAAAATAAAAACATACTAGAAACATCCCAGGGTTTTTTTAACACACACACGCACACACACAAAAACTGTAAACACCACCCACCAACATCCTGTTGTAACCTATATTTAATTCAAATAGGTGTAAAAAGACCTTTTATTCACCATCTGAGATGCAATGGATAAGAGCAGAATCCTACACTGGAACCAAGGTCTGTAGGCCTGCCGAGGATCAGTATGAAGGGCTAATAAGGATTTATCAGTGAGCAAATGAGCAATTGTGAAATATCTTAAAGAAATATGCTTTGAATTTTAAATGGACAGATCCTTCTTATCCCACCAAATATGTGCCATATATCATTTATTTTTTAAAAAATTTTAGCTGCATTTATTTCATCCTTTATTCTTCATAGTTCGTTTTATTTACTCCCTGTGCTAGGGAAGCAGCAAAAATATTCTTAGGTCAAAAAAATACTAAGTAACAGAAACATTCATTCTCACTGAAAATAATATTGAACCACAGGTTATTTCCAGCCTTCAAGAACCTGATAAAAAAAAATACTGTATTAGGGAAGATAGCAGAATATAGGGAATGATCCTAAAATTTAAAGTGCTAAAAAAGTCTAGTAACAAGTCAACCATCTGCCACCTTGTAAGCAACAAACAAATATTTTTAAAACCCAGCCTGTTATTCAACTAATGTAAGTTATTGGCTTGGAGCAGGAAACATATTCCAATTAGGAACTCTCACATGGGATTTTACAGCCACTCTTTAATTTTCTTTCCATATTACTCTTAAAAACAGTAGATTTAAAAAAAGGATTAAGTACTTTTGAAGAAAGCAGATCTCCACAGCTATTGCTACCTAGTCTTTTCTATGGAAATAAGGAGTGAAAGTTGGCCACTGATGAAAGTTATGTTCAGTCAGTAATGAAGCCAAGCAATTCACACATACTCAGCAAATCTTCAAGTTGTGCTTTCCACAGAAAACACAATAAACCAAATTCACAGACTCTAGTTAAAATGGTGCAAAAATGGACCTGAAAAACTTATCTAAGCTGACAACTCTCAAATGTTTTCTCTTGTTAAAGTTATTCAGTGGCAGGAAATCTCCAAAGTTCCCAGGAGATTTATTCCAGTATTACATTATGATTACAGTTCAAATATTTTTTCAAACATGTAAACTGATTTTTTTTTTTATGCTGCAACTCAAACAGATTTTGTCTTATCTGCCCCGAATCTGTAGAAAAGGTCACCTTCCCTTCTTTACAACAAAATTCTGTAACTGTGGGCAGTAACTGCATCCCCCTTCTCAGCCTCAGTCATTGTTGTATGTGCTGTATTGCCTCAACCCCTCCTGCTGGTCTGTATCTTTCCTGAAGTCCATTCAGTACCCAGAAGAGAACCATTCCTGGGAAAGGCTTTTGAGGAACAGACAGTGCAGTTATATCACTTTACAGATCTGTATCAATAGTTTGTTGTTCCCATTAATTTACAGTACCTTGTGTTGTCTTGAAGAGCTTTGTCTCATTTTCATATCATGCCTTCAATCTGTTAAGACCTGCTGAATTTTGTACTTCAAAGTAATTTCATTATCTCCTGGTTTCAGGTAGTCTGAAACAACAATAGCTGAAGTGGTTAATAGAAGTACTTAACAACACAAGATCTAGATGTCTTACATTTCCATAAAAACAAAACAAAACAAAACATGAAATTTCTCTCTCTGTATATTTGCACAACCCCTTTTTCACCATGCTATAGCACTTTTCTCAAGAATGTCTTAACAGCTTTTCTTGTAAGTAAGATGGGTGAAACAGGGCCAAAAGCTTTTCTGAAGTTAAGATGTATCATATCTACAATTTATTTCTGTAGAAGGGTCTCTTACTTTCCAGAATTATTGAGCAAATTGAAGATAGGTGTTAAGGTTTATAATCCCCCTTCCCTTTTCCCTTTCCTACTTCTTCAGAGTTGCACTATGTATTTGTCTGGTTTCAGTCTTCTGGCATTTCATAAACCTTACAGGCACTATCAATGAGAACACTTCTGAAATTACCTCAGACAGTGCTTTACAAATCCTCAAGTGAAAGAGTTTTCTAAGGGATTAATTATATTTTTAGGGTCAATATGAGAAATTACTTTAAGGAAAAAACACCCCAGCATAAACTCCCATTCTATATCTCTACATTCCAGGACAGATGGTCTTAATGTCCAGTTTATGACAGTCAGGCACTGATCATAACAGCATGTCAGGACCACGGTGGCTCATAAAGAGCTCTCCACTTGCAATTTGGGTTACACAGAAAATGCAGTGGAGTACAGGAAAAACTCAGGGAAAAATGTGTTAAGCAAAATGTCACATACCTAAAGGCATATATTTTCCTTTTCCAAACATGCTGGTAGGACTGAATAACCACATTCTAAACCTTGTTGTTTCAACACTTCATTTTCAGTTCATCTGAATCACTGACTTTTCTTAATAAAACAAATAGTTCCATGATCACACAGGTGCCAAAGAAACCTGGTTTATCTGGATTCATGCATCTTGTTGACTGATTGTATCTTTTCTAAAAGTTTTGAGTACTTAAAAGGGCCGCCTCCCATGTGAATTCTCTACTGTCCATGCTGAAGAGCAGCCCCACAGAAAGGAACTTGGAGGTCCTGGTCACTGGACATGAGTCAGCAGTGCCCTGGCAGCCAGGAGGGACATTCCTGTCCTGGGGGCATCAGGCACAGCATCGCCAGCTGGGCAAGGGGAGGGGATTGTCCCACTCTGCTCTGCACTGGAGCAGCCTCACCTCGAGTGATGGGGGCAGCTTTGGGTGCCACAATATAAAAAATACATTAGACTATTAAAAGATGTCCAAAGGAGGGCCACAAGGATGGTGAAGGGCCCTGGGGGAAACCTTGTGAGGAGCAGCTGAGGGCACTTGGTCTGTTCAGCCTGGAGGAGACTGAGGGGAGAGCTCATTGCAGCTACAGCTTCCTTGTGAGGGGAAGAGGAGAGGTAGGCATGGATATCTTCACTCTGGTGACCAGGGACAGGACCTGAGGGAATGGCCTGAAGCTGAGTCAGGCAAGGAGAAATTTGGATTAAATGTCAGGAAGAGATTCCTCATGCAGAGGGTGGTTGGGCACTGGAACAGGTTCCCCAGGGAAGTCGTCACAGCACCAGCTGGAAAAGAGTTTAAGAAGCATTCAATAGATGGTGCTGTGCAGGGCCAGGAGTTAGACTTCAGTGATCCTTGTGGGTCCCTTAGTATATTCTATGATTCTATGATCAAGATGTCCATGCTGCATTCTTTGCAGTAGACAAGATTCTTTGGCAATTATTCCTTCTTCTGTCCACAGCTTTCACGTTATTTCTACGACTTTATGAATTCTTTTCCTGCTGGAAGTCTTAATCAGATCATCTAGCCCTCAGTAACTAAAAAGAGAACTTGGAGAGAGTGAATACTGAAATAAAATATCTTAAGCCAGATGAGATGATCCCACCTTTAGAATATCCTTATAATGGACCTGGATAGTTTTATATTTTTCTGGACCATCCTTAGCTTTTCTCCCTAAATCACCAAGTGTAGTTTAATAGAAAAATCTTCCTGGCAGAAAACTTGAAGACAGTGAAAAAGTAAAAATATTACATCCTCGCTGAGAATTTTCCTTGCCCTAGCTTTCACCTTCATTATCAGGAAACACATAGGGAGAAAGAAAATACTTGAACACCTGAGGACTTGTGCACTCAAAATCTTCAAACTAAATTCAATCTGCTCCTTCTGTGAGTTAATAACATGAGCTGTGGGAAATACCAGGAACAAGGTTTTGCAGACAAGAGGTAACCCTGGGATGACACAGCTGTGAGTTAGCACAGCAAGACAAGACATTCAGCAGATTCTTTTAGTGAGTACAAGATTCAGCAATGCAAGACAGAGGGTTAGAAAGTCAGCCAGGAGCTCACAAATGTTTTCAGGATATCATGTGCAGAAACATGCACATCAAATTATTGTTCACAGAAAATAGCTTTTCTGCTTAATTATTCCAGAAATGGTAACTCAACAGAAATGTATCTGCATAATCAAAATAGAGACTGACCAAGTTTTCAAGTTTAACAACAAAAACAAAATTTTTTTAAAATCCCCAATTAATTAGTGAAATGCAGAACTTTTGCTGCGTGCAAAATGAAGTGCTTATGTATTATTACTGCTTATTGGACCTTCGTATCAAAATATCCCAATTAAAAGTTATCTAATTCCTTTTAACTGCCTAAATAAATAGCCTTTTCACACTAAGAAAAATGTTCCTGTTAAGGACATGTCTTTACCTAACAGTTCTTTTGCAGAAACTTGGAATGCCAGCTTTACAGTGGAGTCACTATACTGCATACTGTCTCCTGCAAATATGCCTGATGCCTCTAAGTTCTTTTATGAAATACATTTGCTTTCTTTAAAAGTAAAGGAAGGCAGTGTACATGATGTGAGAAGATATATGTACATAAGGAAATAAAAAAAAAAATAATTAAAATCTCCATTCTTAAGCCCTGAGGATAAGAGGGTAGAAGTGAATCTGTTCTCACCCAAATGAGGGAGCCCCACACAGACTGGCACTGGGAATTGTCCTGCACCGCTGCAAACTGCTAAATCATGACCACTCATTATCTGGAATATTTCTGCTTAAAAACAAAGCCAAAAACATACTAGGTATCGTGATAATAATTCATCAGTTTGCTCAGACACAGTGCTCACACTGTCCCCTGATCATGCCTGGTTCGCTGCTAGGGAGCCAGGCAGAGTCTGATGGGGAGCTACTGCAAACCAACTGGATAGTGGGATTGCATAGCTTCCCTTTCTGGAAACAATTTCTCTTTCAAAGAAGCCTCAGCCAAGGAATGGTACCAAAATCTGTTTTAAGGGAGATAAGTAACACTGCTGAATTTCCTGACAGAGAAGTTATGATACATTGACTAATGACACAGAACAAAACCTGAGTGTTACATTCAAAACTGACAAAGCTTCAAATCAAAATCTATCTCTGACATATTTTTGTTCTGACTGTGTCTGAAGGCTTTAATAATTTACTCCTGTAAAATGGCTTTATTAATATTTAAGCTCAAAGATGGGTAGACATGTAGAAAATAACATTAAAACCACAGGGTACTTTTTCTTTATTTCCCCTTTAGTCAGGTTTTACAGATGTAAATATCAATGGAGATGTATTACATTCTGTATTTATATTCTGCCTGGTGTACTGGAGAAAATCTAAGTGACATATTCTATGTGCTATATCCTACAAACCACTGCCTAACTAGTTACTCTTAAATGTGACTGCTCAAGTCTGTATGCAGGCACAGGCACAGGATTGATATTTCCTTACCACACACATATTAACTCTCTATATATGCAAAACCAACAGAAATTCTACAAATTCCTTAACATTTGAAATGAGATTTATTTATTCTTTAGCTTAATTATAATCTAGGGAAAGATTTGCTTTTTTCTTAAGAGGTAATTTAAAACCAGAAACATACATAAGAGCTAATTAGTGATTCTTTCACTGATTTCCATTTCTTTGTTCAGACAGACACACAACTCCCAATCACAGGCACTCTTCTTGCACCAGCTTCTGCAGGGCTGGCTTTCAATCACAGACAGCTAGGCAACAGAGCTAGATATATATATATTTTTTTTTTCCAATGTCTAATTCAGAAACCAGCATAGCTGTCCTCTTCCCCGAGAGAATGATGAAGGCAGTCTCACTGAGCTTAAATGCACCTGTTAGCTGAACTCGCTCAGGTGGACTAATTGGCAAAGATAACTGTCATACTATGTTAGGAATTCATTATTTCTTCAGACTGGCTGGTAGCAGGTTCAGGCTTTCCTTGGGGGAAGAATTGCACATTTTTTTCATAAAATACAAGGGAGGTAGACAAATTCTGGTGAGAAAATACTCTTTTAATGTATTTAATCCTTAAACTAAGACAGAATCAGTATCATTGTTATTATGTAACATCTTAAAATGTAAGGGAAGTATTTGGGATGAAATGGGAATAATAATCCAAATTAGCCAAATCTATTTGAGGAAATAAAAGGCTGAGAGCACAGGCTGAAGTCCTGGCATGCAACTGACTTTACTTTTTTGACATTTAGTGAGCTCTGTGTCAATATCAACACAGGCTTCCCCCCAGTGCCTGCATATAGTTCAGGGGCTGGCTGAGCCCCAACAGACAATTTTAGTGCAGTCATCCTGTTCTGGGGGTGTCAGAGAATCCATCTGGAGGGATATGATCTGTGCCATGCCAGTTGGCCTCAGGCCAGAAAGCAGCCCCTGAGTCATTTCATTTATTGGTCTGGCTGTCACTGTCAGTGTATAGAGGAAAACACATGAGAAAATGTGATCAAAAGCGGGATTCCTCCATGTTTCTTCCTTAAGCGTTGATGTCCTTAACAGAGGTAAACAAACCCAGAATTAGACCTAACAGAAGGCTCTTTGGAAAAGTCAGCACCATGAAGCCATGTGCTTTATATGTTGATCCACAGCATATAGCTGAATTTTTCCTTTCCAATTGTCACATCCCACCTGCTTTATCTCAGGAGTCTGTTTACTTCATACTCAGGAAATAGCTATGAAATTGTACTTAATCTTGAAATCAGTTGAGCATTACCTCGAAAGTTTGTTTCCCTAAATAGTTTGACAAATCCAAAGAAATTTAATTGTTCATACCACTGGAGGAGATATGGAGGGGATGAAGTCTTTCTTCTGAGCCACTGAACTGACAGAAGTAAAAAGGCAATTTGCTGTATTCAATAAAGATGACAAGACATTACCATAGCAGAAATCCTGTAAAACCACAAACAATACGTATAAATGCAGAGCAGCTCATCTACCCATGGACGAGGTGTGGAAACAATGGTCATAATTGCAAAGTAAGGTAGGAACTGGCATTTGAAGGGGGAGGTGTCACACCACACCTGGTCTAGCAGGGTTGGTCTGTGGTCCAGCAGTCACCAGGCATGCAGAGTTATCCTGCTGCCACTCATGGATATGCAGACTGTGTGACAAAGTCTGCAACTACTGCAAGAGGTACAAGCTCTGCAAAATGTGTAGGAGCTGTAGCACCAGACCAGGACTTAATGACTTGTGAATGACCCCAGCGTTTTCTCAGCAGTGTAAAAGCACAGGCAATAAAGAGCAGACATGTCAAGAACCAGTTAAATCTGGAGATTCATTTTCAGATATAAAGGCTTTTATGTCAAGGTCACCAGCTCAAATCCAGCTAATAGTGGGTCATCCATCTACAGCAGTTCTTGTAGGCAATCATGGGAGGTGAGGCTTCCCCAGTTACTACTGAGGAAATACCTAACACTGATATTCTCATAGTGAAACATACTTTGCCATCCTCTTGCATACCCCCTGAGCTTTAAGGACGACATGATGATGTACACATTTGTGTATAAATGGAGACTTTTTTACACAGCTGACATGGGAGATCTTACATATATTCCATTTGTCTTAGAAACAAGATGTGTGCAAGCTTTTATAAAGCCCATCCTGGGCATCAGTAACTTGGAAGCTGTTTAAACTGAGATAGCAGGGCTCCATGATGGAAATCCACAAGGAAATAGATATGCAAACACGGTGGTGTGTGCACTGCTGCAGAAGATGAGAACTACACAGCCTTAAGTTGCACATAAAATTTGTCCTAGACTGCAGAAAGGCTCTTTTATTAACTTGCATGGTAAAATGTTTAATAATGCCTGGAATTTTCCTCCAAATGTTTTAGCCTCTACATGCAAGGCTCAGTTAAATCTTATGGGTGAATAAAGGGTAGGCAACTGCAACTAAACCAATGTACAGTAATCCAGAAGGATGTAGAAAGTCACAGAATAAAACTGACTTCAAATGATGGTGATGTTTTTTAATCTTCATTGCTTAATTATTTACATGCAGTATTAGAAGGTATATCTCTCTGCTTAAGAAACACAACTGTGTTTTTGGACAGTATGGCAGTTTGACGCTGATTAAACACCAAGAACCACAAAAGACTTCACTTATTTCCCTCTGCTATAGCTGAGCAGAGGAGGGGAACTTAAAACTTTATTTTCATGAGGTGAAATAAGGATTATTGAGGAAAAAGCTAAACTTCATGGCAAAACAGGTCCAAAATTAAACAATATAAAAAGGGTTTATTACTAACAGAATTTAAAGTAATAGTAAAGAATAATGAGAAACCAAAGCAAACTTTCAGAACACCTCTCTTCCCCGATCATCCTTCTTTCCACTAACCACACAAGGAAATAAACATGGGGTTTTGGTCAGTATTTCATTTCTTAAGAGTCTTTCTTTATGTTTAAGGAAAAGACCTTCTTCTGCTGAGCTGTGGGATCCTTCCCACGGAAGAGAGAGTTCTCAAGAACTTTTCTAGTGGGGTTTCAACTTTCACAAACAACAGCCCACCCGAATCTGCTGCAGTGAAAGTCCCTCCCGTGATTTTCGCAGCCTTCGCACAACTGCCAGCATGGGTTATAATAGATCATAGGGGTTAGTTTTTAAGGATGAGCTGTTCTAGCCTGGAAGCTTGGTTCTCCAAACTTTAAAAGCCTCTCAGCGTCTGTGTGCTCTAACGTAAGTTCTTCATGGGCTGTGCCCGGATTTCTACACCCCACCATGCATCTCAGTGAATTAGAGAGAAAACAATTTGCTGTATTACAGTCATATAGTCAGGTATTATAGTCTCACAGGGCTTGCAGGAGAATTTCCTCTCCAGTGCTGGGAGCGCCTCCGCCCTTCCCGCACCAGCCTTGGTGCCACCATGATTCTTCTTCATGTGACCTCAACTTTCCTCCTCTCTGACCTGGAAGAAAGCTGGTGCCTGTAAGCCACAGCTGATCTCATCCAGGCTCCAAATCAGGGCAATATTTGCCATATCTCTTGTTGCTGGCTGCGTGGTGTTTTTGGCTCGGTTTGGTGTGAGCCCCTCTGGCCCCAGGAGCCCACTGGCCCCGCGTGGGCTGTGGGGGCTCCAGAAGGATCTCAGCCGCGTGGTCCTGGCCCCGGTGCGAGGGTTCCCTGGCCGTGCAGCTGCTGCCCAGTGGCCTCTGGGGCAGCTCCTCTCTGCAGCCAGGCCCTGGGCTGCTGCACTGGACAAACCAGTGGCCCTCTCCAGGAAGAGCCCAGCCCTCTCCAGCCGCCCTCCTTGCCACCCATTGGTGGGGAAGCAGGGAAAAGAACTTTTTGCAGTTGCTCCTTTCTTAAAATATGTCATCACAGAGGCATTTCCAGGCTGTCCAATTGCTCTAGCAACCTGCCCATCAGCTGTTGGCTCTGTGCTCATCACAGAAATTTAGAGCAGCTGTTTTGTCCTTTTTTTTTCTTTTTTTTTTCACCTCTGCCTCCATACACCAGATTTTTGCTAAACCATCACAGACAGAAAATCATTATATGGCTAAAAATTATAAATAGAAATGCTTGGAAAACAATTTTGGAATGGGAAAAGGGTGTAATTTATATCTATATAATACATTTATAATTTAAATTAAGATCTTTTAAGAATATATACAAGTTGTTATTAATATGTTGAAATTTTGGACAGATGGCCAGTGGAACCAATACTACTAAAGGTAGACTCAAAACCCAGAGACACAACAATTCAAGTTTTTGTCAATATGGTTTTCATTATTTGTAAGCAAAATAATACCCGATTATCTATTTCCTGCTGAATTACCTGGTAGCAAAACCAAAACAAAGACACTTAAAAACAGCCGACAGAAATGAAACTGCTTCTCTGTCATCTTCCTCAAAGTGATACAAATTTTTAACTAAGCATCCAGCTGCCACTTTACACATTTTACTATAAATAACCCCGAGGATCTGCGCAGATCAATGAACATAATGTGATTCTAAGGGCTACAGATATTTCAGATCTCTCTCTTCATCATCTCCCTAGATATATTACTCTGGACTGAAAAAAACCCATATCCTAAATAGAAAGGAGAGCCTGGTGTCTACAGTTTCTTACTTTATAAAGAAGAATTTCGCTGAAGAAAAAAAATTAAAGGTCTAAAATGATGACAAAATAATAAAAATAAACAAGACCTCTTCAGAAGACCTGTTCTTCTGTTTTATATATTCATGTGTCTGCTCTTACACTATACAAAAAAGATAAATTAAGAGGGGTTCTAATGTCTCAAGCACTGATAAAAATAACAATAAAAATTCAATTTCTTTAAATTTCGTTTATAGTCAGTAAACATTTGGTTAAGAAATCACTTAGTGCCCAATGATAAATTCACTGTCTGCTAGAATTAATAAATATAAGAGTTTAAAAACAAATCCACATTGAAAAATATGAAATTTGTCAACAGCTCAGACAGTTATTTTAATATTGCCACTTTTTAACTTTCATTTGACAAAACACTTAATGATCAGTAATACATTTTTTCAAATTATTTAGATAGAAAATCAATGTTATGATATCTCATCTAGAAAATGCTACCAATATTGTTTTCTTGTTTTCTACTCTTTCCTTTAAAATTGGAATTCTCTTATTTTAAAGCTTAATCTATCTCTGTTTCTCTTTGCTTCCCAATTTTCTCACATTCCATTTTCCCTTGCTATGACTGAGAGAGATATATCATGAAACTGAGTTTATGAAAAACAGAGCTTTTTAAGCCAGAATATGGGGAGTTTTAACATTTTACAGGATTTTCATACACCTTGTTTTGCAACTCAATTTTAAATATTTTTCTCTCTCTTTGCATTACTGGCTGACTGCAAAATCCAAATTAGCATGAACAAAGTCTCTTTTATTTCCCCTCCAAGCTGCACAGAGGTGCTTGGCTGTACAAACTTCAAGGACATTCCACAGAGGAACCTCAAAGTGTGGTGCTAGAGATGCAGTGAAAAACTGTAAACAAACTGGCCAGGAAGAAAGTCAAAGAGCATCATCTTATGCCTTTGGTATCAAATTTTCTTAACCCTGAAGCAGGAGGAGTGAGCCACATAACCCATTTTAGTCAAATTACTTGGATTATAATATCCCATGCTGCATAAAGATTTATTCAGATTTGGCAGAATCCCAAAGTCACATGTTTAAAGAGTGTCAATACTAGACTCTGTATTTATGTTTTAAATTACTTAACTGTATTTGGAAGCACTTCTAATTTGCAGTAAAACATGCTAGAAAAAGAGAAACCATCTGCTTATGAAAACATGTATACAGCTATCTTATATTGCATATGACAAGAACAAGCAACTCTTTTTTCCTCCATTTAATCTTCTTTCCAGCATTGTCTCCTGGCTCATTTCTTCTTTCTCCTTGCATTCTCACACCTTCAGCTTTTATAAATTCAGTTTTCAAGTTCATGTATTATGTGGCTACTCAGCCATCCACTTCTTTGCCTTTTACCTCATCATTTGTTTATACATCTGAGAACTGATCTCCCACACACCAAAACAACAGACAGCCTGAGCACTTTCTTTAGCAGGCTTACCCCTCTGTTGCATTCTTTCTTTGGAGGAGAAGGTATCAGACCCAGCAAGAAGACATAATTCAGCAGACAGCAAAGCAAAAAAAAAAGAGCCAGGAGATATTAGTGGACTGGAATTGAAGACATAGCCCTTGACAAATGCAGTCAAAAAGTTTATTATAAAAGGCCATAATCCAGTTTTTAGGTAAATTTACAGTCCCATAACATTTAAATCTCCTAATCCTAGACTATAGCTCCTCCTAGTCTGGAGTCTGAAATTTCTGCATAATCCCAAATAAGAGATCAAAATATATTTTAACCTGCCTCTATTATACAGCTTAAACTTAATATTGTCACTTCTTAACTTTCATGTGACAAAACACTTAATGATCAGTAATACATTTTTTCAAATTATTTAGATAGAAAATCAATGTTTTGATATCTCATCTAGAAAATGCGACCAATATTGTTTTCTTGTTTTCTGCTCTTTCCTTTAAAAGTGGAATTCTCTTATTTTAAAGCCTAATCTATCTCTATTTCTCTTTGCTTCCCAATTTTCTCACATTCCATTTTCCCTTGCTATGACTGAGAGATACAACATGAAACTTAAGGCAATGTTTTTCCCAATGAGTGGCTGAGTGCAAGGATATGATTCCCCTAAAGGTTATGGAATTAATGTTTCTGTAAATACTCATATCTCAGCTGGAGAAGGCTCTAAATAAACTGATCTGATTTTGGGAATGGCTCTACTTAGAACAGTGGGTTGAACAAGATGGCCTCTGAAGGCATCCTCCAACCTAAATTATAATGCTTTTATAACAGAGATGGTTAAGGAAGTGAACATAAGCATGTCTTTATTCTTACCTGCTTCTGCTCGGAGGCAGGGCAAGAAAGACTGACTGAATATTGCAAGGCTGGGGATTCTAAACATCCAGCTTCTCATAGAGGTGGAGGACTACATTTACTTCATCTGCCAAGAAGCAGAATTACACATAAAGTGAGACATTGGAGCATGGAAGTGTCTTCCAGGAACAGCAACAAACCCAAACCAGGACAAAACAATAGTTTTTATCATAGATGGCTTCAGCTGCTGAGGACCACAGGGATTTGGTAGCCTTTCTGTCAGAGATGGAACACACAAAATCTGAAGAGTCCAAAGCAAGTTAAATCATAGAATGATACAAATGTTAAGGTTGGAAAATACCTCTAAGATCATCAAGGCCAACCATCAACACAGCACCACCACCATGTTAGACATCAGGAAAAAAATTCTTCACTGAAAGAGAGAGACTAGGCACTAGAATGGTCTGCCCAGGGAGGTGGTGGAGTGACCTGCTCCTGATGTGTTTAAAAAAAGATTGGATGTGGCACTCAGTGCCATGGTTTAGTTGATGAGAAGGTGTTAGGTCATAGGTTGGACTAGATGATCTCAGAGGTCTTTTCCAACCTAGTTCATTCTGTGATTCTGCAAACCATGTCCTCCAGTGCCACATCCATACATTTTTCCAACACTTCCAGGAATGGTGGCTCTACTATTTCCCTGGGGAGAAAATTCCAATTTACAACCCTTCCAGTGAATAAATTTTTGCTAATACCTAATCTAAACCTCACCTGTCACAACTGTAGGCCACTTCCTCTTGACCTTCCTCTTGTTATTTGGGAGAAGAGACTGACCTCTACCATACTACACCCTCCTTTCAGGGAGTTGTGGAGAGCAATAACATCTCCCCTGAGCCTCCTTTTCTCCGGGCTAAACACCCCCAGCTCCCTCAGCTGCTCCTCACATGATGCCTCTCATCAAAGTATGAAGTTAATTTCATGAAGGCCTTATTTCATACCAGATAAAGATCAACTCAACAATGCTGTGAACAAGTGAAGCTCTCTGAGCATTTAGCTGTTGAAACCAACATAGGGAGCACAGTAACAGCACAGTTTGATTTGCTCACTTCAAAGTACATGTAGGATGGACAAATATACATTAGAAATTTACCTTCTCTTTTAATGAGTTTTGGACTCCCACTTGCAAAGTTTCACTTGTAGAAACCTATATTCAATCATTCCTCAAGAAAAAGGATAGTGAAACAAAGTCTTCTGACTGAAGTGTCCCCTTATGAATTAGATTATCATTGCCTGCCTATTGAGATATTTTTTGTGATTATGGTTTATGCTGACAGTTTTAAATTGGAGGGCGCAGTTGACTGAAATGAGGTAATTCAATTTATAAATGCAGACTGCAGGAAAGAATTTTTTTTCGGGTCCAAAATGAATTTTATTCCACCCTAATTAGCAGAATATGTAAAGCAAATGTGGGGAAATAGCTTCTAATTATAGATTTTTAACTTTTTAATTTTTTACAGTAAAAAAGTAAAAACTAGTAGTTTTTGAGATCAGCCTTTAAAATAAGAAACAGACAGTTTGAGATTATTGTTCATCATTCAACACATATGCTTCTGTATTTATCATGCAAACTCTCTGGAATTAGATTAGAAAGCTCACTTCATTTTTAACTGCTTAAGCAGCAGAAAAAACAGCTAAACTAAGGTCAGGGCATATGACATGGGTATGAATAACTTTTTTACACTTTAATATTGATATTTAGGGAAATATTAATCCTCATGGCAAGATCCAGTCTGGCGGATTATTTCTCAGCAGGTAGCAAAAATCTTGCAGAGAAAAGAAATATTAAATCCACTTAAATACCAGTAAATGACATTGTTTATGGGATGATCCCCTGCTTCACTGATATAAGAGTCTTTGAAAGGAGAGAACAAAGGAGCTAACAAATCAGGCTGTACATGCAGAATATGCAGAAGATTTATATCCTCTGTGATGGGAAGAAGAAGGATGTATTTCATATATACGAACTTGCAAATTACACCCAGTCCTTGGCATAACTGCAGTAATAGATTCAACCTCCATCAACAGATCTGTGACCAGAAGATCTACATACACTAATAGAAATAATGTAGATGCTGGCTAGAATCAGCCATTCATGTCCTAGAAGCAACATTAAATTAGAGGATATTGCTCTCATGAGACCCAGTCTGGAGTTCTGCATCCACCTGTGGGGTTCCCAGCATATGAAGGACATGGACCTCTTGGAGAAAGTCCAGAGGAGGCCTCCAAGATGTTCAGAGGCATGGAGCACCTCTGCTATGAGGAAATGCTGAGAGAATTGTGATTGTTCAGGCTGTAGAAGAAAAGGCTTCAGAGTGACCAAGTTGCACCTTTCAGTACCTGAAGGGAGCCTACAAGAAAGATGGAGAAAGGCTCTTTACTTGGCCTGTAGTTACAGCACAAGGAGGAACGGTTTCAAACTGAAATAGAGTAGGTTTAGATTAGATATTAGGAAGAAATTCTTTACTGTGAGGGTGGTGAGACACTAAAATAGGTTGCCCAAATAAGTTGTAGATGCCCCATGCCTGGAAGAGTTCAAGGCCAGGCTGGATGGGGCTCTGAGAAACCTGGTCTAGTGGAAGCTCTCCCTGTCTATGGCAGAGGAGTTCATATTTAAGATCATATTTAAGGTCCCCTCCAACTCAAGCCATTCTATGATTCTTTAACATCATACCTTCAACTGCTTTCCTGTTTCATTTTAACCAATATAGAGGAGTAATACTAAACTGGGCTTAATTCCTCAAAGTCATGGGAATTGGAATGGCACCCTGCTTAAGCCAGGTTCCTTGATTGTTCAAGGGGTTTCTTTAGTTACAGGTTTTTTATTAATTTCAGCTCAAACAGCATAACAAATACAAAAGGTGAAATCAATGTGGATATGTTGAGCATACCTCCATCCCAGGAAGAAGAGAGCTATTTCCTTCCATCAGCCTGCTGTAGGTGGTACATAACATTAAAAAGTAAAAGAGATTTCCCAAAATCAAAGTAATTATGATGCAGACTTAGGTCTTTAAGAGGTTTAAGAAATGTCAGTAACCCTGAAATTGCCATAGTCAGGCACCATGATTTCAAAATATGTTACATGGAAACTTGGAGCCTTATCCTTCCTCCACTGAGCTGAGACACATTCATTGGTTTGGTTCACTTTGCCCTGATGCTGCTGGAATTTAGGAGCAGTCAAGCTGATATTCATGAGGAAAACAGAATAAATACAAAGGCCTACACTATATAAAAATATTCAGCCATGTCTACAAGAGTTCATACTGAAAATCACACTTTGTGCTGTTCTTACCAATGCCTTTGAGACCTCCTTTCAAGCAGTGCTTGTGACTTGGTTATGGCAGTTTGAGACTGGAGACAAACTGCAAGTCTATAGACAGAAAGGATAAGCCATAACTGCTCTCCAGCATTCTTCTGACTTTGTTTTCAGAAGATTTTTTTCATTAAAAATCATTTATTTGTTCAAGTCAACAGCAAGGATGAATGTCGTGCATTTTGTGCACACAAGTGACAAAGGAAATAGCTTTCTCCTGAAGCTCATACCTTTCCCAATCACACAGAAGCTAAGATAGCAAAATTATCTTTTTCTTAAATAAAATGACAAGCAATAACAATAGCTGCTAAAAAATTACTATAGGAAGATGATAACCATGAGAGGAAAAGCATTCTTATTATCACAGCATTTCATAGGAGAAATAATAATCTCAGAAGTAATACAGATCAAAAATAATGTTATTTGTCTGCCATTATTATCATGAAATGCAAGTTTTATAGCATTTCCCCACAGCCAGAAGTTATTAGGAGGTTGCTAAATTATAAAAACCCTCTGGAATTCTCACCACCTCCCTCTACCTTAACGAAAACACGTACCATGACTTCCAGGGCAAGAGGTAAGGTTGCACTTCTTCCCCTGGGGACTCTGTGAGGAAAGCTGAAGAGGTGCCAGAGAGAACAGAGCAGAAGGAAGCTAATTTTGCACATTCTGTGACTTTGCAATGCCAATATGTGCTCTTATAAATATACATTTCAAAAATGCACCTGGGTCCACTTTAAACCACAACAGAAGCAGGACCAAAGCCAGACAGCAGCAATGCCCTGATGAAGTAAGAATGTGACATTCAGGGCCCCCAGAAACATGTCCAGAGCTGAGACATATTGCACAAAGTTGACTCTTAGCCTGGGAAAGATGAGGAAGAGCAGCTTGTTGGGGCTCTGCAGCATCTCTCTGTAACTATGTGCTTGCTTGCACTGTTTTGTTCTCACAGTTTTCAGAATTCTTTTTTTTCACGCACAATGCAGTCTGTGGCAGATGTGGGAGTGTACATATTTGTCATCATGTCTGCTGAACACAGGCAGGTGTGTTATTCTCCATTATGTTGTCATCTTCAGGTAGGTTCAGGTCAAACAACACACACACAATCCACATTTTTGTGCAGGAAGACGAAAGTGTACTCTGAGACCATCAGAAATAAGAAGCTTTTTCAGACTCTTTTGGCAGCCATAAGTCATTAGTTTTGCTCTACAATGACATTAAAAAAAAATTAAAAACCAAAAAAAACCCAGACAAACAAAAACCAAAACAAATGAACAAAAACCAATCCCACCACCCCTTAAAAACCCAAACCAACCAGATACTTGGGAAGGTGCATGAACTGGCAGTCATAAATTGTTGCCAGCCCCAAGATCACAGCCACCCTTCTCCTCATCCAGAGAAATAGTGATGTGTAGACAAGAGGCAGAACAGATTCAACCACCTGGGGACATTCAGCAGCATTGCTCTGGAGTGTGCTTTTACAGTAGTTGCAGACTTCCTGTTTAGTAATCTTTCTCATTTTATTTGTTTTGTATCCTTCCTTTTAAAGTCAGAAATAAACATACCAAATTCACCTCCAAAACAGGTAAACATATGGAATAGCTTCTATGGCCCATTACTTATTAACATATCCCCACATTATCAGTGAGTGTAATTTTATTCTTTGATATTTCTCAAAGAACAAAGAAATAATCATTGCAATGGACACGTGAGACAAGAGGATAGCCACTATTCTGCCATCACAGGGACTCCTTCAGAATTAAATCTTTAATGTTATATGTGTATAAGCTATAATAAAGAACTATTTTAGTGCCAGGTTACCAAGTGCAATGCAGTTTTCAGTGTATACAAGCTGTCATAGAACAATGTCTTTATTTGCACTGTAAATTTTTTACTCATGGAATGTTCAGCATGAAATATTTAAGATTCCTGATAAGTTAACATTTTGGGAAAACACCTCTTATGTGTTCTCATCTTTCTGTAATTCTTCCTGTATTTTAGTAATTTATTACAATTTTAGAAGTTTAAGGTTTCTACCTTTTCTTCTCCAGCTGATTCAGCTCTGAGGCTCAACCTTTGCCACTGTCAGGTAAGGCGGAGCCCGTTTCATTCTAGAACAGTACAAAACCTCCCCAGGAGGTTCTGGTAGCAAATGCTCTGAAAATAAAACTACACAACAGTATTAAGACTTTGTGCTTAACAGATCAAAATTCAATTTAGGCAACCAGGTAAAGGGAGACCGCAATTATAAGTCTTCTGAATTTTTTATATCCCTGGGCTATTGGTATTGATATGATATGCTAAGCTTCCTAATATCTGTAGCACAGGCTAGTTTGTTTGAGAATGCTATTTTGCTTTTTTGAAAACTGAGAGAAAATCAAATATCTAGTAAGATTATAAATATTATGCCATCTTAAGAAAAAAAAAAAAAGCTCACTATTGCTTGCAAAGTCCTTAAAAACACTTTTTTCAGAAATTTGCAGGTTACTTATTAACAAATTATTGAATACTCATTTGCAAATAAATGGAAATGAACTGCAAATTTGAATTAATTTGTTACAGTATTGAATAAGTATTTTTTCAAGACTATCCTAATCAAAAGTTTAAAGATGAAATGTAAATTAGTACAATAGAAATACTGAGATCTTACACTATCTCTCATCCACAGTTCTAAAAGTATTTGAAAAGATGCTTTTTAACAGCCTCAATTTATCAAGCAACTTACTATAACCAACAAGTTGAATTTAATTCACTTGAGTCTAAATAATGCCCACACAGATATGCTGTCATACATCTGATATATATATATATAGTGTGTGTATATTATTGATCCACAAAATTAAATATATTCATTTTACCAGGGAGCCCATGTTATTGTTATTAATTATACAGAACACAACAGCATTAGACAAGCCAAGGGGAGACAAACACCAACTGCTTTTCCTTCCAAACTCTCATCCCCTCTGATGCTGCATTTTAAACACCAGCTCCTCTGTCAGTTTTAAATACTGCTGAAGAAAATTTCTTTAGCATGAAAAGACTTTGCTTGAATCCAAATAAAATTGTAATAGTCACACTAACTGGTTTTACTGAAGTGCTTTTCATCAGAAAAGGGACATTTTACTTTATTTTTAGGAGGCTCATACAGATTTGGTTAAGCACATATGAAATGGATAACACAATTTCCTTCCAGGCACAGAAGAAACTTCCAAAAGCAGAATCCTCCTGTTTTTCTTTCTTATTCTTCTTTAATGCTTCTAAGGTTTTTAAAACCATAAAACTGGTTTTGAAGGTACCATGAAGATGTTCCTCACCTCAGAAATGAACAAATTGTTCACACAAGTAACCAAGATCCATCACAAAATTAGTTATAGGTTAAAACACAGCCCAAGATCAATTATCTGTTCTGCTAGGTCTGTCCTGTCTGTGCCAGTGCTCAGTCAGCCACACTGAGAAAAGTGGTTCAGTCTGTATCTCTTGGCTCCTGTTCTGCCAGTGGGCACTACTGAAAAGAATCTGGCTGCATCTTCCTTGCACTGTTTCTTCAGGGATGTGTACACCCTCCACTGCACCCTCTCCTCGATGTCCCTTTCTCCCTGGTGCTGGAGAGCCTGTAGCTGGACACAGGGCTTTGGGTGCTGCACATCAGTGCTGAGGCCAGGGGAGGGTCACCTCCCTCATCCCACCAGCAGCACTCCAGAATTCAGCCAGAGGGACCATTTGCCACCTTTGGTGTTGGCTCATGTTCAGTCTGGTATCTGTGAAGACTTCCAAGTCCTTTGCTGCAGAGTTGCTTTCCAGATGGTCACCTGTCCTGCTTGCACACAGGCAGTGCCAACAATTCCCAGTTCTCATTTCTAGGATTTCCTACTTAAACAAAGAGAAAAATGGGTGATTATCTGTACATGATGTCTGAAATTTTGCAAGCAGGCACTTAAATACTTGGAAAGGCAAAGGAGAGAAAATGACAACACAACTCTGCAGCAAACTGTAAATCCAAAATAATTCAAGAGGCAAAGATGGTTAATGACACAAAATTGACCACTTCAGATAAAACCCACATCTTATTCCTGGTAATATTTACTGATAAAACAATAAGAATTACCCCAAATAAGTTTAACCCTAAAGAGGGTGTCCCTATGATATTTACCCAATGATTTACCCTAAATCATTTTAACACTGATGCCTGGTATAAGGGCTGGAGCAGGGGATGCGTGAGAGGCTCTGCTGCTGAGGCAGATGGGTCTGATGCTGTGCTGCCAGCCAGCTCACACTGCAGCCAGCTCAGGTTCAGCCTGCTGGGCCTCTTCTCACAGAAACCCAGCAGCAGTTTTAATTCTTTTAGAAAACATGACATTGCCTACAAGATTCCCACACTGAATGCCAGAAAAAGCAATTTTCTTGACAGATTTCTTTCTCTTTCCTTTGAAACAATCTTTATGTGTCTTGCCTGTGTACTCTTCCCTCCAAGGCTCCTCCTTGCTGGGTAGGCACATGTACATAAACTAGATGAGTTTTCAAAGTTCTACCCAGCGTGGTTATAATTATTACAGTTCTATTCCCTTTACAACACAGTTTTCTTAACAGAAGTAGACACCAATGTTGTAAACCAGACATGCCAAGCAAAGCAGTCAAGCTTCTCAATCCCAGACAGGTGCCAGGACAGGGCTGCTAGCTCCACGCCTCTGCTCCTGCCTTGGGAGCAGGGGAAAGGCAGCATTCCTCCTCTGTCAGGTGCCAGAGCAGGTGAATCATTTAATCTCTCCTTGCAATTACATCTTTCTTCTCCTTTCTCTTGTCTACTTAACCTCTGTAACAAGGACTGCTTTTGTGACTTACAAGACACGTTACACACTGTGTCTGGACCTCAAGTACAGGAAATGGAAGGAGCCATTAGGACTTTCAATGTTCCTTCCTTTTCAATTTCTTGGGGTTGGCTTACAATGCTTATGACCACTTTCTTCTTACAGGTAGGATTTTTTGTCCAGGACAGTCTTACTGGGTGACTGCAGAATCACAGCTATGAAGAACAGAACAGGATTCAGCCTTAAGGGACACTAAAACCTTTTCTAAATAGCTCTCCTATATGAGGGTCTCCATGGCCAGCCAAAATGGAAATAGTTTGATGCTACAGGATTGCTGCAGTATCAAAGTAAAGGGTTATTTCTATTAAATATTAATCAATGCATTTCTTGAAGTTATGGTGGTAATAATATTTTTCCATGTCTTAGCTCATGTCTCAAAGTAAACCTTTTATTCTTGACCTCTCTCAGTTATAAAACTGCAATAACGCATCCCAATTTTAGTGAGCAGTGAAAACTCTAAGTGGACACAATTATGTCAATAAATCACAAAAGTACAGGTAATACTGAAAGTAAAATGAGGCTTTTTTCAGCTGCTAAAATCATAGGAAGTGGACAAAATAATTCAAAAAGTAGCCTTGAAAACTGTCCATATAAATTAACGTAGGAGAGATACTGAAGAATGTTCATTCTAACTCACTTTACATATGAGTAACAGTACCTGGTAGGGTAGAATGGTATCTCCCTGCCTTAATCTACATCTGTGTGCAGAAGGGCACTGAGTCTAAGATGAGAATAAATTGGTTAGGATCTAAAGAAAATTTTGGAGATCAGCTCACCTGACAAGATGTTACTCTGTGCATTTACTGCAGAAACTTTTACATGAGTTTTACTACAGGTTTGTCATCTGAGAGAAAATACCAGTAAAAATAGTAAAAGGTTGAAGAAATCACTTTAAAAAAAAAAAAGTTCACTTGGTTAATTATATCTACCGTTAAAAAAAAATCAAGCCAAAGGCTTTGACATATCGATAGCTCTACACTTATCTGTAAAAACAAAACCTTTTCAGTCCTCCATTTACTCCACTTAGGAGAGTCTTATCCCCAACTACCAGAACAAGTCACAATCTTCTTTTGCAGAACTTTCATCTGCCTAAGCTTCTCACCGTAAGACAGCTATGAATCAGTTCTAAGTTCTTAGTAACTTAATTGTATTTGTGAAGACTTAAATGACAAATCTACTGATTCAGCAATGCCAGATGAAAATCACCTTCTCCTCCTACTCTCTGCTATCCTTATCCAGCACCCAAGGACTAAGCTTGTCCTTTCCACCAAGCTTGCCTTTTCCACCAGGGCAGAAACTAGGAACATTTCATCTAGAGAAAAACCGGACATTTTATGTGACAAAACATGTTATTACAAACTTGAAAAATCAAAGAGTTCTAAATATATTGCACTTTTATTATTACCATAGCAAATATATATTCTGACTAGGTAGAATAAAACACTGCTGCCTTGCTTGACTTCATTGCATGAAACATCTTGGCCTTGGAAACAAGAACTTCCAGCCAAATGATTCTTTGTTCAACTTATTCATGGAAGACTGAGTTTGTCTAACACTCACTTTGTCTCCTTTCAAGCTGATGTTTTAAGACACTTGTGGCTGTCCCAGATGGTTGCTGGCTGACAGAATTAGTGCCCTCAAGGGAAGATGAACAATTTCAATTTTACAACCATTTTTGGCTGAAGCACCAGACCAGGGTACTGCTATTTTTCAGAAACAAGACTTTTAGTTTTAAATCATTCACATAACTGCTGGCTGAGCTCCAGGATTTTCTTTTCTTCACCTGCTTTGATTTGTGAGAAAGAATGGATCACCAAGAGGATCCTCTGGATATTCCCTTTGTAAGATCCCTAAAGTCATGTAATTAGTTCCAGTGTAAGATTCTTTTTCTTACTACAGATTGCAACTTGAGCTTACTAAGGTCCCTTGCCTCATTTCATTTGCACTGCACTTAAGACAAATGTTGAATACAAGAGTAAATCAGGTTCTTGCTGCATACTTTACCACTGGGTTCACTTCACAGGGAATACTTTCACTTCTTCTCTTTTAAGAGAATCCTTACTTAGGTATGTCTGTGCCTGGTCCACCTTACGAAAATATCAGGGATATTTTTGAGGCAGACTCGACAGTTGTTTGGAATGGTGTCAGAAGTTGGGGGGGTTTTATTATTATGCATGTTTTGGGCATTCAAAACATAAACAGTGAAAAATTCGCTATCTCATTCATGGCAAAGTCATGCTGACCCTTTACTAAAAAGCAGTGTGCTTAGTGGTTATTAAATCCATTTTAAATCTTGAGTCACAGATTAGGTCACTGTGTCTTAAAATTTTAATGGGCCCATTCCCACCCTGATTTTATTGAAGGGTTGTCCCACTCTGCTCTTCCTTTGTTTATCAGCCAAGCACACTTGCTGCTGTCACTAGTAAATACTAATAAGAAGTAAATTAGTGCACATCTCCGATTGAAACTTTTTTTCTCCTTCAAAAGAATCCTTGGGACTGACATCCCTTCTCTGTCACTGTGGTACAGACACCAGCAGACAATGTATTTGTGCACAAATTAGTGGAATGAACCTTCAGGCTCTGCTGGGACCTCCTGCCACAGCCACACAAAGGTAGTTAATAAGAAGTCCCTGAAAGCCTGTCGTAAGTGGCAGAACTGAAGGGGAGATTTTGAGGCAGCACAGGCTCATTTACATGTATCTTACACTTCTTCTTAAAAGAAGTCCAATTCTCTTAAACCTTTCTGAACTGGTAAATGTAAACTGTTGACAACAAAAGTAATTGCTATATGTAGATTAACTCCAACTGTTTGTAAAGTTCAACTCCATTTCCAGCTCTGTTTTCCACAACGTAAGCATTCCAGCAGATCTGCTTTTCATTGCACAGATGGTCTCTCAAAAAAAACACCACAACAAAAACTATTCATTGTCAATACGTTTCTGGTGCCAAGACACACAGAAGGTTTATATGCCACTATGGAAAGGTAAGACTGAAGTAAAGCTGTTTCTCAGGTAATAACATCATCTTTTATTTCATCTTCTCTTTCACAAGGGTAGCTGTTACCCTGGATCTCACTAGGTGTTCAAGGGACAGTATAAAGGAACTTTCTTTCCAGAAGCATCAGCACTTCCAAATACTTTGTTAAACTAAACACGCTTCTCATGACCATTCTCGACTTCCCTAACAACCTGTCCAAATTCATGTATATCACAGCCACAGCAATCTGATGAGAAACACAGCTGCTACTCTGTATCAGAGAGCTGAGCCAGGTTATTCCCTGCACGGGGCACAGCCCTGTGCTTGGGGACAGGCAGGCTCTAGTCTCAGATATTAAAAGCTCTGGTTTTAAACGCACTCCTGTCAAGACAGCACATACTTTTATAAATCTAATCCTCATCCAAGTCTGGAATTGAGCATCACCTGCTCAAGGCAGCACTCTTATCTATTGGGACAGGTGAGTTATCCCAGTAAGTCTGGAAAGGTTTTGCGAATACAAATAAACTTTTGTTTTAACCAAGACTGGGAAGAGGTTTAAGAGAATGCTAAGTCATGGAAATCTCTTGTTTCTGTTGGGACAGCCTCTGTGCACGTGGATGTTCATTACAAAGCAATCCCCTGTTAATATTTGCAGCCCCACTAGAAGTTTTTGAAAGTGCTTTAGAATCAGAGGCACAAAGCCAAACTGCCCTTTGTGCTGAGATGGCAGGCAGAAGGGAGACAGAGGATGGAGTGTCATTTCAAAGTGACAGACAGCTGTGGCCAGCTGAAGTTGCTTCCTCTCACCCCCTTCTGTGCAGGCACCACTAGCAGCCTCTGCATGCTACCCAGCACCTCCTTTCTATTTCACCAAACCAGTTAAACCAGTTAACTTGTAATTGCTTTTGCTCCTCGCACATCATGCATATGGCAACTATTCCACAGTGCTCAGTGAGTCCTTGGGGATTTCTTTTTTAGTTTTAGTGTGATTTGCTGGTTCTGTCTTGGTCTGTGACAAGCCCCATCAGCACATTGACCATGCGATGTCTCCTTACTGTGTGAAGTGTGCACACTGGATACATGGCAGCACTCTCCCCTTGGCAAGTGGGTCTGATGCTCTGTACACACAGCAGGGACCACTTACAGCATCATAATTTTAAAAAAAAACACTGAAAGTTTTTGTAGCCCAGGCGAATTCAGAGTGCAGGCACAAGATACAGCTGCATAAGACAGTCACAAAGATCCCAGAAGACGGCAGTGGCCTTCCCTAGCTGCTCTCATCTCTAACAACAGCTGTTTTCATCTCATGTCAGCATCCAAATCTTTCTTGCGATATTTTTTTTATACTATACACATTTAAGAAAAAAAAAATCAGTAGAAGTACGTTCACATAAAGCAGTAGCATGACTATTTCAGAGCCTATCTTGACAGCTTAAAACTATCCTCTCTCTCATTCCCAGCCTGAATTCTGCAAGTGGCATAGATAGGATCCCTTTTCATTCACAAAGAAAAATTCACCAGTAAGAAGCCAAATGTTGAACTGTGACTTCTTTGCCACAAAAATTCTATTTGCCACCTGGAACAGGTAGTTCAGTCACCAACAGCATGCTGAAATTGCAGTGAGGCAGCTGGGGAGAAGGTAGTGTTTGTGAATGGTTAATCCACACTCATCTTTTGTGTCTCCTGTGACTCTTTTCAACCTGACAGACAAGGGGGAAAAAAAGAAAAAAACTATTAGATGCCATTCCCATCCTCCCTACCTCCATAATCTATTCTAAGGTTTATGGATTTTGTGGCTGCAAAAAGGGATATTCAATACAGGTACCATTTATTTTTCTTGCAAGTACTTAACTTTTGAATTCTGTATTTATTATACTGTGTGGACTTGCACAGATGGATGAACCATTGTTCACTTCACATAGGAATATATACATAAATCACCACTTTCCACAATTAGCAAGTTCATTTTGGCCTGAAAAATGTTCTGAATCATTAACTAAATGGTTTTCAATACATTCCAGCTATACTGTTCTGAGTGTACTGGGGCTGAAACAGAGCATTACACTAAAACCTGCAGAACTTCTCCTTTATAAAGCGAGAATTAGAATTCATTTTAGAATAATTAATTAATTAATGACTTGTCCAGACCTTGTGTCCACTCTATTGGACAATCCTTAAAAAAAAATTAGATGTTGAAGCAGAGGAAGTTTTAGTGAATGGAAGCAGATATTGCTTAACCCAAATCACACACTGCACCTTTATGAAAACATAATTAATTTCAGTGATTAAATAATGACTCAAAAAGCAGATAGCTCCATTTATTTAGAACAGCACACAGCTCTGGCGTTCCACTAAAACTGAAATTTACAGGAATAGCAATGCAGACCTGGGAAACACAGATCCAGTCTTAAAATTCACTCTTTTCCTGCTCTAGCCTGTGATCACTCTTCCTGGGGTCCTGGACACCCATCACTGGCTGCAGAGCTCTGGGCCTTGTCGTGCTCATGTCCTCAGCCCTGGCTGCAGCAACCACTCAGTACTTAGAGAGGGCTGATGAGAAAGATGGGGACAGACTTTATTTAATAGGTGATAACAGTGATAGGGCAGGGGCTAATGGTTTTAAACTGGAGGAGGGTATGTACAGATCAGATACAAGGAATACATTTTTTACACTGGGTGGGACATTGGCACAGGTTGCCCAGAGAGATGGTGGATGTCCCTTCCCTGGAAGTGTCTAAGGTCAGGCTGGATGGGGCTCTGAATGACCAGATCAAGTTGAAGATGTCCCTGCTTACTGCAGGAGGCTTGGACTAGGTCACCTTCAAAGGTCCCTTCCAACCCAGACTATTCAATGATTCTATGAAGCTGACCCAAATGTTCAGGACAAACACTAAACCTACCTAGACACAGCTTTGCAGAGAAACCCCCTCCCAATGTCACTGCAGCCTTATGGAGAGCATTGCAGGCCTCTCAGCACTCCACAGAAACTGTGACTTGTGCTTATTGATCAGTTCTATAGTTAGGTGTGTGTATATTTGTACATATACAAAACACAGAATAAAGACTTCCAACCAATAAAACTTCAGTTGTGTGCCCAAGACCCATAAAACTCCTCTATTGCCCATATTCTGTGGACAGTTTCAAGGGGTTTTTTTTAACTCCCCTCCACTTAAAGGTTCATAGGATATCTTCAATAACAGTTGTTCAGAACACAGACATACACAAGAATTCACCTGAAGAGGCAAGGCTGCAGAACAGTCTCTGGGGTGGGAAACACAACCCCAAACCCATAAGTCCCCTGAGTTACTCTGTGCTTGAGGTGCTGAATCCTTTTGCAGGTCACCATACAACACAGGAGGAGAATCCAGCTTCACCTGCATATCCCAGGCTGGAGTTAAAGGGAGCAGAGCCTTTTTTCTTATTTGCTTGATGAAAACATCTGAGTCAGAACCTGGAGTGAGATTTGCCCTTGCACACTTTTTCAGCATCTGTGCAAACTGAGTGATGTTGAACCTGCTCCCCACACCCACATTTCAGCCAGTTCCAGCCTTTTGTTTCCGTGTTGGTAGGAACACAGAAATGTGTGTTACTATAAATAGCCACTAACAACACACCCAATGTTCAGAAGTGCCAAGGCTTATCTGCAGGAGTCAATGGAAGCAAAGACAGGGTTTTGCAACAGAAAGCCCAAGGCATGATGAATATAAAGCAAAATACATGGGCAATACTAGAGAACACTTAATCTGATGTATAATTATTTAAATATTCTAGTAATTTAATTATTTAAGCCTTAGAAAACCAACCCAAAAACCAGACCCATTTTACTGTGTTAAAAGGTGTTATGAATCTCACTAAAGAGGACAGGAACAATCCTTCATTCAGAATCATATCATTATTCCAACATGTAAAGAAAGGCAAACTGGAAAATACCAACAACTTTACTAAATCTTCCCTTCACACTAAGAATGCAAGCAATTGATCCTTCAGTTTCCCTCCTTTTTTTTTAAATAAAGTACACAGAATATAATTTCTTCATGTAAAATACAAAATAAATTGGTCTATTTAACAATTTAGAATTAAAAAATCTACAAATTCATAACATATCCAAAATCAGGACACTGAATCTCTTCTCTATTTCAAATAATTATGTGGAGCTAAGCATAAGAGAAATTCTAAAGGAAAAAAACCCTCATGAAATTCAATAAATTTGTTTATATAATTGATGATATCACAGTTGAATAATTCTTACCATTTAATGTTGATACAAAACCAGCCAAACTAATTCTTTTTGTAAAGTAAATTAGAAATAAGGATTACATTTATCTTTAAACTATGTTAAAAGCTTGTTTGAAACAGTTATCAAAATAACACCTTCCAATGATGCTTTTATTTCAATAAATTTGTATTTCATGAACAAGATACAAATGTGGCTCAGTTAGTTGGCTTTATCCAGCATCTATCTGGATTTCAAAAAAAATCTGTTTGGCCATCTTAAAATTCCCATTTTCCCAGACAGTTCCTCTCTGTTGCTTTCTCTTATAACTTGATTCTTCAAAGTCTGACACCAGGGGTTTAATGTGTGAGGGGTTTTTTCTTCTTTGTTTGACTGTCAGTAGTATTTGTCTTTTAGCTGAACCCTATCTTTCATGTTACTGGTACTTCAGATTGTGTATTTTTATCTTTGTTTAACCTATTATTTTATATATAATTTTATGAGGTTACAAAATCAGTTACAAAAAACCAGAATAGGTTATTTGTATTTTTTTCATCGTATTTATTCTGCATTTTCTTTTGTGGGAATAATGAACCAAATATGAAGCCAGTCTCCTTACAATAGCACCAGTTTTATTGGCAATAATACAACAGGTGTTAACTCACTACACTTTTATTAGCAGAAGCCAGGTAAGACCTAACTAAAGTAAGATTGATTTTCTCCTTGAATTCTCACTGATCATTTCTCTTCATTAGACATTTAAATTCCTGTGATGAGGGGCATAAAACAAAGACAGATTTGCAGACAGAAAGATCATTATATTCTTTCAATATAATTTCTGCTCAAAACCCCATCACAAAGTAGTAAGGACTTGACTTTCAGGGACATATGATGGAGGTATTTTTGTGACAGTACTTAGGAGGTTTGACAGCCCAGCTTCTGCTTGTCTATAGTAAGCTTTTAAACATTTCATTTAAAGGAATGCAGGTTTTTTTCAGATTTACTGAAAGACACAGGAAAAATGAGAGCAATCTGAACGTGCTTAGATCATAAGAAATAATTGGATTGAGTATGAGCTATCAACTTAAGCATAAGGTAGATATGCAAAGATTACAAGGAAGCACAGCTAATGAGATGAGACTGCTAAATAGTCACAGCTGACTTGTGCTCCCAGCCCAGGTAAAGTGACTGGACTTACAACCAGACAAGCAGTTTCAAAGTAATTAAATGCTCGTGCTCTCAGCTGCAAGGCTGCCTCTCCAAACCCACAGCATTTTTACCAGCATCCAGCAAACTGCTAATAAGAATGAGGAATGAAACAGCTGGGGGCTGCAGAATCATGTTGCCATGGAAACCACTGCAGGTGCGTGGTCCAAGGAATAATAAACCCCAGACTTTTAGAGTTTATAAAAAAAAATAAGGAAGAAATGAAAAGAAGACAGGGGGAAATAAATAACACAAACCAAGGGCATTGCAAACACTTTTGAGAGAAGGACAGACTAGTATTGTTAAATGGGATCTGTCAGAGAGAACAGTGCAAGGGATAAAGGGACTGAGCTGAAAGATATCTCAGTGCAGAAGAAGAAATCAGAACTAAACAAAAGAAAATACAAACACCAGAGGGCACTGAAACAGAAATAAAATCTATTACAGATCACTGTGTTTAGAAAAAACAACAGAAGAAAAGAACAGTTTAGAAATTGATGTGGGAATCAGGACCTCTTGGATTGCCTAACATAGTTCTAGCTCTCTTATGCCAAAAATCATTTGTACATCAAGTCTCCCACTCGCATAACTCATGCACCAGCCTTTCCCAAAATATCAGCTCATTCATCTATGTAGAGCACATTGAAAATCTGATGGATCTGATTTTCCAAGGTATTTAGAGTCCCAGAACTGTAGCTGGTGGAATTTTCTCAGCTCCTGAACAGGCTGAGCACTTAATTCACATTCACATCAGTGGAACTGATGTTTCTCATGCTCACCTTGCCTTTCTGAGGATTAGTGGTACACTGAAGTTCCTCTACAATGAGGGGGATGTGCAGCTCTAAGAGCTACTGAACCAACCAAGATTTTAAGTGGTTTCTCTCTCTCAAGTGACTCTATAGGACACGTTATCAATACCATTTTTATTAAGAATACCTTTGTCCACGCGGCTTCCTATTTGCAGAGTTTATGAGCAAAAGGAAGAATGCTGCCTGGAGATTCCATGTGGTGATTTAATTCCTGGCTCACAATACTCCTGATGTACAAGAGAAGTCTCAGATGCCCCCAACCCCGTTTGTGGTGATGGCTCCTCCACGCAATGGCCACATTCTGCCCTGCAATACTCTTACCCTTCACAGAGCAAGGAAAGGGGAGTTATACAGGCGAAGGATTCAGTCACCAAGAACATTGATGACAAGAGTTTTGATGCTAGAAAGCCTTCTGGTGACTTTTTGACTATGAGGAAAAAATGTGCAATTTTATACAGCACCTTAACAGCAAATCCAGGGACATGAAAACAGTTATGGTACAGTGCCAGGCTATAATCCAGAGAACAGCAAGAGAGGCTCTGGAGGTTATGGTTCAATATGCAAGTTACTACACAGAACACTAAAGAACTCCCTGATGGCACCCCCTGAATTTACCACTTAGTGGAAAAGCAGATAGAAGGTGAAATCATAGTGCAAAGTCATAAGGCCTGTGTACCTTCAAATAAGAATAGAATAGAATAGAATAGAATAGAATAGAATAGAATAGAATAGAATAGAATAGAATATGGGAAAACTCAAGCAGGAAAATACATTGGCCAGATTTGAACAAAGAGAGCAGGAAGCTTAAAAAAAAAAAAAAAAAAAAAAGTAAAAAAAAAAAAAAACAGTAAAACCCCAAAATCTAAACAAAACCAAGCCAAAAAAAACCCAAACAAACAAAACNAACCAAGCCAAATAAAACCCAAACAAACAAAACTCCACCAAAACCAAACCCACAGCTATATTATATAGGCTTGGTTTTCATACATGCCTCACTTACTCAATACATAAAAAAAAAAATACAACATCCTCTCCCCCAAAGTCTTAATGAAGTGGTTTACTTCAAAAAAGACATCACATAAAACAAAATTTTACAAAAAAGTTATTTTCAGATAGCACATGAAACCCAAAAGATGCAAAACTTGGAGCTATGACAGAGATGGTTTAAATATACCATCCTAAAGGCAGAAAATATAACCAGCCATTCCTGAAACACAAACTAAGACTAGATTGCCCACAGGGATGAAGCACGAAGTTAGAGAAGCTTCTAGAAATAAGATGGTCTTTTGAGTCATGTCCAAATAAAGGAAAATAGAACTCAAAGAAAAATCAAGGTAAGCAAAAAAATGGAGGAAAATGTTGCCAAGACCATAAAAACAAATAGAAACTATTCCTTCATAGAAGTAGAAAGCCTGACAAGAGTGTCTCTAGGGCTGCTAGATGATCGAGGTGTAAAAGAAGTGCTCAGAACAGATATAGCCTCAGCAGAAAATCTAAAGAAGGTTTTTGTAACAGAGCTTATCAGGAAAGAATCACAGTATCATAGATCACCCTGAGTTTGGAGGGACCCACAAAGATCATGGAAGTCCAAGTCCTGGCCTTGCATGGGACATCCCAAGAGTCACACCATGTGGCTGAGAGCATTGTCCTAATGCTCCTTGAGCTCTGTCAGGCTGGTGCTGTCACCACTTCCCTGGGGAGCTGTTCCTGCGCCGAGCCACCCTCTGGGTGAAGAACCTTTTCCTGATGTCCAACCTAAACCTCCCCTGACAGAGCTCCATGACAAGAAATCAAAGGAGACAGGTTTTAAGGAGAAACAGACCAGTAAGGTCAGTGTTTGCATTGCCCAGACTGCATAACTGAAACTGATAAAAATAATTCAGTAAACAGATATACAGATAAATATTAAGTATGTGAATAAATGTCAAAAACATGCCAAACAACCTCCAAATCATTAATGGTTTCCTGCAAGAGCTCAAGGAAGGTAAGATATATTCCAGAGTAAAAAAGTACCTACCTTTACACAAAAAGAAAAAAAAAATAGATTAGTCACTAGGGAACTGAAGATCAAACTCTGGTGTTGAAAGTGGAAAAAATATGAAACAATTCTTTTATAGCTAGGACACTATATTAACATGAGAATAAATATAGAAACGGATTTTCTAAAGCACATGATGACACAATAATGAAATTTACTTCTCTCATAGGGCGAGGTAAATTGACTTTGGCTTGATCAGGAGCCCACTAAAGCTGCTCCAGCCAGGAGCCTTTTCCAGAGCAGACTTCCCATGAGGTCACAGCCTCTTTCAGACATCTTCCTGTTCTGGTGTGGGTCCATCATGAGCTGCACATGGATCTCTTCTTCCCCATGGATCTCCCTGGGCTGCAGGGGCACAGCTGTCTCACCATGGGCTGCACCAGGGGCTGCAGGGGAATCTCCCATCCAGCACCTGGAGCACCTCCTGCCCCTCCTTCTGCACTGACCTGGGTGCCTTGCTCCTCTCATATATTCTCCCTCCTCTCTTCTGCACAATAACTTATTTTCCCTCAACTCTGTTATCCCAGAGGTGCTACCACCACTGCTGATGGACCCAGCCTTGGCAGGGGTGGGTGAATCTTGGAGCTGGGTGACATTGGCTCTGCTGGACATGGGGGCTGCTTCTCACAGAAGCCACCCCTGTAGCCCCTCCCAGCCACCAACACCTTGCCACACAAACCCAGTGCACAGGGCTATCTGGCTAGGGGGAAGAAGTTTGACTTATGCATCTTATCTTTTATAAAGCTTCTGGCACTTGATATTTACATAGGAAAATTAAGGACATATCATTTAGGTGAAGTTAATATTAACTGCCTGCACAACCAGCGGACAATAATAAGAAAACAACATGTTCATATAATAGTTATTAATAGTTACTTTTAGCCTGGAAAGTTGGGAGATTAAACAGGAGATCTGTCAGAGGTTTTGAATTATATTTTGAATTTTCTGTAGTGATACGGTTGAAAGCAGAAACAATTTGTGGATGCTGGAAACGCCTTAAAGATTTTCAAGGACATAGTTACATCCCCTTATCAAAGAAACGCCATGAAATTTAACCAGAAAAATGGTACGCCTGAGAAAGAAGAATTAAAGTAGTAAATATAAAAATGAGACTGTTTACACAGCACCACCACAGAAATGTAGCAGAGGCTACAGTAAACCACAAATAAAATGAGTTGAGAACATGAGTATAGAGCAAAAGTAATTCTGTAGTGAAGGTAGAGATGCATTTCATGAAAGCCATGAAAAGTAGCTGTTCCATTCTGCAAAGTATTGACAAGACCATACCTATGGTACAGTATTTCAAATAAAATCTGACAATTCAAGGGGAAACAAAAGGAGGTGTTCTAAAAAGTAATTGAAAGAAAATGAAGAAAGAAAAATCAAAGAATTATATTTGTTGAAACTAAAGACAATGTTTTAAAAAGCCTTTCAAAATATAAGAGTTCATAATAATGAAGTGAGGTATTCCCCAATATGCAAACACTTAATTTGAGAAATGGATGTAATTCTATTACAGTTTTAGGAAAATTAAACAAAACAAAGCTTTTCAACATGATGTCAGTTAAACACTAGGAGTAATTAACCACAGGAAGTACCTAGCACATCTAATTTGGCCTCTATTACTGTCAAGCCACTGCCTGAAACAGAGTGTCAGGGTAAATACCCACCAGTGCAGAGCCCAGCTCCTGCCTCTTATTCCTGGGTTAACTTAGTGTTGAAGATGTTTGACCTCATTTCTCTTTGGTTAATGACTGGGATGAAAAAGGATCTGGAGGGAATTTATTTGTACTATGTATTTGCAATTGCTTACTTACAAGAGGCTGGGAGTGCTATTTTTAAAATGACAAACTTTAAGGGCAAATTAGCTATTTGCTAAATGCATCAGACTTCTAGTGCTGATGTTAACATTGAAAATAGCACAGCAGCAGAGGGGTAGTAGATATAGCATGGCCCTTCTAACTTACCATGGACGTTGTTTTTTCAAGGTTTTTCTTTCTAGATAGCATAGATTTCATTACCTTAATTAAGCATTTTTCATTCTTTTTTCAAATAAAATACCAGAATATCCATGAAAACTTGAAGAAAAAATAATAGAGAAAATAATATCTCAAAGCTGAGGATAAGGAAAAAGCTCAATTAGAAAAGACAGGTGCATCTTAGTGTTTATGACAGACATCATACTCAAGGATAAAGCGATACTTGACAAAACTCAGACTAGGCTAGAATTTTTTAAAGGTATTAAATGTCACAAAAAAACCCCAAGACTTGGTACTACAAATTGGGCTAGACTTTCTGGAGAGATGATGAATATGGGGTGGGAAGGTAGGACAGCTTAACGGGATTACAGGAATGGAAATGCACACATCTGAAGCCGGGCAAAACCCCAGGGAACTCCCCACCCACAGAACAAGGGTCTTCACATTCTTTAGTGCAGAAATGTGACAGGATGACAATGTGGATTTTTATGTTCAATATTAATGTTTTTAAGTCTTTCCTACATAAATTTATTCCCTGTAAGGGGTAAGCGTTTGTAATAGATGCATATAAGACAAGAATTGGTAAGGGGAAGGAAAAAAAAAAAAGCCTATTTTGGCTTCCAAAGGAAGGAACTTACAGTATTTTAAAGGACTTTATCATATTTTTCCATGGGGCATAAGCTGACACAGGGTATCCTTTCTGTTTTCATCTGGGAAACCTGGTTAGAAGCTGTCTAATCCTAATATTGTGGGGCAAAGCTTGGAAGGATATAAGCCAAACAGTCACACTAGTAGCCCTAAAGAAAAAACTGAACCTAAACCTAAGGCACAGGTGATGTCATTGCTTCTGCAATAAAATTTTAGAAAGTTCCTTTCATTAATTCCCCCATAGTGCATCATCTACTGGTTACATAGAGGTACTACACCTGTACATGAACACGAGAGAACAAATTCTCATTAATTAGCTTATAACTTATCCCACTATTAAACATATCCCCAACCCAGCAATATACTAACTCATCAGCCTGGAAACATGTAACTAACCTACAAAAGCCAACACCCTCACAGCATACATTTCCTAGTGGCTGCTCTAAAAGAGAGGAACAGGCTGGCCAAGCAGCAAAATTCCTGGACACTTCTGGAAAACAACCTTCTTCTCACTCATAAACTCTGCAAATAAGAAGCTAGATACATAAGTGTGCTCTTAATAAAAATTGCATTGGTAAGATATCCTAGAGCATTACTGAAAAGAGAGAAAAAAATTCCAATTTTGGTTGGTTCAGTCAGTCTTGAAGCTACATACCCTCTTTGCTAGTCTGTACAATTAAGTTACTCCTCAGAGGATGTTCCAAAAAGTGACTACCAAAAAAAGTTAATATAATTACTGTTATAGTTTTGATACACAGACATTACCCTACTTCAGACTGCCTAATTTTTGGCAATGCCAGAAGCTGTGGCTGTACATCACTGGGACCACAGCAGTCATAACAACTGCTAAAATTCTCCAGGCAAATAAGGAAAAATCTTGGCATACTGCAAGAGAACAAGCAAACACAAAGCCTTCCTTCATCTGCCCCACAGTCCACTTTTTATAGCTCAGGTGCAAACCAGTAACTGCAAAGAACAGGGAAGGGCAGTTTCATCCTGCAAGGTCAATGTCTGGAAGTTACAAATGCATAAACAGCAATGCAAACTGCTCGCAGCTCTTCGGGGCTGGAAAAGCTGCCAGCTCCGAGCACTGAAAGCTAACACCCCTGACATCAAACACCCCCAAAAAAGCTCTTTTCCACAGCTGTGCTAAATACTAGCTCTTAATCGAGCAGAGAGCTCTCCGGCCGAGGGTTAAGCCAAACTCATCAGTAAAGCAGGGCTTTGAGATGTTGGCTGTCAACCACCACTTCCCATGCGTGGCTGTGTGACGCTTCTCAGTAATCTTCAGTGGCAGCTCTGCAAACACTGGAGGTTGTGTTGTTCCAGCTTATCCTAGGAATGCCAGGAATTATTCCACTCTTCCCCACAGTTACAATAGTCCTCTGGTTAAGTCTTTGTAGGTTTGGAATTAATCTGATGGAGCATAGAGTTCTTTTAGGATATACAAAATACAGCTTGCTGATTTCTGTTCACCTACAGATGCACTCCTTAATTTTTGAACTGTGATCAAAACCAGAAGCTGAAACTAGCAGCTGCAATAAGTAATATGGTAATGAAAGAAGATCTTCCCAACTATATTTTGTTATTGGTACCAATTGGTTTTCTCTCGGGACACATAACATCCATGAGAAAATAGATGAAACCAGAAAGAACATTTACTCAGTGCTGTCAGAGGAAATTCTCAACAGTGTAGAACAGCACAAAACCCTTGCTGAAACCCTCAAATGTCACAAAATACCATGAAAAACAAACGAAATATGCAGAACATTGTCAGTGCCTTCACTCACAGCAATAGTAGGGACTGTAACAGAGAGATGGTTCTGCTCCCTGTTTTATCCCACTGTTCATAATTCTGAAGACCTTGAGACTTTTCCAATAGTTGTTGGATACACTGAGATCAGTGAGCATCTGAGTGAACAAGGAAACAGTTTCAAAGGTGCTCCCCACATTTCAGGACTGAAATTTAAGAGATGGAGCTGCAGCTGCTCACACTTTGCTGTGTGTATAAGGCATTGCTCTTCGGTAAAGCTAAAACTAAAACAGTGGCATAAACACTGTGGGAGGTCCAACCCGGGCTGCCGCCACCTTCTGCTTCAGCTTCAGCTCCACCTCCACTGTAGGAGGCTCCTCCTTGGGGGAGGACTCGATGGGTGGAATCAGGATCTGAGATCCAGCCTTTGTTCTAGCAGGAAGGTGTGCCCAGGGCTCTGGGTTGATCCCCTCTTCCAGAAAGTTCTGTTACATTTGAAGTTTTATTGGTTATGAGCTGTTATGCCCGCCCCTCAAACGTTTTTATTGGACCCCTGGCCATTGTACCCTCCCCTTGCCTTTTACCCCATTGGCTGTTCCCCTTAACCACACCCAGTTCTTGCCTCCCTTCAAACTGGCTGCACAGGGACAGTTCCCTCGCGTTCTTCCTCCACAACTCTCTCTCTAGGGTCTCTCCACCTTTCCTAAAATAAAGGGGATTGGGGGGAGACCCCATTCCCCAACCCTTTACCTCATTTCATGGGCGCCTCGTCGATTCCTCGCTGTGGGCAGCCCCACCTGTGCGTGATCCACTCACGCCGGGCTTTGGAGCAGCAACGCCTCAGCTGAGCTCTCGGGCATCCAGGAGCTGACACATTGGTCGAGGGTGGCCAGGAAAGCCAGGTGTTAACAACGAAACACCACCTGTGCTCTTCTTTCCTTACTTCTCTGGCTTCTCATCTTACAGGATGGAAAACCCAGCGTTAAAGTCAACAATAATTTACCACATTTAAAGAAGAATACAGAGAAGTTGTCAAAATACCATCCATTTTTAGAGGCCTCATGTAGGCAGCTGAAAAGTGCTTTAGTATAATAGTGGTATTTCATGGCATTAGTTATAAATGTGTCCAAATGCTGCTGTAGCTAGTAAAATGCTAAGTGCAAAAGTTACTTGCTTTATCCTATCTTTTTTCAATGCTGACAATTTTATACATAAATGTGATTATGGAATTAAGAATTAAGAAAATTCTCTTTTCTTAAGATTACGAAAAACAGCTCTCTGGCTTCAGAAGACTGATGGCTATACTAAGACTTCAGCAAACTAACCTTATGAATCAAAACCAAGTCTCTTCCTCTGTTTTTGCTCCTAAAATAGTTTGATACATAGCGAACTCTGAAGGAACACCCTGTTTTTCACATGCCCTCCTGAAAACCACTGAGAAAAATTTCTGTTCTTTTCTAAACAGAGGTGTTCTTAAAGCTGTCAGATACTCTGCCATTTCCTCAAAAAGAAATAGAGAGCCAGATTGCCCAGATCCAGGGCTTAAACAGAGTACTGACATTTAACCAGAGGCAGGCACATCCTTCCTAGTCAGTATGTCTTTCCCTGATAATTGGCACATAAGACTAAACTTCACTTTAAACTAAAGAGTCCTTGGATAAAGGTGGGGAAAGCAACATCCAATTTGGTGAACAAAACCACAAAGGCATTTTCAGTCTGGTATACTTCATGTTGGCAAGGCCAAGCAGACGCTGAGCAGAATCTGTGAAAAGATCTTATTGTCACAATGTCATCAATTTGTTTGCTCTAAGCACATAATCTCTAACATGTAATGGAAATAGTACGTTGCATGTAGGTGCAGAGATTTCACAGTATGAGTTCTTGCTGGGGCATTCTGGGAATACTAGCATAATAAACACTGGCCTCTAAAAGCAAAATAGTCTGAAGGAGTCAATGAGTAATTAAAAAACCTAGAGCTCTAATAACAAATGGTAGCTTGTAATCCCCTTCATTCATCTTTGCTCATTTCATTTCTATAAGCAAGAAATAATACTGTCATTCCTCTGCAGACCAAGACCCTCAGACTCCTGAATGTTGTAGATGTTTTAGAAAATCTCACAATTAGACTGAGCTGCTTGGTGGGGTCATTCCAGTTGTTTCTTCATCATTATGCTCAATAAAAAAAAGCAACTGCACCACTGAAATATTTACCTAGGTGTTTTGTTCCTATGGAGATCCATCAAAGCTTTGAAGAGATATAGATTTTACCTGGATACAAAGCTAATAATAACCCAAAACTTACAACTTTAAATCTTGAATATTGAACCATCTCAGACTGGATTTATTTCATATGGGAAGCCATATCTCACAATCACTTCTTGTTTTTCATCCACGTATGTCCAGAAATTGTGAAGTCTAAGAAAGTGTTGAAGACTGAAAAAGGTCACACCTTAGTAACATTTTTGTTACAGAACAGGTGTGTAATTTTATAGCTCCAAAGTCCAAAATCACCTAGGATAGTTCTCGCTCTACTTTTCTCTGCAATGTCTTTATCATAAATAACAGAATCACAGAATCATTAAGGTTGGAAAAGACCTCCAAGATCCTCAAGTCCAACCTTTGATCAATCATCACCCGGGTAACTAGACCACAGCACTCAGTGCCACAACCAGTCATTTCTTGAACACCCCCAGGGATGGTAACTCCACCACCTCCCTGGGCAGCCCATTCCCAAGCTTAGCCACTGTTTCAGTGAAGAAAGTTTTCCTGATGTTGAACCTGAACCTACGCTGACACAGGTTGAGTCCACGTTCTTTCATACAGTTGCTTGTTGATGGGAGAAAGGACCAAGCCCAGCCTGGCTACAACCTCTTTCCAGGCAGTTGTAGGGAGTTCAGGTAATTGTCTCCCCTGAGCCTCCTTTTCTCCAGGCTAAACACCCTCAGATCCCTCAGCCCCTCCTTACAGGACTCACTCTCTAGACCTGTCACCGCGTCATTGTCCTTCTGTGGACGTGCTCCAGCACCTCAATGTCTTTCTGGAGGAGCCCAGAACTGGACACAGGACTTGTGGTGTGACCTCAGCAGTGCACTACTTAAATCATCATTTGACAAAATATTCATTAAGTGTCTAATTGAATGGAAAAGATCACAAAAGAAACCTTCTAGGATTGGACTTTAAATTGCACCTCCATTTCCTTTTCAAGATTATATAAGATACTGAATGTGTTCACATACATATTGAAATTTACATTCAGATACACAGACACTCTTGAAATTTACATTTGTGTCCTTTTTCCTCTCTAGCCAGAGCCAGTGCAGATGGTACTATCCGAATAATTAAAATCACCCCCGTTTCATTCACAGCTTGTGTTCTTTATTGTTTTCCCATTTAGACTAAACTCCTTCTGCTTATTTGTTCTCAAACATTTCTTTTTATTTTAAACAGCATATATCTGTTTTGCTCTTTAGAATAATAATTTCACTTGCACATTAGGTAGATAAAGATTGTAAAGGAAAAAGGCTGTTGAGAATGTTTTTGTACCTGGATTATAGAGGACATTTGTCTATAAATCAGAGCTCTGTGTGGAGCTGGTTTTCCCGTTACTGTGCCCTGAAAGCATGGGAAGCTTAGGCGGGTAGTGTAAAAGGACATTCAGAGACATTCAGTGTGTCAGCACAGTGTGGCAGAGGATGCTGATGTCAGAGTGAGAGGAACACATGTTGAGCAGACAATTCAATTGCAGTGGTAACCACATTCTTCATGAAAAGTTTTATTTACGATGGATTTTCTCTTTCTTCGTTCCCCTGAGCTACCAGGGGTGAGGAGGGAGAGAAAATCAGGAGTGAAACTGAGCATGGGAAGACGGAAGGAGGGTAGAAGATGTTTTAATATTTCATTTCTATTTCCCACTGTCCTACTTGGGTCTGACTGGCAATAAATTAATCTGATTTCCCCAGGTGGAGTCTGTTTTGCTTGTGATGGTCAATGCAAGGTGATCTCTCCCTGCCTTTATCTTGACCCAACAGCCTCTGTATATTTTCTCTCCCCTGCACAGCTGAGGAGGGCAGTGACAGAGCAGCTTTGGTGGGTACCTGCCATACAGCCAGGGTCAAACTACAACAGATACCAAAAATTTCCACTGTCATGTATCTGGTACTGAGAAGTGGTGCAAGAAGCTGGATCTGACATGGCTGTGCCACAGGGAAGCTGCCACCTCCTCTTCCATGTGCTCCCAGGCAGCTTCAGAAAGCAGAGTCTCTATTTTTAGGTAGAAATGCTGACCAGATTGTCAGATCCAGCTATGATTGAGCTGGACATAACGTCAGACTTCATCTTCTGTTTTCACAGCTTAGTGTATCCCATGGAGGTCCAGTCAACATGATAAAATACCCTGCCTCTTCAACAGCAGAGTCAGTAGCATGAGCACCAAGCCACCCCCCTTTGTTAGCCAATCTCAAAGAAAGTGAAGAAAAATGACAGATGAAACTTATTACTATAAGAAAAAAACCAAAGTAAGTAAGATTTTCATGTTTCTGAATGTCATGGTAGATAGGCTTAGAGAGGGATTTATTTTTTATGAGGTCCTAGCTGTCATAATTACCTACTGAAATTTGTAGTTGAACCCCAACTTTCCAAAGCATTATGGGAAGATGAGGCTCTCTCCTCATACTGCTGAAATCTCCCTGCCCTACAATGGGATGCTCATTCACTCTGCAAACTCAGAACTCCATCTCCACCCAGTGCAACAGAGCATTGCTGAGGACAAACATATGAAAGGTTAAGGCACTAAGCTCTTGTGGAGAATAGAACCACATCAGCAGATGTTTCAGCCAAGCTAAAAGAAAGAGCCTGTTTCTGACCATCCATAAAGAGGATCTTTATACTTCTGCTTTTATCATGTGCCTCACCTTCAGTAAAACAAGCTGGCTGTTTTCAAGTGCAGGCAGTTGCCAAAGATTCAGGTTTACTATTTTCTGTGTCCTACAAAAGGGGACCGATTATAAAGGCATCAAAATGCTGTTGCATTAAGGGTATAGGAATTTATTAGCATATTCTAGCAGGTCCTCAGAGATCAGAGGGGTGGTAATGAAGACAAGTTTTTGAGAACTACAGCTGGATGAAAATCTTCAAGAAACATGATGTCTGGGTGATTAACTCCCACTAAGTCACAAGGTTCAGAGTGGAAACCCTTGCCAGACTTAGCCCCAGATCCCACCAATGGTTTAGGTCTAAAGTTTTTAACAGCATCTAACAGCACTTAATCAATAGCTTAATTTAAACAATTTAATGAAAGATTCTTATGGAATTTACCATAGTACAATGGTAACTCACTCATAGGTCTAATTTACTTATGAATGTAAAGTACCTAAGAATCTTAAGAAATATTTGCAAGACTTTATACTCATGCACACACAGACTTAAAGGAGTATGTACAAGGTGTATCCCTGTGAAATACTCCCTTTATGTTCAGGGAGGTATTTCCATTGGATGCCTTTGGATCTTCTCAGTGTGTGAGGGGTTGATCCTTGAGGAGTGGGGGTATCAGCCCAGGCTCTGTCAGCTTTTGGCAGCAGTTCCCCAAGTAAACTTGAGAGTCCTCTGGCTCACAGTGGTGTCTCACTCAGGGGGAGATGCTGTCACAGCCTGCTGTGGTCCAGGACAGCTCAGTGGGTCTCACTTGGGACCATTGTTTATAGGATCACAAGAGAGTGGGCTTTTGTCATAGTAATTTTCCATCCTGACCACAATTCAGGTCAGTAACTTTCTTTGAAAATTCAGTAATAAAAATGTTGTTCCATTTGGGCTGTTATTCAGGCAAGAAAAACAAGTTTCTAAGGCTGTTCATTAGAAAGAGGAGCTCGTCAGACAGTCTCAGTTGTTCAGAGAAGAGAGTGTTTCTGATGAACTCAAGAGGAGCTCAGCCCAGCTGCTGTTCATCAAGGCTGAGGCCTAATGAGCATTTCTGAGATCACAGTGTGGCCCAAGGAGGAGAGGGCGGTTTTACCACTGCATATGTACAAGAGAAATATAATCATAAATAAACTGTAACAATCATAGCAATTTCAGATTATTTCTACCACTGTGGAAAGGGAGCTCAGTGTCAAACCAAATAATCCTATGCAAACACTACCTCAAGTGCTCAGTACTGGTTAAATAATCTAATTGAAAAACATTTTTAGGCCATTAGAACTTTTGGTGTGCCTGCAACATTTGATACAAAGCCTGATCTGCTCCTGCCTTCCATGTCTCAAAAAATATACTAAAACCACAAAAAATTATTGTGCTTTTGCAAGTGTAAGAATTCTTACCCCTATGATGCAGGTATCTGTATTAATAGAATCGTTTGGGTTGGACAGGGCCTTTGAAAATCATCAGTAAGCAGGGACATTTTCAATTGGGTACCAGAGTCCCATCCAACCTGACCCTAAATGTTTCCAGGGATGGGACAGCTACCCTCTCTGGACAACCTGTGTCAGTTCCATCTTCATCGTAAAAATCTTTCCTGAATCTAATCTAAATTAACCCTCTTCTATATTTAAACTATGATCCTCTGTCCTATCACAACAGACCCAATTAAAAACTTTATCCACATATTTCTTCCAAGCCACTTTAAGTACTGGAATATGATATGAGGTGTCCCTGGAGCCTTCTGTTCTCCAGGCTGAACCCCAGCTCTCTCAGTCTGTCTTCACGGGAGGGGTGCTCCAGTCCCCTGATCATTTCTGTGGCCTCCTCTGGACTCTCTCCAAGAGGTCCGTGTGTTTCCTGTGCTGAGGATGGCCATACTCTGCACCAGATGGCCACTCTCAAAGCACCTTCCACAGTGCAGAATGTCACACACAGTAAATCACAAAAGCTGTCATTACACAAGGAAATTACCCAAATCATATGGAGCCACCTTATTCATGGAATTGCACTGTTTTGTTTATAAATAGAAGTGTCTACTCTGCATGCGTTGCAATGTCATACTGGCTATACTTAGTCTTTCCAGCAGAAAAAGGAATGCTGAGTTATGATCTTTCTTCCCTAATCTCTGGTTCTAATTATTCATAAGAAAGGTGTTACATTTTGCTGCTTTGCTGTGTCTCCCAGGCAGCTAAAATCTCCTTAAAGATCCTAACGCTATCAGTGTTTTTCAGACAAAAGAGGATTAATTGCCCTGGGAAGCACTGCTCCTGGAGACACAACTCAACTCTTTATTCACCTGCTTTTGGGAACAGAAGTATCTCCAGAACATGGAATTGTTTGAGGTAAAAAAAAAAAAAAAAAAAAAAATCCGCTTATGCTGTATTATGAACAAATCCCAACTGCAAATCAAACAAACTGACAGAACTGAACTGTTCAGTGTTCAGTATAACAATAACCTGGCTAAAAGTAATACCAAGGTGAGTTTCTTAACCTTTAAAAAGAACAAAAGAAAACAATAACCAAAATCCAAACCAAACTCAGTAGCACCTGCTAGTGTATCCTCTGCTCAGTCCCAGAGCCCTAAATGTTATTCTGCAATACAGAAGATACTAAAGGCTGGCACTGGGATACACACGTCCTTGTTATGTGCCTTTTTTTTTTTCTTCTTAAATTTTCATTGAAGCATACACTCATACAGGGTGACCATTTTGGATATATATACTAAAAGGATACTTTTTCTTACAGGTTAAAGTTTTGAATACAGAATAAATCAGGAATAATCCAGGCTGCAAAAAAAACATCATGGATTTGTAATGCCAGCAAACCAGAAAATGGACAGAAGATCAATAACATTCATTAGAGTTTTATCTACAGCTCTGCTTTAGAGTGACACTAACACAAACTTTCCATGATCCTGAATGAGAGTGGTAAGAAAATCTAGCACTAAATTTACCAACCTAAGAACAAAACCTGCAGACCAAAATGTTTCACTGTAAAGTATTGGAATATACCCAAGGATATATACCCTTGGGAGAATAACCCAAGGGTTTTTTTGCTGGAGGTGCTCATGTTGTTTGTCCACATCTATTGATGAACACTTACACTACCTTTTTAAAATTTTTCCTTTCTTTCCTCTGCAATTCCAATATACTTGCTTTACTAGTGTCTGGAGCTCTTGGGACTGCTAACATAAGAGAACAGAATTAAGGCAATAAAGCTGAATGATAGAAATTGGAATTTGGAATTCATGTTAATACATGGATGATATAACCCTTCATAAACACTGAAGGACAGCTGGGACTAGCAAATACAGAAGATAACAATCTGAAGAATTTAGGCATTGTTAAAAGTCTCATTACAAATCCTGTGCAATGTGGGAAGTAAGGCTGACATCTGATACATTTTCACAGTCAGTAAAAGCTGGTAAAACAAAGCAGATCCCAAGAGGACAAACATAAAAAGCTTTTCAACATGGGAACAGCCAAGACAGTTATTCTTGGAGGCTTTCCAGAACCAGCTGAATGTAGGCTGGAGCAACCTGCTCCAGCCATACAAGCACCCTGCCTCTTAAGCAGGAGGTTACGTTACATTACCCTAGAGATTGCTTCCAATGCATATTATGTTCTCTGGATCTTATAATGTACAATGTTTCTGTACATTATTACATCAAAATTAGGTCTGAACACAAGATCAGGCAAAAGATTTTAGAGACTGATTTAAAGAAGTGTCTATAAGCACAAAATGTCAAATCCTACTGGTAATAAACAGTGCCCTTGTTAAAAAACCTCCGAAAACAAAAAAAATTACTTTGTCTTAATTAAAAAGAGAGGCATTTGAAATCAGTACCTGGTAAAGTTATGGAGCTTATTTTGGGAGATATTTGAAAACACCTAAAAGACAATGCAGTCACTGCTCACAGCCGGCATGGCTTCATGAAAGTCCTCTTTATCCAACCCCATTTCCTTTTATGACAAGGTAACCCGCCTAGCTGATGAAGGGATAAGCATTGTAATCTTTTTGGATTTCAGTAAAGGTTTTGGAACTGTTTCTCCTACAGGAGAGATCTCTACAGAGTCTGTCCTTCCAGATCCTTCTGGACAAAATGTCCAGCCCCCAGCTGGATATTGTGCCCTGTCACTAGTGGGGTGCACAGGGCCCGATCCTTGGCCCTGTGCTCTTCAATATCTTAATAAATGACCTGGATGAAGGGCTGGAAGGGAGACTGAGCAAGTTTACAAATGATAGAAAACTGGGATAAGCTGTGGACTCCCTTGAAGGCAGAGACACCCTGACAAATCACAGGGCTGGGCAATCACCAACCATGTGAAGTTCAACAAGGGAAACTGATGGATTCTGCACCTGAGATGGGGCAACCCTGGATGTACAGAGAAACCGGGAATGAGAGGCTGGAAAGCAGTGCCACAGAATGGGACCTGGGGGTCCTGACTGAAGGGAAGTGTATCTGAGTCAGCAGTGCCCTGGCAGCCAGGAGGGACATCCCTTGTCCCAGGGACATCAGGCACAGCATGGCCAGCTGGGCAAGGGAGGGGATTGTCCTGCTCTGCTCTCCTCTGGGGCAGCCTCACCTCCAGTGCTGGGGGCAGTTTTGGTGCCACAATACACGAAAGACATTGAACCATTAGAGAGAATCCAAAGGAGGGCTGTGAGGAGGGTGCAGAGCCTTGAGGAGAAGCCGTGTGAGGAGTGACTGAGGTCACTTGGTCTGTTCAGCCTGGAGGAGACTGAGGGGAGAGCTCATCACAGTTACAGCTTCCTCAGGAGGGGAAGAGGAGGGACAGACACTGATCTCTGTGGTGACCAGGGACAGGACCTGAGGGAATGGCCTGAAGTTGTGTCAGGAGAGGTTTAGGTTGGGTATCAGGAAAAGGCTCTTCACCCAGAGGGTGGCTGGGCACTGGAACTGCTCCCCAGGGAAGTGGTCACAGCACCAGCTGGAAAAGAGTTCAAGAAGTGTTAGGACAATGCTCTCGGGCACTGATGTGACTCTTGGGGATGGTGCTGTGCAGAGCCAGGGGTTGGCCTCAATGATCCTTGTGGGTCCCTTCCAACTCAGCATATTCTGTGGTTCTGCAAATACACACATTTATCCAATTTTTCAGAACTCAGGGAAAATATAAGCAAATACTTTGAAAGTACACTAACAAAAGGTATCAACAAATGTTCAGGATTGGAGATGGGGCTTCCCAGACGGTGGAGAAAAGTATCTTTCAGACTTCAGCTTCATGAATAAACATCACTAAGGAAAGACAGGAATTTCAGCAAAAGAGGCAGAAGAAAGAAAATATTTCTCTAAAAAGCTGAAAGAAGAGACAGGACATTAAATGCAAAATATTTTATTTATTGCAAACAAAAGCTGTGATAACATTGCACAATACTGAATTTTAAGGTTTTGAAATTCTCAAAAATCACTCTTGTGACTTTTTTTGCTCCATATATATCTTTATAATTATATTTTTACATTAGTTTTACAATATGACAAAGTAAATTACTTACAGAAATTAAGACAAATTGTATATAACCTGCTGCCTTACTAATGTTTCATTTATATGTAACCATTTAACCTTGATCTGAAAGGATGATCAAATTCAATGCTTTGCTAATCATACAACAGAATGGTAGAGTCTGCACCAATAGTTTTCTTTAAACAATTAGAAGTATATGGGAATTTACTGTGTGCTGTGTGTTTTCTACAAAGTGTAGGCAATAACTTACTTTGTTACTTCACTAGAACAACAATTTCTCCCTTTTGTGTAAGATCTCCAGCAAAAAGGCAACCAACCATCTCCAGCAAAAAACCATTTTCAGATCCAGTGCTGAACAGCCTGGAGGGCAGTAGTAAAAGTCCTGAGTGCAGGATGGGTCCCTCGATGAGCCATCAGGAGGGACCCAGCTTCTGCACTGAACCCTGCTTCTTTCAGCTGTTTTGCAATTTCCTCCACATCCCAGCCTCCCTGTCCCTGGTTAGCCAGGAGGTGGTCAATAAGGCGTGGGCAGAAGGCAGTGGGCATGCACTTCACCACCAGCTTAGCATTGAGGAGCAAGGAGAGTATTTCAGCATCACAAGTGGAATCATCAACCTGCAAAGAAAGAGAAATTCAAAGTAATTAAAAATTAATTACCAGATCCAGCCATCAGCCAGAACATGTTGTGATGGTTCTGACTGCATAGTGTGACCTTCAAAGCGAGAGGAGCACTCCCCATGGATTAACTACCAGGATACAAGCTTTGCATATGTCAGAATATGTAAAGGTATGTCTTTAACAGTCTCCACATTAATATAAATATTTGACCTGCACAAAGTTAAGGAATAAGAATGCTTAACAGCTTGGGATTACACCACCAGCTTTATAGACTTTCACAGGTTTCAAGTCCCAGTGCAGCACAGATCACACCATTTAGCTCCATATCAAGAATGACACTCTAAGGAAGGTCAGAGCAGAGTATATTAAATTTTGGTCACTTTATATTAATATAGTACATTACATTTCCCATGTTAATATACAGGCAACATTCACAGACTCAATCAGCACTCACAGCAAGGATGAGATTTTTGAAAGTATATATAACATATTAAAAGATGTGAAGCACAGAGCTGCTACTTCTGAGAGACACCCTGGATACATGAAAAAATGTGGTTACTTGATATATGAGAGCAGACTACTCTCTTGAAAATGTTGTCTGTTGCTTTACAAATAACACTATAGAACACTTTAAATTCTATTTCAGTTAATTTTGATATGTCCTTCCTGGGTTCTTTGAAATACAGTGCGGTGTCAACCCTCCACTTAAGGAAGCACAATTGAACAACTACGTACAAACAAAAAAAAAGGAAGGGATCCCACCCAGAGGGACCTTCACAAGCTTCAGAGGTGGCCCTGTGCCATCCTCATGAAGCTCAACAAGTCCCAGTGCAAGGCCCTGCATCTGGGTCGGTGCAATCCCAAGCACAAGTACAGGCTGAGCAGAGAATGGATTGAGAGCAGCCCTGAGGAGAAGGACTTGGGGATGTTGGTGGACAAGAAATCAACATGACCCATGCACATGCTCTCACAGCCCAGAAAGCCAATTGCATCCTGGGCTGCATCCAAAGCAGCGTGGGCAGCAGGGCGAGGGACAGGATTCTGACCCTCTGCTCTCCCAACCTGGAGTGCTGCATTCAGCTCTGGGACCCCCAGCATAAAGACATGGACCTGTTGAAAAGAGTTCAGAGGATGATCAGAGGAGATGATCTTGGAGATGTTAAGGCCCCAGAGAGATCTTACTACACCTTCCAGTACCTTTTTAAAAGGGGCTACAAGAGAGCTGGAGAGGGATTTTTTACAAGGGCACTGTGTGACAGGACAAGGAGGAATAATGAAACTGTAAAAGGGCAGAATTAGATTAGGTATTAGCAATAAATTCTTTACTGTAAGGGTGGCAAGGCATTGGCACAAATCATCTAGAAAAGTTATAGGTACCCCATTCCTGAGAGTGTTTCTAGGTCAGGCTGGATGGGGCTTTGAGCAACCTGGTCTAGTGGAAGGTGTCCCTGTCCATGGCAGGGGGACTGGAACAAGATGATCTCTAGGGTCCCTTCCAACCCAAACCATTCTGTGATAAAAAAGGACCAAAGGAGGGATAGACAATAAACAGTTTTCAATTACTGCACCATATCAAGTTACAAATAAACTCATAAAATTATGATACATTCACAAAACAACATCAAAGTTTAAAAGCAAAAAAAAAAAAAATTGTCTGGTTACTCTCTGCTCCATTTTTTTACAAATTATGTACCAGGTACCAGCAAGTAATAAACACCCCATGATACAGTGATTTAGCACCCTTGAAGACAATTCAACTGCTACAGAGGACCACAGGATGTGACTACTCTATACAGGGTGATTCGGCAGTGACACTTTACAGTTTAAATTAAGCCATTTTTTATCTAATTAGCACAGCAGAAGGTCCAGTTTACGAAACAATTCTAAGAACTGTAGGGATATCCAGCCTTTAGGCTATCCAACCTTACTCTTTAATTATTCAATAACTGCCATAATCTAACTATGGAAATGTTTTCCTGTTGAAGACAGGGTGATCATTAAATAAAACGGGTCCACAAACAGCTGAACATGAGCCAGAGTGTGCCCAGGTGGCCATGAAGACCAGTGGCATCCTGGCTTGTATCAAAAATAGTGTGACCAGCAGGACCAGGGCAGGGATTGTCCCCCTGTATTGGGCACTGGTGAAGCTGCACCTCAAATCCTGTGTCCAGTTCTGGGCCCCCCACTTGCAAGAAAGACATTGAGGGGCTGGGGCATATCCAGAGAGGGGCAGTGGAGCTGGGGAAGGGCCTGAAGAGTGAGCCATATGAGGAGTTGCTGAGGGATCTGGAGGTGGTCATCCTGGAGAAAAGGAGGCTCGGGAGAACCATTATCACTCTGCAACTGCCTGAAAGGAGGTTACAGTGAGATGGGGGTCAGCCTGTCCTCCTAATTAACACATGATAGGACAGGAGGAAGCATCCTCAGGTTGTGCCAGGGCAGGTTTAGATATTAGGTGAAATTTCTTTATGGAAAGAGTTGTCAAGCATTGGAAGAGGCTGCCCAGGGAAGTGGCTGAGACATGGTACAGAGTGGACTTTGCAGTGCTGGGTTAACAGCTAGACTCAATGAGACTTCACAGGTATTTCTAACATAAACAACTCTGATTGCAACATTTCTAGTGGTGGCATCTTGCAGCACAGTACACAGCATACTAAGCCATTATCCAAACAGCTGCCATCTCCTCTGAAATGGGAGGCTGAAAGGATGTTCTCTCCCACCTTGAAGCTCTGTGTTCTCTATTCTTAATCTGTATGAAGGATATAACTTTACACAGGGCTTCACTGTTTGATTTTATGAACATAAAATGCAAACAGTAATTACAGTAGTGAGACTGACAGCAGATGCAAGGTTTAGTTTGAAATTTTTTAGGTTACTATTCAGTTAAGGAAAAGTGCCATAGATTAGTGTGATTTCATATACCAAAAACCGACAAAATGGAGAGAGAAGAATCTGAAAGAAGACCTTTCCTAGCATAAGCCATCTGAGTTATACTATGAGGATGAAGATGCCCATGCAACACCCAAGCAGAGAAACTTGTCTGCAGTCACAAAGAAATGAGATCAGTGTGGTTTCACACATAACAAAACAGCTCACAAAAAGGCTCTTGAGTTGTGTGCCACAGCTCATCCTTAGGCCCAAACAGCTTGGCAGGTTTAAATTGATTAACATTTCCCATTTTCTGACTTGCAAACTGTCTGAAGACCTGGTCAGGAAGAGGAAACCTTTATAACTTTAGAGTTGTCTCCAGGCAACTGGATGGAGACACATTCACAGGCAACCGGACCCTGTGAATGCATTTCATGCACTTAAGGTCACTGCCTGTTCCACCAACCTCTGCTCAGTCTAAGCAGAGTCTGACAGGTGTGGGAAGAACACAGAGACACCAAGGTTTAATCAGAATTGCATTTTAAAACAGGCAGCAAGGAAAGCTCAACTGACTATTTATCAGTTTTACAACTCTAGATCACGTAAACTTTTTGGGATCAATCGCACGTGTAGAGACGTTTCTAGTCATTAGTTCAAATAACAATAACAATCTACAGAGATTGTCAGTGAATTGACAGACATTTACAAATGTTAATTAAGAAAGCTTATACTGTTCAGCTTATACTGAACAGCTCTGCTTAAATAGAACTGTAAGATTTTTTAAATTAAATCAATGTAAATGTAGCTTAAAACTACATTTATTTAAAATTAATCTTAAATTTGGAACAACAAGCATTAAAATAAAATATTACTAAAACAATATAAAAGACAAACACACAAAGCATCCATTTTTTAAAAATACACCATAGAGAGTATAATATGTCTTTATGCAAGAAATCGCTCAGCAAAACTATGACTCTCCAATCTAAAAAAAGAGACTTCCTGGAGGGCATAGGGCAGATAGCAACATCACTAAAATTATGAAGAGATTAATTAAAAATACTATCTCATTAAAAAAAAAAAATGAAGCATCAAATTAATCTAGTGGGATCAGGTTACAAGAAAATAAAAAAAAAATGGTAGGTTTTTTTCACTGTTGAATTCTCTGTCAAATGACACTGCAACATGTAAAAGCTCATCCAACTTTAAGAAGAAATTGCACAAAATCAAGAAAGAAAACCACCAGCAATTACTTAGCAGATACATACAACTGAAAATAACCAAGAGTTTGGAAAGCAGTATTTCAGAGAGTGAGCCTGTGCATCTGACCTATTCTTACTCCTCACTAGACTTGTAATTCTTCCAATCGTTTGAGCAGGTTGTTGTACCAGATGGAATTTTGATCCTCAAAATCTAGCATTTAAAAAAATATTAATGGAAATCAACCTTCAGAGTTATTTTTGCTTGCCATACATACCAAATATTAGCCTACAGTAGATCCAGACTCCTAAACACATGACATTTTCATTTTCAAAATCACACTTTTGAGTCTGTAAGACAGTAAAATCCAGCAAGTACAAAAACAATCACCTTATTATCCCAGTTCTAAAAAGCTGTTCTTTTCTGGGCAGACAGCTCAGTCAGGATTTTACTAATGAATCACTTCTGATCTGCTTGCAGATGCAGAGCTCTTGCTATCCCAAGACCCTAACTGGACCATAAAACTAAGACTATTGCTAATCCCAGAATCACTGTTCCAGTGATAAGGAATGCAGCTGACTGCAATTTAAGCAGATCTCAGAGGTGCAGGTATCTTCTGCATAAATTAACATCCAACCATTTTCCATACTGTGTGAATAAACTGTGGCCCACAATAATGACAAAAATCAGAGTGTATGTTAGAGAAAAATCATTATGCCTATCTACAACTCCATGCTAAGGGTGCTAAATTTTTCATTAGAGTAAAATCTGGAAGGTTTAAATGGGAGCAGCTTTCACTTTTCATATCCATCTCTCCTTCAGCAGAATTTGACAGTGTAAATACAGCACGATGCTCACACACAATGTCCATGGCTGCAAGGAAAAGATCTCATGGGGATAATTACATTAAGGGAGAACTGAGTTTTTCCCCTTGGCTCTCCTAGTTCCATACTGGCAAGTATCTACTTTCAAGCATGGAAGTGTGGTACCTCTGCTGTCATGCACTTTGGGAGTACTGCATCCAGGTGTGCAGCACAAGAAAGCCATGGACTCGTTGGAATGGGTCCAGAGAAGGTCATGAAGACAATCTGTGGAGGGCTGGAGCACACCTCCTATGAAGACAGGCTGGCAGAATTGGGATTTTCAGCCTGGAGAAGAAAAGGCTCTGGGGAGGCATGCAACAGCCTTTCAGTACAAGAGAGCTGGACAGGAATGTTTTACAGGAGCATGGAGTGATAGGACAAGAGGAAATATCCAATCTAAACCAACCAAACCAACCAGTAAGAGTTTTAGGTTGAATATTAGGAAGGAATTCTTCTGTGGAAGAACAGTGGAACAACTGGTAGAACAGGTTGCCCAGAAAAGCCGTGGATGCCTCAGCCCTGGAAGTGTCCAGGGTCAGGTTGGGCTTTGAGCAGCCTGGTCTAGTGGAAGGTTTGGAACCAGATGATCCAATTCCCTGTCAGCATTGTTTGTGCAGGTGTCCAGAGGTTCTGGTATTGCCAAGAGGCAATATTTCACCCATAACTTCTGTATTATAAAATCCACAAGTTATGAAAGGCAAGAGCTGCTGATGACCAAACAGCAGTAAAGAACTGAAACTGCTGTTTTGCAGAGTAGTCCCTTCTCCAATACTATTGTACATAAAAATGTTTTTCATTTTATTCCTTCCTGGAGTATTTATCTATAGAACAAATAAATAAGGGGAAAAGAAACCAGTGACATAAAAAATCCTGGAAAAATAAACTAGAGAAAGATATTTCATCAAAATCACTATTTGCTAATACACAGATAATTTAACTATTTCTTTTAAAGATTATAATTTAACTAAAAATACTTAAAATTTTAACTCCCTTTAAGTGAGTAGTCATAAATGGCATACACTGGAGAACACTAGAAATTCCATCACTCCCCACAATATTTTTGATTTTTATATTACATTTTTCAGTGAAACATGTTACAAAGGTAGACTCAGTACTTCATCAATGGAATTATAACATGCAAATGGAACTAAGGTATTATTTCAGACTACAACATTTTTCTGCTTCCAGTTTCTATTAAAGGTATTGATTGAACAAGTATTTGCACTGCTTATATTAACCCCCACTTGTTAACTGTTTTAACATTATAGGCACCAACAGGCAATAGAATATTTTCTTGCTCTGTCAGATGGATAAAAATCAGTTTCCATCTCTGAAAGATAATCAAGTGCACATACAACACTGAAACCCCTCTCAAAAACAATCTGACTTTTAAGGGCTCTATTGGCAGTAATAAGGTTATTTAAGTAAACTTGAGTTTTAAAATTACACATTACACAACACGGGAAGAATTGTTACTTCTGTTACTTTGAAAAGGCAAGTAGCAGTTCATTAGAAGATACACAATAAAAAGAGGGGCCTGCAATTTCCAAAAAAGCTTACGCAAAAACTTGGTTGGTTTATTACAGGCAAAAGCTGCACAATTCCCAGTATCAGCACTTCAGCATCATCCTTAACTGTAAACATCCATAAAGCTGTCAGCAACATACAACAAATGGCTAACTAATACATCCTATCAGCAAGCAAGTGCTGTATTTTTCTTGCAGCCATGTTTGTGAGCTGTGTTAGCACTGGAAAAGGGAATCAATAGCTATGATTCCCCTCTGCCAGATGTTATTTGTCCTGTTTCCTGTTTAATGTAAGCAGAAATGGCCTTCCTATGAAAAATTAATTAAAAATTTTACAAAAAACATTAACAGTCTGAATGCTGTTTTTTAAGAGTCAAAAAGCAGGCACAGAAAATTATACTGAATAAACAACATTGCCATAGCTAAGTAATATATGCACTTTTAGTACAAGAGCAAATAATGCAATCATAAGAGATGCATATAAAACAAGGAATAAGAGGTACTTTTTATATAATATAAGAACAGCTTTTACATTTAGTGCAGCGTTATTCTGTACTTGCTGCTTTTCTAACACTATCACATTCAAGGTACTGGCTAAGCCCTGTGCCTAATGTAATAAAGTCAATAGTTAAATCTTCATTGACTTAAAGTGGAACATTAGACCAAAGCTAACTGCTTTGAAAATTCTAGGTTATTCAGCACTCTTACAGAACTATGTGCTCAAATTAATATTGAATTTAGAAGGAAGAATTAGAAATAGCTTATCAAGCTGCCTCCTGTATAAGAAAGCCAAAACAAATATTATTTTGGGCATGCACAGGTGTACAAAGTGCTTTATACTAGCAAGAAGCTAATAAGGTTCCTGGCCCTAAAGCGCCAATATAATGTAATCAGCCAATATAATCAGCTCCAATATAATGTAATGTAAAGTGTAGGAAACTGAAAGCTGGAGCACACTAGAAAGAAATGGCCAGTTAAGAGAGCAGTACAATTAGTAACCATTCAGAAAGTGCTACTGCACAGCATTATGCTTTAAAAATAGTTAAATAAAATGTACTTGGACAGTAATTCCTGCTGACAAGGTTCAGAATTAGTCACTTATACAGCAGCTTTCATCTGTTAACAAAAAAGTCAACTTTGAAAGGCTAACAAGAACACGGAGATGAGAAAGTGCATGCATGTATCAGATTTGTGCTTGCTTTTCAATGAAATAATCTTGTTTAAAAGTTAGAAAAAAGCCTTGCTTTGTAGAAATAAAATCTAAAATTGCAGGTGGCAAAAGAAAACTATCAGTGTACTATTGTTTTGGTGGTTAATATTTATACAGTTATTTTTTGTACAAAATTCAGACAATTTGTGGTTTACTGGTATAAAAGAAAGGGAATAGGAACCCCTATGTGTTTTTACCTTAGATGCCAAACTCTACTAGCAAACACTCCAAATTCAAACTGGATGCTAACAATGGCATTAGAGTATTGGTAGAAGCAGATGTGTGTTACATATATGTCCTGCTACCTTCCACTCTACATTTCAAATTTTCATGGAGAACATGTTGAAAAAACTAGTGCTTCTTCCATTTTGGAAATAAAGCCCTTTTGAAGGAAAATTAGCAATATGTGAAATGAAGCCTATGATTCCATTGCTTCTTTGTTTAGTCTTCACCAGTTCTGGAAAGGAGACAGATCATTTCTCAAACTATCCAAAGGATGTAAAAAGAGAAAGCTTCTGGAGTACAGTAGGCATAACAAGGAAAGACACAGCACATGAGCAGGAGTAAGTGAGGAAGAGAGACTTAAGGGAGGATCCTGGGAAGAAGAGAATCCTGGGAGAGTATCTTTCCTGGGTAAAAGAGGATAGTGTGAAAGTAAGGGATGTGATTTGCAGAGTTTGTTACAACCACGGAATCTGAAAACTTTGTGGCAATCAATATAAATAGAACAGAGGATATCCCTAGAATAAGTTATCACTTCTATCTGAATTCTTACAAGTCACATTTTCAAAGCTTTTGTGTTTGGGGGATACTTATTCTAGAAAGACACATGGTTTTATTTGTTTCTATGTGGGCAGTTTCATTTTGAAGTACCACATGGAAAATATAACATCAATTTTTATTTTGTATCATAATATACAACCAAAAGCTCCGTAAGATACAGTGCACAATTTGGAAATCTTAGAGATGAGGCTTTCCTACCTAAGTATTGTAATTCTACAAACTATCAGAGCAGTTAATTCAGTCAGAAGAGAAAGCCATTCTCTTTCATGAAAAGGTCAGAGGCAATTGGTTCTTTCTTTTTTGCAGTAGAATGTTAGATCACAAACCACAGCTAACATAAACCCCAGGAAAGTCAGGCTGCACATGCACAAGTTCAGTTAAGAGCTTCAAAAAATTTTAAACCCAGCTCAGCTTTCAGAAAAAAGATAAAAAATGATATAATGCTTTTCCCTAGAAGACTAACTTTCACCTTCTTAGGTGTTCCTTCTTAATTGCCAAAAAGCAAATACACAGGGAGAAGACAGTAATGTAATGTTATACAGCAATTGACAGATATACCGTAACAACTCTCAGTTCTTGTCCAAAGAAAAACACAGTATTTAGGGTTTTTTCTCTGGAAATTTTGCTACAGTATGGAATCAAGTCTGTTTAGAATGGCATGAAAGTCCCCAAACATACCATCACAACAAAACCTGTGACATAACAGCTCTCCAAGTGTATATAAATAGATGCCACATTTGTCAGAAACAAGCTAAGACATCTGACATACTACTATCGCTTAAAAAACCCCAAAGTGAGGGAATATGAACACACAAGTAACAATCTATTTCATACAACAGAACAGTTTCTGCTCCACCCCACTGACTTAAAACGGCGTACTAAGTAATTTAAAGGAAGTGCTAGGAGGTTTAATCACCTCAGGTATGTATAAAAGCTCTTACCAACCGTGTTACTGCTCATTGTGGGCACAAAAGCTGTGGAAAACCTTAATAATGGTGTCTCAGTAGTCTCTGCTTCCTACATGAATATAAAAGAGCTAACTTATTACCTCAGCCTCTGAAAGGTGGTTCATTCAACTGTTCATACCTTAGCAACAGCTGTTATCTGCTCCAGTGCCACAGCATGAAGGTCTTGGTCTTTGCTTTCTACCAGCAGTTTCAGGGATGGCAGCAGGAGGGACTGGTTAAGCAGCAACAGACATAATTCTTTTATACACTGAAATAAAAAGTAAACTCCCTCAGTATGATCTCTCGAGATACTAACATCATCATTCACAAAAACATTTATGAAAATTTTATGCCAAATGCAAAATGAAAACCACACTTCCACAACAAATGAATTCCCTGTTGGAAACACCTCTTTGGAAACGTGAAAGAACAAATTTTTAAAAACGTGCAATACTGGTTAAAGTGCAACATTTGTTAGATTAAGACAAGGCAGGTACTGAACCGCCATTACAACCAAGAGTTTTCTGAAAAAATAACAGAGCAATCACAGCTCTCTGTGAGATTGATATATTTGTGCTTACTGAAATACTGCAAAGCACAGGAAGAAACTTTGACAGACACCTGTGACAATTCTGTAACTCAATTATGCAAACAGAAAAGTAGAAAAAAATTAAGAGGAAATAATAGTACATACCAGAGTTCAATAATGCTTCTGTTGCAAAAAGTTTCCAAATTTTATACAATATTTTATACACAATTAAAGTTTAGCAAATTAACTTTCTGTCATTCATCTAGTTTCCTGTATTTTAAAATACAGCATAAATTTAGCATCACACAACTTCAAGACAAAACTGGCCAGAAAATATCTTCTAAAATAAAAACATAAACCCCTCAATGAATCTACTGTGCACTTCCAAAACTTTACCTTGTCCCTTAATTAAACAATCAAATAACATCTCCTACATGTAATTTTTGAGTTGTTTTATTTTCCTCAATACTGCAGTGATTTGTTCATTTATACATCAGAAAGTATTTAAACAGACAGATTTTATTATAAACCAAATTTTAACTTCCCTTTCCCTTTCTGTCATTTTTGAGAATTTAGGTTGCTTGTCACAACCACTTCACAATGAGGCCCATCAGAGATGTCCCATTTTCCAAGGCACTTTACACTAGGGACTCTGGATATGGTATGGTAGTCACATTGAAAATGGTATCCATCTCTTAGGAGATGCTTTCTATTTGACTCCCAGCCATTTGAGAGCAATTGTCAAAGGAGTTCATCAGCTAAATATTAAGCTGAGAGAATGCAAGTCATGTATTTTTTGTCTTTTGAAGTTTAATGATGACTGTAACAATTTAATGACCAAGATGATCCACACATTTAATAGCATAGTTTAAGTAGCTGTGAGCCTAAAAGCCTAAAAATTATTTGAAGATGACATGTTAAATATTCCAATTGCAATGTACTGCATCGACACCTGACTTTGCTTGGGACAGGGAGCTCTCTGGCTCAGTCTTTTCTCAATTTACACCTTAAAGAAACACATCCTAGAAGAATATATTCAATCACACTAAGCTCAAAACTAAGGCAAGGTTTCTTCTCTTACTCAGACTTGTCCCTTTAAACTTGTATTCAGTACTGCTACCGATGGTCAATGCTTAGAATCACAGAATATGCTGAGTTGGAAGGGACCCACAAGGATCATTGAGGCCAGCTCCTGGCTCTGCACAGCACCATCCCCAAGAGTCACATCAGTGCCCGAGAGCATTGTCCTAACACTTCTTGAACTCTTTTCCAGCTGGTGCTGTGACCACTTCCCTGGGGAGCTGTTCCAGTGCCCAGCCACCCTCTGGGTGAAGAGCCTTTTCCTGATACCCAACCTAAACCTCCCCTGACACAACTTCAGGCCATTCCCTCAGGTCCTGTCCCTGGTCACCACAGAAATCAGGGTCTGTCCCTCCTCTTCCCCTCCTGAGGAAGCTGTAACTGTGATGAGGTCTCCCCTCAGTCTCCTCCAGGCTGAACAGACCAAGTGACCTCAGTCACTCCTCACACGGCTTCTCCTCAAGGCTCTGCACCCTCCTCACAGCCCTCCTTTGGATTCTCTCTAATGGTTCAATGTCTTTCGTGTATTGTGGCACCAAAACTGCCCCCAGCACTGGAGGTGAGGCTGCCCCAGAGGAGAGCAGAGCAGGACAATCCCCTCCCTTGCCCAGCTGGCCATGCTGTGCCTGATGCCTCCGGGACAAGGGCCAAGGATGTCCCTCCTGGCTGCCAGGGCACTGCTGACTCAGATTAAACTTTCCTTCAATCAGGACTCCCAGGGCACTTTCCATGGCACTGCTGTCCAGGTGCAGAATTCATTGGTTTCCCTTGTCAAACTCCATATGGCTGGTAGTTGCCCATCCCTGTGATTTGTTCAGGTCTCTCTGCAAAATCCCTCTATTCTTGAGGCAGTCAACAGCTCCTCCGAATTTAGTGGCAACGGCATGCTTGTTGTGAATGACATGACATGGATCATCAAGGAATAAAAAGACTAAATAAATACATTAAGCTTTGTCTGATCATTCATATGCTTACTAAACTTCTGTTAATTTCATATTCCACTGTGTTTCTTTTGAGCTGCATACTTTGCAGCAAACTTACTGAATGAAAAGTTATGGATTTGCTCTACACGTCTTCTTTTCTTGAGAATGTGTACTCACAGCAATAGATGCAACTTATCTTCAGAAAAACAAAATCTGAGAGTCATAAAATACATAATCTGAGCAAAGCAGAAATTTTACCATGCTTGGTAACATTTTCCTCTCAAAACCCGGTCAACAAATTGAGTAACTTTCTGCCTGATGGTAGCATGTCTAGCAGACATACTCAGTCTTAACTACCATGCCCAAGTAGAGAAGAAGTCATAATCTCTTTTAAAGTAGAAATACACATTCCAACAACTGCATTTCTTCTTCCACAGGAAGGGACTGGACAGCTTGCCAGTCACTAAAGACTGTCCAAATAGTACAAGTATCAAATTGTATCACTGCCACTAATGACTGAAGGGCTGCTCTGGACAGGAATTAAAACCCCAAGCCCAAAAGGAAGTGATTACCCACAGCACTGCTCAGAGCAACGTAAGTGGATTTCTATTCTGCAGCGAGCACTTGAAAGCATTTAAGTGTCAGCTGCCTGCCAGGAGAGGCTCTGCTTAGAAGGAGTTTGATGTTATATGTGAAAGGGTCAAGGGAAGGCCCAATTCAAAACCTGAATTAGCAGGATTCAGTTGAAACTTTTGTAAGGTAACTTCTGTCTTCTATCTAGTTATCAATGGTTCACTGTGACATCAGTGAGGCAAATAAACCATATGTCATGGGAGTCTGTTTTGGGTCCAGTATTATTCAGTATTTACATGAATGGCCTGAAGGGCTGGATAATGAATACGAATAGCATTACATCCAGAGAGGCTAAAAGCAGACTGAAAAGCAACATTTAAATTCTACATTATCTGAAGAAAATGAGCAGACACAACCAGGTATGAACAAAATCACACAATGTAAAATCATATACAAACAAACCCCAGGAAAAAAACTAACTACAAAAATTAGAAAAAAAGGAAACCAACTGGTTGCTGTATTATTCTAGGAGATAAGTATCTCATCACCACTAGGACCCCAGGTGATAACAGATAAGGGACTACGTGCATTCTCCCATGTTAACTGACACATGACCCATAGGCTGATAGAACAACGTGAGATATTCAGAGGAGTCACACTTTAGCAATTACCAGGGGGAAAAGGATTTATCCCTTTCTAAAGAGATTAATCAGGCAGTGCAGATGTGGGGCAATCCAAACATGCGTCTTCCAGGCAAACAAAAAAATGTTTTTTTCCACTAAAAGGAATGGAAATATCCATCCACTGACAAATACAAATTAAAAGCCAAAACAAACAAACAAAAACCCCCACAAAAATACCCACCCCCCCCACCAAAGCAAACACACACACAAAGATTAAAGCTATGTAACTATCCAAAGACATAAGAAACCCCCCAAAAAACAATAACAAAAAAACCTGGCTTAAAAAACTAGATAGACTAGTAGGATATGGAATGAAGTAGGAGTGACCCAACATGATTGTATCCAAATATGTTTTTTCTAACTTCTAGACCACATGACCTGAAGTTACATGTGTTTTCCATTACAGCCTTTGAACTTGGCAAGGTTGTAATGGGAGAGAACTTGAATGGCAAATGTTCTTAATGACAATTAACTGGTTTCAGTTTTTAGAATTCCATCATTCCAGATTTGTCTTCCTAATCAGTGTATTTACTGAAATGTGCATCTAAACAGGTTAATTGTCAGTGATCAGATTTTCATCTTATTCAGCCACACGACTGCAAATGTGTCATCTGAGCACTTAAGTACTGTAACCATACAGTCCAATAAATTACTTACACTCATAGATGTTATTTCCCCATCTTTCCAAGTAGTGACTTACAGGAAGCCTGTGTTTGTAGGTAACTGTACAATTACACATTTTAGTGCAACTCTTTGTTACTGCACAATGTTCTGGCCATAAAAAAATGTATTCTACATCAGTAAGGCTGTTTAAAGCTTAAAGATCAGAGTAACTTTGTATCTGTACCTGTATATTCATACTTACATGGTGGGCTCTTCCAACATCCTGTACCATTAAAAAGATACCGAAGGATGGCACCACCAACCAAAGCTATTTACCAATACCAAAACTGTGTGTGAAGAGTGATATGTCACAGAGACCAAGAAAAAGTTTACTCAACTAAGAGAAATGCAAACCATGACCCTTCTTGAGCAGAACCTGGTGAACTGAGTGCTGTATGACAGTGACACTCAGAGGGGTTTACCTCCCTGGATCACCAAGGTGATTCAGAACATTCTACTGACAAAGTTCAGCTACTCCTATGCACATTAAGATTCTGAGTTTACAAGCTATAATGCATCATTTCAACACCTTATAAAGAAAAGCTACATATAATTATACCAGTCCCAGGGATACAGAGGCCTGCCTTCCACCAAAGTGTTTTGGTGGGATGAATAAATTAATAAATGTACTTATCATTTCAGCTTACTGCCACCTTCTGGAATAGTGTTGGACTAGGAAAAAAAACAACCCAACAAACAAAAGCCCACACACCCACCTGTCTGTATTTTAAACAGAATGTGTTGTTTTTATTCTGCTTCTCTTCCTAACATCAGCTGTTTTCTACAACAGACAGTGACTGTGTAAAGATAATTATAAGAGATTAATCAGCCTACTAAAAATATGCACATCTACTCTGAAATTGTGTGAAGTTTATAAAGAACTTCTCCAGTCTGTCTTCATTAATATACAGTGTTTACATACAAAACACTTCAATAATTTTATACTTAAGAGATACTTGTATTGAAGTATGCATACATAGTTAGGGAAAACAAGTTAGAAAAGCATGGTTATTACTTATCAATTACTTGCTCATTAAGGTTTTTTTCAATCACCATGTTTTCCAGGGATTCCTCACTAAATCTTTATGCATTTATTAGTAAGAGAATTACTGGTAATTTAAGCAACAGTTTTTTCAAGACTGACTTAAATGACAATAGATTATTAAAGCCTTTCTACAAATACATTAAAGAATAATTTATACTGGAACAGACCTATGAAGATCAGCTAATCCAACCAGCCTCCAACCCAAAGCAAATCCAACAATATCAAACTGTCTGTGACATGATCCAGTCAAGTCCTAAATACCTCCAAAGACAGACTCTCCCTGTCTCTTCTAGGCATCCACCTGTTTTAATGTTTCACTATTTTAAAGATGAAAAATGTTTTCCTTGGGTGCAATGGGAGTTTTTGATGGTGTAATGTGTCTCTGTTGCCTCCTGTCCTGTAACTGAGCATCTCTGAAAAGAGATTAATTCCTCTATTCATTTCCTCATTTGATGACTCACAGATATGATCTCCCATAGTCATCTCTTTTAAAGAGAGACTAAATTCACTTCTCAGCCTCTCTGTTAGCTCTCCACTGGACTTGATCCAGTATGGCAACATCTTACTTGTAGCTGGGACCTTGAAACAGGACTCAAACAGGATACCCAAAGTTAGAACTTACCTTGACAGGGAGCATGTGCTTTGTCTCATACAAAGAACGGCAGATTTTCAAAATTTCATTTCCTGTGTTCTCCTTTTCCTCAGGTGGGCACCTCTGCAGCATAACAGTCCCCAGTTTCACCCAGGGGTTATCATCTGTGCATGATCTGCCCAGTAAAAAAAGAGAAGTATATAGAATATAAATATACATATACCATTTTCTGTAGGTTATTTCTCATGCGTGACTTAAAAGTACAATCTAATGAAAGGAAGATGAAAGCTTTGAGACAAGTTACTGTCCGTAATGCCATCACTCTTTCAATGCAACAGAGAAGTTTAAATTATTTGGAATTGTGACATGCTTATTACAAACCCTGAGGACTTATATATCAGATAAAGACTGATCGAATTGGAATAGCACAGGATCTTCTCCTGGCCTAACACCAGCTGATTTCCCAAGCACAGTGGTATCAAGGGAGGGGTAACAGGAATCCAGCATCACTAATTTTGTTTGCTCTGATCACATTCTAACAGCTTCTGTTTCTCAAGTATCTGTCTCTTGCTTCTGAGATGAAAAAATACAGCCAGATTCACATTTCTATTTTCAGGTCCAATGAGTACAAACAAAAATAAACTTTTCTTCATAGCCCATCCAAAAAGGGTAGGAAAGTGAAATTACATGCATCTGAACTTCTCTGCTAGTAGATATGGATACAGTTACATTTATTTTACATATTTAAAATGTTCTTTTAATTCCACAGAGAACTTCATGCTATGTCACCATTACAGAGTCAGACACAAACAGATGGCAGACAGTAGACAGAAGCACATTTCATCATGAAAGATGGCAAAAGCAGTGTTTACTGTGAAGTTTTGTTGCTGCAAAATTTTTACGCCTATAGCCATTATTTGGCAGATCATGGAGATGTTTTGGATACGTTTGTCAGGAATAGGTATATTGGCTAGGACTGGATGGACTGACACAAATGGGTAGCAACCCACTTTTAACTGACAGCACAAAGTGCAACACCAGAACACATCTACCCTGCCATTTTCCTAATGTAAATTAAGTTGATGCATTTCAATTCCCACCTACAATGGGCTAAAATGATGAACTATCACAGCTTGTGATTATATTAAGCCACAGTAACACAAACTATGTTCAACTGTGTATAAACTTAAGAAGGCACAAAAGGCATTTTAAAAATTACCCCATGAATCCCTCTGGTCAGTAATCAGCATCCCAAAGACATGGTAAACTTTCCACTTTAGCTTGGAAAAAAAAGAAAAACTAAAACAAAAAAACCAAACTCACAGTAAGACCAAAAGTGACAGTTGAGTGTTACAATTTAGTGTAAATTGAGATACTTATTCAGTACATGTGACAAGAAGCAGTAAAGTGCTGTCAAAGTGATGCTTTTCATAGTTATTATTTTGCAGCAATTGTTAAAGCAGCACATTAATATAATTGTAAATGGAGTCTGTTGAGAGAGTCTGTTGGATTGACATATACCAAGTGTCTGACAAACCTGGAGAGAACAACCATCAATATCTACTATTTCACACATAAAAGCTCTCTCCTGCTCATTGTCCACTTTCAGAAGTACACACTGTAAACAAGTAAAAGCTCCACATGCCACTGTCATTACAGCCCAACATGCAAACCAGACAAGAGAAGCTAGGAGTGGGCAACTCTGAATGCAAATTAAATAGAAGTCATTGTATTTCTTCCCTCTGACAACTTAATTGAGCCTTTCCATCAGTCACAGTCACTGAGCATAGAGCTGTCTGGGAACAGGAGAGCTCCTCCTCTCAGCTCCTTTCAATGTGATGGGTTGAAGCCCAAGATGCCAGATCATTCAACAAACAGAACATGAAACACTGAATCTGTGAATCCCCAGTAAGGGCAGGAGAAGGGAAAAAAAACCTGCAACTCCATCTTTGCCACTGGTTAAAGGGATAGCTCCTTCTATGTGATCCACTTTTTACTTAGAGGCACAGAGTCAAAATGAATTTCCACTTCTATAGCTGCTGCCCCCAGAGTACATTAAGAAAATCTGTAAGAATTTCCCATTAGGGAAAGGAAACAAAAATCACACTACAAACACAAAAATAACCAGAAAGATGCAAGGCTGTCAAGGCTTGCCATATGCAAATTTATTTAAGTAAAGTATCAGATTATATAGTTCACATATATAAAGCTTTTCTCATCAAAATCCGTTATAACTTCAAATATTCCTCTGAACTATTATCAACTATCTGCTCTCTAATTAAAACCAAAATTAAGTTACCAAAATCTGACACCTACAGGCAGAATTCAGTCTTCTCTCCTGAATTTTCCTTTAGTTCAACTGTGGTTATAAAAAAAAAAAATCTCATAATGAAAAAAGCATTTATTTCAAAACTACAGCAGAAATACCTTAATTTTTTCCCCAAAGCCAAAAGAGGAAAATCTGGGATTAAGATTAAAAAAGTGAACTAAGGTACCGAGTCTCTAACACTGGGGTTATTTCAGTTCCAAAACACCTTTTCAATATTTATAATAAATATAAAAAATGCCTTTTGAATGTAGGTAGTGAGTTCCAAAGGACTGCAGAACTTCAGGTACTGTCAATAATTTTTTTAAGAAACACCTTTATGAAATGTTTAAAGTGACATCTGACTATGAGACACCTGACTGGAACAGCATGCATACATAAAAAGGGTATGAAAATAAAATTTTAAGAAGTGTACAGCTTTGAGAGTGCTGACTGAAACAACCAAGCTACCTCTCTGCTTTCTCACAGTAAACACGGCATATTATGACATGAAGAGAGTAATGCTTGTGATAATAAGTATTTTTGTAACCAGAGTGTTCTAGAAAACAAGAACTGAAAAAAAACATTAAGAAGTATGGATTTACTAACATAGAGGTTACAAAAATTAAAAGCCTACCAAAAACCCCCTTGTCTTTAGTTCTTTTATTTCTCCTTCTTTTTAAGCCTTTATAGAATGTAAATTCTGTTTTCCAGCTATATATTCAATTGTAAGTATTAGATATTTACTGCTAGATTGAAAAACTAAATTCTAAGTATTCACATGACTCAAACTCCCCAGTTCCTGTAAGGATCATTACACTGGCTGCAAACAATAAATGATAATGACCTTCTTCTGAAGGAGAGGAGGAAAAAAGAGTAAACAAACATGTTAATACATACAGTTTTAACTTCTTGATGTTTTCCTCTTTGCTCAAAAATTTGCTAAAACAACTTGATTTAAAACGAGATTTTTGAGAGCACCACTAACAAACAGTTCCTGTTCTTTACTCCCAATCATTCTAAAGATAGGCTTTTCAGAAACACATAAACACACACACATATAAACCCCTAGGCTGCTAAGTAGAGTTGAATCCTGTTAACGTGGAATTATGCAACAGGGGGCAAAGAGGGAAGAACTGTGACAATGTAATTGCCTAGGAGCCATAACTACTTTAGACTCTCTGAGGTATCCCACCTCTGAAATGTGATCCAGAGTTAGTTGTGACTACACCTTTTTTCTCTTACTATTCTTCACTTTAGGAAGTCAGTCTGAAGTAACATAACATCAAGAGGGAGATAAAATTACGTAACTTTTTATGTCCTCTGTTACAGAGCAGTAGACAAGAACTGCCTATATTCAAGAAGAGTTCTCCTTTCACAAACTCTAGTCTTTCTGTTGAACCCAAGGAAAAATGATTTTGCTATTTGCAGCAGTACTTCACTTGACCTTTTGTTCTGTAAGTTTTGTTTTTTGTTAAAGGCAGTGTGTAGATTAAAAAAAAATTGACAGTTCCCACACACTGTGAGGCATCCAATTTTCAATTACAATCAAACCCAAAAGTTAAAACAAAAGTTGAAACATGAATTTCATGTTTCATGACAAATCACACAGCAGTCCTTGTAATTCTTAATGTACTGAAGACAATTTCTGGCTTGTAAACCTCTCACTACAGAATTTAGAAACTCCAAACAAACTGTAGGCTTGAATGTGGAGAACCTTTACATACTACCTTCCAGAAACCCACCAGTTCTCTACTCGTGCACAGCAGTTACCTTTCAGAAAAAGATAAGCCTTAACTGTTTTGAAAAATCAATGCACATAAACACTTTGGGGAATGTAGTCCCCAAGTTAAAACAGGCTGCAATCAATACTCCTAACTAATCCAAAATAAACACTATTTAATGACTCTAACCTACCATCAGACATGGCTAGCCAAAAATTTAGTAATACTACTGCTCTTTGAAAGATACGTGACCCTTGCTTCTTTATTTGAATCCTTAGATCTTAGAAGTGATTAGGAGTTACAGAATACAACAGCTAAATTTTTTAGTTTCAAATGTATTCAGAAAGTCACAGACAAAACCCAAAGAACTGATAAAATATAGTGTAGTCTGGATGTTCCAAATTACTGCTTCCAGTTAATATCAACTTTGACAGATGCAATTCTGAAGTCTTATGATTATTTTTATCTTAAACTGTTTTGGATGATTTATTCAGAGGCAGAAATAATGGGTCTAGACAAGAGAAGTGCCATTGTGTGGTACTATTACCCTCCCAGACTCCTGCCGACTGTCTGCCACATCCATCTGAACATCACTTTTCAAAGGCCTTTCTGCAAAGTGTAAATTTGAATAAACAGAACAGTCAGAACTCTCCATTCTTTTTTAATGGATTTTGTTTATACTGTTAAAAGAAAGAGCAAAATATGTACCTTGAAATTTAAGTAGATAGAACACTTCTGTGCAACAGCTCAGGCAGTAAAACATTTTTCTGCCTTCCTCCATGGCACAGACTACATATGTGTATATATAGTTTTTACAAAAAACTGATTGATTCAATTCTGCTTTAAATAACCATTTATTCCTCCCAGCATGACCCTTTCTAAAGGGCATACTCCTACCATTTGAATTATTTGACTGAAAACATGTTTGAATTATTGGACTGAAAACAACACAGTATCAGGCAAGAAGACTCTGAACTCTTTAGTTACGTGGTCGTTTGAAGAAATGCTCACCCATTGCTCCTGTCCATCGGTGGCCAGGCCTGAAGCAGTAAGACCAAGTGGTGAAACTCAAGCAGACTCTGACTGGACTCCAGAAGTCCCAGGAAGAGTTTGTACCTTTTGTCTTCATTTTCAATATCTGTTATTTCTACCTGAAGGAGACAAAACAAACAAGCTAACTAACTAACTAACCCAAATTTTTTTTCCCCCCCAGAAATCAATGATTTAAAAGCAATAGACAAACTAGCTGTGAAGAACATCACTGTTCCAAAACAATGCAGGAAACACAGCAACCATAATTTTCCCAGAAACCTGTTTTCTTACCTCTCATTTTCAACCACATGCAAATAAAATGGGAGAACACAGATGATGTGGAATGACTTAGGTGGACATTCCTAAAACCATGTAAACCCCACACAAGTACATCCTTTGATTAGTTCAGAAGATCTTATCCCTGTCTTCTTCAAACAACCAAAAATACCTTAAATTTCTTTTTCTCAATGTATTGACATATACACATACACATATTTTCAAAGAATGACAATGTTCAGTGCTTTCCTAATACACACTACTCTCACTTACCTATGAAATTTCAATCATTTTATCTGAATTTACAGCACCTCATCTTTTCTCACCTAGGAAAGAGCCCTGAAAGATGCTTCCTAATTAATCTATCCAGCAAAGCACATTCGTTAACAAGTAATACAGCATTTCTCTGCATAGGTGTTTGAACAAAAGAAAAACAAAACCCCACACCCCCAGTAGCTCCCAGACAGAATTGTCTCGGGACAAGTGTCTATCTCTGTTGAACACCTGCAGCTTTTGCCCGGATTTGAATTCACTCCAGTTGATGACAGGTTCTTTTAAAAATAATTACTGCCTGCAGTTCCATGGTAGAAGTGTGCAAGGTAAAAGGTCTGACTGTCGAAGGAAGGTTGCTGTTAATGAGAACCAACTTGCTACTAAATGAGAAGTAACTTCTGTTTAAAAGTTTGGCTATCACACCAGGAGGGCTTTCACAAATGGAACAGAAATTCACTGCTTACCCAAGGAACACAAGTTTTTGGATTTTAAAAATTATTCGTTACAATAACAAGGTAGCTTCCTCTGTCTTACTAACACATTCTAACACTGAATTTTTCTTCCAGAGTCCAGAAACTTTCAGAATATCAAACACTTCAGCTTCATCTTATAATTCTGCTGAAGATATACAGCATTAAATGTTAACTTTTCTGTTTCAGCCCAAGTAGTTCTAAGACATCAAATATGGACAAAGTTTTCCTCAGTTCTACAGCCACTCTTAAAGATTAAAGATCATATCCCAATCTCTTCAAAGTGGCTCTAATACATCAAGGGCAAATTTTCAAAAGAGGCTGGAAAACAAACATTACTGATGCATTTATTGAGCTGCCTACATAATCTGTGACTTTAAAATATTTAGTGTTGAAAAACTGTTTGTTTCTGTCTCCAGAGTATATCTGAAAGCACCATATACTAAAACATTTCAGACAGTGAAAAAATGTTTCCTAGATCTGTCCACTTGAAATATTTTTCTTTACTGCAAATGTCACCTAGCAGACATAAGTTACCCACTTGTAATATATATACTTAATAATATATAATACTAGACATTTAAATGACAAGGCTGAAAAGAGAAGGGAGATAAACAAGAAAGGAAAAAAGTGACATAAGACATTACCCTCTAAGGTTCCAAAATATTTAGCATATTAGGAAATTAAGTACTAGCTGGACAACAGAAGCTCTCACACTGCTTACCCATCCCCAAACCCCTTTTTCAAAAAACTAGCTCTTTAAATATTGAAACCAAGTAAGTACTGATGCTGTGAAGTGGCTACCAGAAAAGAGAGGGTAGACAAGATTAAGAGAATTAAAGTGGGTATTTATTTGAAGGGTTTTCAAAGGTATACTTTGGGAGTCAAAAGCCTCTGAGGGGCTCCACCCAAGATGGACCCTGGGTCATGGGTTCTTCACACTTTTGTAAGTTTGGTCCATTTGCATATCAGGGTTAATTCTCCCGTTTTAATTTCAGTTAATGATGTAATTACCCCAGGTTTGCTCCTCCTCTCTTTAGTTTACACATTTTGAGGCCTAGGACAACAAGGTGTCCTTGAAGTGCAAACCTAGAGGGCGTTTGTTATGCCTAACCAGCATGAGAGAACAGTGGCTAACAGGCCACATGAAACTTCAGAGTTACAGACTAGGCAGTACAGGATTTGAAAAATATAAAAGTTAAAATCTAAGCCATCAGTACCATTTTGGATGGTCCACTGAGTACATTTTAGTATATCTGCACAAACAGCACATTACTTCAAAACACAGACTAAATGTTCAGATCTTTATAATGATAACCATAAAAATGGCAATAAATGGCACAGATAATATCAACAGATGAGAAAAGCTGTCAGAAAAGGTCCCCTGTTAGTAGCAGAGAGTAGATCAGACATCCTACTCAACATGAACTGAATTCCAATAATTCTGCCTAATAATGCATCTTTACAAACTTGGGTTTACTTTTTTTATGAGCTTAATTAATGTGGCACCATAATTTTATGTTTTGGACAGCTGGATCCTTGCAATATGATTGCTCACGACATAATGCATACTAATTCAATTGAAGTCAATCAGAAGAATTAACTTCCTATTCTCAAACACAGAGAGCATTTCTGCAGCATTTCTCTCTACAATGCCTTTTTTCAAATCACCTATGTTTCTCACTTAGAGTAATAAAAATAAAGTGAACTTTCTACAGTGTTGATGATTTGTACTTTTTAAGAAAACTAGTGAAGATTCACTCTTTATATGGCATTTTAGATGGATGCCACTTCTATTTAATGTGAAACAGGTGAGATTTCAAAGCAATAGTTCCTTGCTAGAAGGAAGCAATACCTTGAAACAGCACATAATGAGGTTTTAATTTATATTTGCTATGTGTATGTATGTATATACATACATGTATCTAGATAGATAGATAGGTCTTTATAAAACACAAACAGACAACTTAAGTTTTGCTCTGTATTAATTGCCTTCACTTTCAGACACTGAGGTGAGGAAGCAGGCACCTCCAACAGCAGAAACAGAGCATGCTCTAGGTAAAAAAGGTACAAAGTTCATCTTTACAAAGGGAAAGCTAACGGAGATGAGTTGCTGTGGTTAGTCAAGCCTCTTTTTTGTTGTAATAACAGATTTTTAAAAATCCACTTTTTAATTGAACACTCTCTTTGTAGTGATTCTGGATGATCTATTCAGATGACTCAGTGTGTAACACACGGTAATGGGATAATAACCCTTTGCTTCCCCTTCCTTTCTTTTTTTTTAAACAAAACCCCATAACATCCATCTAAACCACTCCAAGGTTAACCATACAAAGATAACCTGCCATGAACTGCTCAGAGCCCTCTTACCACAAGCACTTGTAAAGAAGAATCTGTCAATAAACAGAATAATGAGGCCCATATCCAGGCATGAACTTCAGATGACCCCAAAGAAATATGAAAAACAAGGGGGAAAAAAACCCCAAACAAACCACAAAACAACAAAAGCAAGGAAAATGAAAGCAAGGGCTTTCAGTTTTAACAACAGATTTGCTCAATTCTGGCTTGATTTTCCTCAGTTGCCTGCAATTTCTTTGGCAGTAGATCACAGCTGGCATCATGTTTCTCATTAAAAGGCTGCACAAATATTTACCACAATGGGAGAGTCAATTAGGGGAATTAATTGTAGAAATTACACTCATGATAGATTATATAACAAAATACAAATTAAGTAAAGCCAAACCTTATGTTAAACTGTTAAAACACACAGTTTCATTATCGAGGGACTGCATATGTTCAGGATCAAGAATATACAAACATCTGCATCTGTTAATGTTCCTTCAAAAAATCATACAGAAAATTCACAAAGCAAAATACGGGCTACACAAACAGCACAAGTTTGTCATAGCATATGAGAGATTCAGTCTAATCAAAAACATTGTGCAAAAAATCTTTCCTCAAATAAACCCTTCCTTATGACCACATCTTTCGAAGACTTTCCTTAAATCTTAGCGTTGTAAGACTCCTTCCTCACAGATTAGCCCCTATTAGATGCCTAAAATGTTGAAGGCACTCAACAGTTTACCAACTTTCAATGCACTGTCTTGACTCTTCATGTTGTTCCACAGATTTGTTGCGGCTTTATACTCATCACATATGATATGGATGAAGGAGTCCAAATATGAAAAGTTGCCTCACAAGTCAGTTCTGTAGCTTCTATTGTGTTATAAAAACTGTAAGATTAAACACTTGAAGAATGCTGCAGTTAAATAAAACTGTGGGCATCATATGTGATTAAAAAAGCCTCTGGCATGGCAGACCACAGGATCAGTGGTTTAGTTTGGTACATTATCTCACTCCTGAAATTGAAGTTAGTTTAAAACCAGTATTTACAGCAATTGGAATGTTGCTGTATCTGAACTGCATCCTTAAGTTATAGATATCCACTAATGTAATGGTCTCCTGATCCTATAGATGGATCTGATAAACTCGTAAATGCTTTACTGCTAAAGCCATATAATTTGACAATCTGGTGCTGACTGACTTGGCTGATCAGTGACTTTTGTTTGGAAAAAAAAATGGAAATGCCAATAAAAAGTTCCAGCCAATTCAACCCTTGCTCTGAGATAAGAGAAAAACACTATTTATGTGTGAGAATGGTGAGCAGGACAACCAATGCAGACAGACCTCAGCCTCCCTCTGCCCACTGGTATCTATTCTACAAATTCCATTTTTGTTCTATGTTAGCGTGACAGAGACACAGTTTTCAGCAACAGACTTTGCTCACTACAAAGAAAATAAATGATAAGGATGTTTATAAATGAAACCAGAAAAATATTTTCCTTCACTATAATTGCTTGTTTATTGAGAAAAGCTATATCCATGCTCAAAAGCAACTCCCTGTACGAAAGGCAGAAAAATTTGCTGTTACCAAGAAATGCAACCAAAAACTTACTGATTTACATGATTATAAAACTATTTTATTACATTTACCAGATGGTAAATGTAAGTATTTCAAAATGTGTTCATGTTTCACACTGCAGCATAAATTTAAATTAATATGGCATTGAAAATAGGAACACTAAGCAGGCATTTGACTGGTCCCTTATTGCTACAATAGACTTGCCATTTGTCAGAACTTCCTTGTAAAATGCACTGGTTTTACATTATCTCTCCACTCCTCCTGCCCAAGCTGCAGTAGTAGAGAATTCATCTGTGCTGCATCTCAAAATAATAGGCTGATGTGACATCAAAGATTTTATTCAGATTTGAGACAAGGAAACACTGATGCTAAAACTTCCTTCCACTCATTAGACAGGGCTTAACATGGGTTATAAACAATGACTAAAAAGATTGGCAGCAATTTGACTGCGTTCCTGTAATTGCCATCTTGGTGTGCAGTTCATGGCTCAAAAACACAACAGCATTGCTTCAAGGAGTTTACAATCTAATTAAGTAAATAAGCAAAGAAAATACTGTCCTTCCTATACAATGGGCCAGTAGGGTTTGGTCACTGAAGAAAGTAGTCTTTCCACTTTGCATGTCAGGCTGTGATCTGTCATTCCCTGCTCTGCTGTTATCTGTACAGCTACTCAAAGTCTGCACAAACCTAAGTTACTGAAATCTACTCCCAGCACAAGGCTGCCAAGTTAAACTCTTGTTACAAAGGACATATAAAATTAAAAGTTAAATAGAAAATTTAAAGTCAATTATTCCCAATATGAACACAAACGTCAAAAATCAGTAAAAAACCCCAGCCCAAACACCATCTGCAACAATGTACAACTGTTCCTGAAACTGCATAGCTACTGACTCTGCACATGTAAGATTGGGAGCTTTTAAAGGCTATTATTTATTTTGTTCACTTCAAACTGTCTCAAGATGCTAGACATCCAATCAGCCTTGATGTCAGACACATTATATACTTGTGAAACAAAGCAAAACCACAAACACATATTAAACATCTTATTCAAGACATTCACATGCCAGAGCAACAGTAAACTCTTTTTAAAGGCAAAACCACAAGTGTTATACTCCCTAACACATTACCAGCATCCCATTATTTCTAAACTAGGGTTTCTTCAAAAAACCCAAACCAAACAACTTGTAAATTGTGATGGAGGGGAAAATCTTCCAAGGCACAAGAGGGTCAGGCTGGGGAGAACAGTAATAGGCTCGGAAGAACAAAGCAGAATGTCATTCAGCCACTGGTCCACTAGCATATGGGCAAGGGCACACAGGATGGAGAAAGTCAAGGGCAACCTAGAGAGCAGAACTGCCAAGCTTGGGCACAGACAGTTTGAGACATCTGCTTAAAGGCAGGTCAGTCAGAGAGATGAGGTTCAAAACCAGAGAGCACAATTCTTTGGTGAGACATACCCTGGAAGCTGGAGATACAGAGAAACAGAAGTGGGGAACTACTACTCTTTTTCCATACTGTTTTTTCCCTCACTAAATTTGTAGTCTCATTCATCAAAGTTGAAGAGGTTTTAGTGCTGGAGAAAGCCATTATTGCAATTTATTCTGACAATCTACATATCTATGTCAACAATTTTATCCAGTATTTTTGCACTAAAATTTTCACTTCTGTTCAAGCTAGAGTACTTCCTAATGGGCTTAGTCTTTTCATTTAAGAAAACAAGTTTAAGGTGCAAACAAGTTTAGCCCCTTTCTAGTAAATTATTCCCTCTTGTCAACCAAAAGATAAACTTTCCTTATTTGACTTTACCAAGATCACACTTACTTAATCTTGCCAAAGTAACACCTGAATTTATAGCTTGTCCACACAGTTACTTTCCCATTCGTATTCCTAATTAACCCACTCTGACTACCCACAGATAAGGGCAATATTGGAGTATGTTTCACATATATCTTTCCCTTTCCTACTCTTCCTTCCATATCTGTTATTTTGGTCACCAAGTGATTATATTGGACAGAACACTGGGTCTTCATCTCAACCAGCACTGACATTTTTATACTCACACACATATTAAAACTTACATTATGAAAAGACACTGGACCCCCAATATTTTGTTTTATACAGTTTAGCTGTGGGAACACAGACACATGTAAGCTTCTCACTTTCTGTATGTGAAATGTGTAGTCTCTGTACAGGCAGCTGTATAAGAGTCAATGAAGTCAAGTGAAATTACTTCTTAAAGATACATTTTAGACTTCCCTCAAACTTATTATCCACTTAAAGTACTTGCTCTAGTATTAATCGAAATGTTGAAGTTTAAATGATAATGTGACAGAATACCTTTCACTCTATGTCTTAGCAATATATTGCCACACACAGAGTTGGGAAATAAAGAAATACAGTTCAAAAAACACATTTAAACAGCACTCTTTTACAGATGTTAAATATTTCTTATATTTTAGAATTAACTTCAAAAGATTTCCTAAAAAAAGGACACAGCCCACAGACTATGATGAGGCACTGACATAATCTACTTCCTTACTGAGCATTTAGTCTCACTACTGTACTTCCTATTTTTGGAAAGCCTTTGTTGTAAAGCTTTGTTAAGAACTTCCAGTTTTGAGAAAACCCACAGAAATCTGTGGTTTAGATAATAAAAGTATTAGTTTACTCATACCATTGTTGGATAAGAAAAGTACAATTTGAAGACCACACACATAAAACTGAATTGGAAACCTGGCAGGGACAAAGATTTCTGTGCACAGGGTCCACAAAAAAAATTTGTCTGCCAATATGTGACATTTGTGAAGTCCTTCTTTCCTCTAAAAAAGGTAAGTTTTCTCCTCTCAGAAATGGGCTTCAAATATACTCCCCTCATGGCAGAGGAACCTGTCAGCTTTAAATAAGCCATTTTCATCTTATTTTCTCCATCTACCCTAGTTCACATGTTGATAATTCTACTTTCAACCCATTTTGTTTTTTGGCAAATGGACACTTATGTGATATTAAGTCATAGCTAAGAGATGGCAACTTTTAAAAAACAGTTCTGCTGGCCTCACAAGTGCTCCTGTCTAGTAACAGGATTTAGCTCTTGTTTAATGAAAAAAAAAAACAGCAAAAACATGATCCAGTCTGTAGCCTGGGCCAGTGCTGCAGATCAAATTCCCTTGCTTGAAAGAAGCTTTTTTGAAGCTATGCTTATGGAATTGTCCCAAATGCAATGCAAAGCAACAGCTTTATTAAGGAATAGCCACTTAATACACCCCAAAACCACCACCACCAACAAAAAAGTCCCCCAACCTTCAAAATACTGTGTCAGGGAGGTTTAGGTTGGATATCAGGAAAAGGTTCTTCACCCAGAGGCTGGCTGGGCACTGGAACTGCTCCCCAAGGAAGGGTTGATAGCACCAGCCTGACAGAGCTCAAGAAGTGTTTGGACAGTGCTCTCAGGCACAGGGTGTGACTCTTGGGTTGTCCTGTGCAGGGCCAGGAGTTGGTCTCAGACATCAGGGGCTGCTCTGACCTAGACTGGAAGACACAAACACTGTCTGACAGACCAGAAGGAAGTGTCTGCTATCAAAACTACAATCTTAGAGCAATCAATTCAAAATTAAAACTGAAGTCAAGGGTTGTGCATGAACAAACTCAGTGTTCACAACCTGTGTCTTATATCCCAGAGGAGGAAGAACTCTGAAGTCAGGCTTTCTTGCACTTTCCTGAGAGCTGGGCTTCACATATTAAAACTCTAATTGAATGCTGAGCACATATGAAAGCCTGCTGCATGCAGAAACTAAAGAGATGCACATAATCTCACAGGTAAAATCCTGCTCAAACTACAGCCAGTGTACAGGATAAGCAAGTTAGGGGATTCAAAAACAAATCAACAAGAAGCCTACCAGTGATGAATTAAACTAAGTCTCAGCCACATGTTGAGTTCTTATAGAAATACCCAAGAACTTTTTTCTTCTGAAGTGATTTATATATTAATTTCTTATCTGCTTCATATGCAGCTCACTAAGAAATGCATATAGATTCAATAAACACAATTGTGTTGCCTAATGCATAAAAATGAATAACTCGTGCAGAAAATAAAATCCATTCATTTGTATTCTGCAGGAGATTATGTCCTAATCTGCAAATACATTTCAGCACAGAGAAAACCTCTGAGGACTGTACACAGATATTGGTAGGGAGAATAAGGGCAAATAAGGAAAAAATGATGCATTTGAAAGACTCCTATAGCTAGCTATCTGGAACTGAAAGAGACAGGATTAGCATACATGTTATTTAAATTGTATATTGACTAGGTGTGCATTAATATGTACAAATTTGGATCCCTGTACGGCTGAAACTAACACCAGTGCAACACGAGGGACTCACAAACACGTTAAATAATCTGTGTATGCACCAGCTACTAATCACTGTTTCATAATTCAGAATGTATGTGTTACAAGAATATTCTAACATGTGCAGAGAACAGCATTGGGAGATACAGCTTAGAAATGACAAAATTTTAATCTTTAAATATCACCTTTAAGCCATTCAATCAGCATCAGCCATTTCCCTCCATACCAGACACAAGTGGTTTTTTAATTTACCCTTCTGATCATCACTACCATCAAGCAGCAGTACATCCACTATAAGCTCCCAGTATTCACCCCTATGTCTAACTGCTGTCTTGATAACCAAAGTCTGCAACTCTTGCTAACAAAGCACAATTCTTTTAAAGGTGTTTACACGTAAATGAAACGTTATCAAAATTAGTACTTCCAAAATATCTTCCTGAAGACAGGCAAAACTAGCAAAGTCAAAGATACCTTTCTAGAAAGAAAAACTCACAATAAACTAGGATATTATCTTACAGGAACAAGAGACTGTTGATGTCAACTCCAAATTTAAATAATATTTCAGTACTACTCCTTCCAGTTAAAAAAAGGAAATGCATATTTTTAATAAAAAGTTCCTTCACTATTTATCCATATTTATGGCCTAGACCAGGAGCAATTAAAATACAGGTTGGTGGTTATCACAAAATTATTTAAGCTGTAAAAACTGAAATAAATGAGTACCTCTGTTGCAGCCATAAAAATAATCTGAATAGGGTAGGCAGCATCACGCACCTGTCACACCAAATGGTGCCACAGAGGCACTGCAGTTGGTGGTTTTCTTTTTGATTTGATGTAGTTGATGTCCTAGCAGTCACAGTCTTGATAGCTGGGTCCCTGGGTAACAACAGCAGCAATGTGGAAATACTCACTCCCTCAACCAACACAAAATACCAGAACTTACTATAAAGTAAGAACTATTTTATGAATCCCTAAGTGAGGTCCCTCAGATGATACAGAGTTTACAGACCTCTAAATAAGAATTGTCAATTAGCACGATGGTTGATGGAGTAAGAAAACTGTCTGCAAAAAAGGATAGCATCTACTGTCAGAGTAATTAATAAAAAATACTCATTTAAGATACTAACACAATAATGCCTAAAGAAAACTGGCTTTATAATTTACTTATATTTTCAAAGGGCTTAGAACAACATTCCTGACTAGAAACGACTAAAGAACTTGATCTACTAACAGGAAAAACCCAAAAAATTCAAACAAAACCCTCCAGTTTATGATCAAATAGTAAAGGTAAAAAGTAGAATTTCTCATGGGTTTATGTCTGCTTCCTTGTTGGTATAAACTGTTTTCGAGAGACTGCAAGCATTGAACAGACAAAAATGCAGAAAAATTATTGTCAAGGCTAGTTTACATCAAAAGAAACCTCCAACAGACTTAAAAAAGTCTAGGGTAGAGTAAGTGACTACATGATGGCAAATAAAATGTAACAATGGTAAAACTATTGCATTTTAAAATATGTTAAATTAGCCTGATCAAGTCAAAACAGTAACCAGAGCCTCACTGAATAAAATCCAGAGACCTCTGGTTGATGTCCAGATGAAGTCAGGAGATCAATCAATGTGCTGGGATGCATGAGCACGGACTGTTAATTTCCACAAGGACAGCACATTCACTGCTCCAATTATCTTTCTCAGGAGGTGGACTACATATCACAGTGGGCTCTGAGATAGAGGAGAGGATAGTTACAGAGAGAAAATGCTGTGGAGGAGGTGGCATGACTGGAATTGGTTACTTGAGTAAACAAACAGAATAAGGGAAAAGTGTAGTAAATAGAGAATTTGATTTTCTGGATTTTAATATCCTACAAAACACAGAACAACATCACATAACAAATCATATAAAGAGGTTAAATCATAGAATCACAGAATGGTTTGAAAGGGACCTTAGAGATCATCCAGTCCCAATCCCCTTGCCGTGGGCAGGGACACCTTCCACTAGGCTGGGTTGCTCAGAGCCCCATCCAACCTGGCCTTGAAACAGTCCCAGGGATGGGGCATCCACAGCTTCTATAGGCAACCTATTCCAGTGATTCACCACCTTCACAGCACAGTTTTCCTACTAACTTAGTTTAAACCTATTCTCTTCCAGTCTGAAGGTATTCCCCCTTGTCCTGTCACTACAGGCTCTCTCCATCTTTTTGGTAAGCTCCTTTCAGGTACTGGAAGAGCACATTTAGGTCAGCCCAGAGTCTTCTCTTCTCCAGGCTGAACAATCCCAACTCTCTCAGCCTTTCCTTACAGGAGAGGTGCTCCATCCATCAAATCATCTTGGGGATCTCCTCTGGACTTGCTCCAACACATCCATATCCTTCCTGTGCTGGGACCCCAGAGCTGATGCAGCACTGCAGGTGGGGTCTCACCAGGGCAGAGCAGAGGGGCAGAATCCCCTCCCTCCCCTGCTGCCCTCGCTGCTTTGGGTGCAACCCAGGACACAGCTGGCATTCTGGGCTGCAAGGGCACATGGCTGGGTCATGTCCAGCCTCTCAGGCACAGCACCCACAAGGCCTTCTGGGCAGGGCTGCTCTGGGTCTGTTCATCCCCCAGCCTGGATTGATACCAGGGGTTGCCCTGGTCCAGGTGCAGCACCAGCACTTGGTCCTGTTGAAGTTCATGAGATTCCATGGGCGCACTTTTTGAGCTTGTCCAGATCCCTCTGGATGGCATCCCTCCTTCACAAAGTTTCAGCAGGTTTTGTGCTCAGTGATGCACTGTGTACCAATGCTGAAAACTTAGCAAGAGACACCCAAGGCTGAATCACAGTTTATCCACTGAGTTCTTTGAAACGTACTAAAAGAAATCTGCTTACATCACTAATGAGCCCTAATTTTTCTGAAACTGGGATCAAAGCTGAGTAGGCACTGTTTCAACCATTCTGCACTTACACCTTCATTACAAAAGACCTATTAGAGAAAGCAAATCATCCCCCATGAATCCACTCCAGAACATTCTTATCTTCCTCTGAAGCAACTGCTACTGGTCACAGAGTGCTGCAGTGCCCACAGCTCACGCTGAAAACCTGTGTGCACTCAAGCTATGCTGCTTTTCTCTCCACTTTGTCTTATCTGCTATACTTGTGTAGTTAATGGAAAATATTGCATTTGCATCTTAAAGTATTTAATTAATCATACATGCTACAATTTATGTTCCTGAGAAAAAACCATTTCATATGTTTTCATATGAATAAATTGCATCTTCGAGGAATGGAAATTAGTGTTTTAAAATATTAATTAAAACTTAAATTAAATTTCTTAAGCTTAATTTTTATGCATTACCAGCAGAGAAACAATATCTCTAGAATTATAAACAACATCATAACAAATTTACTCAGAGTTGATAGGACCATAAATCTTTCTTCTAATTAAGCACTTTTCACAAATAAAAGATGGCTGAGGATGAAACAGATAAAGCTCCTTCACTTGTATTTGGCCAGATCAAGCTAAATGCAGGTCATTGTTACGTGATAAATGGCTTCAGCAAAATGACTTCTCATGTTTAAATCTCTGACATGAAAAGAGGCAATAGGAAAAGCTGAAAATCACTGGACATTGACATTCCCATTGAGACCCTTCTTAACAAAGTCATACGAAGAAACACCATGGAAACAGATACACATTTTTCATTAACAGGAGAAAGAGGAACACAGCAGCAATGGAGTCTTGACAGTCACCCCAAGTTCTCAGAAAAGTCAATGCAGACATCACTAAGGTTGCTGAGACACAGGTTTGCATATGGCACACAGGAATTGCCCATATGAAGGAAGGAAAATGTGTTGTGCACACCCACATACACAATACAAATTAAACTGTCAATTTTTCAAAGCTAAACTTTAGGAAAAAATAAATAAGAAAAGTGCCCAAAGTTATAATTTAAAATCCTTTATAGACATCCCTTGCAATTTTCAAAAACATTTTGCCCTCAGCAGCTCTCTATACCCCAAGATCATGAAAAAAAAGGTAATACAACAAGATAAGGGGGAAGGCTAAATGAGATTACTTTCTCTAAATGACAAAGCTATTTGCATTTAAGTGGCATGCAAGTAGTAATTACATTTTGCATTTGCATAATAATGAAACAATCCTTTTAAGAAAAGGTGTGTCTTATAGAAGCTTCACAATTAATAACTTCTTATCTTAAAGTAAGCCTTGGTTTACCTACAGAAGCTTTGCTAGTGCCACTGTAACTTCCTGGGGCAAAGCCTCACTCATTTCTGTGAACTATGCCTTGTAACTGGTCACTGAGCTGAACATCTACGTACACACAACACAACCTGTTAGCTGACACCTCAGGCTTGTTAGATGCTGCTCTGAGCCAGTACAGACTATACATATTTCTGTACTATTTGAAAAGAAATGGATTTCCCATCTTAGATGAAGAAAGATAAATTTTGATACCAACACTCTAAACAATGCCTTTCTTGCCCCTCCAGTGTTTTTTAATATATAAAAAGTCAGTATTTTGACCCATATTTTTCATGCACCACTTAACTAGAAAATTACAGAACCTGAAGAGCTCAGATAAAATTCATCAAGGGGATTAAAGCAAGGCATGCCTCCTCCTCCTCCTCCCTAGCGTGGGATGTTACTGGAATGTGAATTAAAGACTCTCAAGCCTTTGAAAAATGAGGACCCCTGAATTTTTAATTTTGTTAACTAATCATTAGAGAACTGGAAATCACTATGTTTCTGAGTGTTTGATAGGTAGCTGCTTCCATAAAGTATACTTTTAATTTTGTAAGAGCTGGCCTATTTCCCAGCACATTGATTTGTGGGGACCACTACTTCCAGCACCTAGAGCATAATTAAATATTAAGTCCCTCCTTGATGTATGCAAAATCTGTCTAAGAGGATTAGTAGACACACTGAGGGTGGCTTTCACACGTTTTCTGGTAATTGAACACTGCAATACCATTAAATTTATCTTTATTCAGTAGAAATCCACGTTCATACTTTACAATATCTGCTATCCCTTTTTGTGCCAAGGAATGGTATAGGAAAAGAGGGAGCTCCTAAAAGCATGTAAGAAATACCAAGCAAGTAATGATACAACAATCTGGAAGCAAGATAATGAATACATTTTGGACATATTTGCAATTTAAAGCTCATTAAAAACCCCTGAAAACTAACAACCCTTAAACACATTCCTCTAAAATCTAAAATGAGCATTCAATCCATAGCCCTTTCCCTCCCCATTTGTTTGAAATGTGCTTTTTTAAAACTATTTTGCTGGATGAGAAAGGATGACCAAATTAATAAAGGTGGAGTGATGATAAAGAAAGTGGTACCTACAGACAAGACAGGAAGACTGCCATAATTTGAAAGATGATATTCCTCCTGTCTGCTTCATGCAGGATTACCCAACAAGCTGTGCTACAATACACCCTTCCGTAAAACAGGGATGCTTTAAAAGGACTTTGCACCTGAAGCGTGAACTTGCATGAGAAAATTGTGTCTTAACCCTAATGCTCTGCCAAAGCTCATACACAGATCCCTCTCTTTGCTTTTAGGCAGCCATGTGAGCACAGACTTCTGCAGCATTCTTGTTCCACCAACACACCATGAAAGACCAGGAAATGTACAGTTTTCAATCTGCGATTTTATGATGATATTTTCCATTTTTGTTAATTCACAAAATACGCAAACTTAATACTCAAACAAGGCCACCACCGGCTTTTCTAGTATCAGCTTGCAGACCAGCATTTGACATCAGCTGACTATCAAGAGGAAAAAAATCCAAAATAAACAGTCCACATCTAAGACCACTCATTTGTTTTCTTGGACATTTGTGCAGAACTCTGAATTTCAGTGACAGGTATCTAATGGACAAAGCAATACGGCTCTTCTGTCTGAATAACACATTCGTTACCTAGCACAAAATATTCAAAGAAAATAATCACATTGAGCTTGAGCTGACATGAAAATAAGAATAATTTTTAATATATTCCAATAGGACTCTTGTAATTACACTCTGTAGCAGAAAGTGGGGTGCATAAATCATGATTTTTATGTATGTACATATAAGCACAGCTTTCACTATTGTTAAGCATGAAAGCTATTTCTGCACTTAGCTAAATAATAAATAGTATATACAGAGAAATCAGTATTATGGAGTTGTGTGCATATTTTCATATAATTATCTTTGAAAGGTTTGAGCTTATCTAGAGCATTATTCAAGCTTTATTACATGTCTCCTTATACTACTTGCTTACTCATGAGCAAAAGTTTAAAGCACTGAAGAGATCAGCAACACTGTGTTATGAGCAGATGTACTGTTGCTCAGTCACTACAAACTTCTTCCCTCACAAAGCAGGTTTTCCCAGTTGATTTTAAAAATCCCTTCAGGAAACAGAAATTAAGTATTTATATGGAGAGGCTTAAACAGGCTGGAAGACTGGGCCAGCAAAATTTGCACAAGGTTTACTGTGCTGCACCTGAACAGCACAGGCGGGGACAGCACAGTTGTGGCTGTCTCAGCTCTGCTGAGGGGGTTCTGGTGGGCAGTGAGCAGGAATGCACACAATTAAGTCCTAAAATTTGGTTTTGTAACCAAATAGATGTGTGTATAAGCAAATGGATGTGTGTAAATAACTTTTTGCAAAGTTATTTACATTCTGACTTACAAGAAATATGGGAGAAAATAAAAGTTTGATAAATATTTTAGATAAAATCACAAGTGCAACGAGTGTCATAAGGTTTCTGTCAAATACAGGTTCTTTTTCTGTCTTCTACAATCATGGCTGAAAGCTATTATCTAACTGTAGCTTTTTTCTTAAGACATACTCTAGTTCAATGTTTTAGAATTGGAAATGATTTTGAATTAGAAAGCAGGTCACAGGCAACACAAACACTGACAAAGGATTGAACTGAAGATGAAGAATCCAATCACAGACATCCAAACAGTAGTCGAGGAGCTAAATGCTGGTATGACTGTGAATACATGAGAAAAAGTAATTTCCAAAGAAACCAAGAGATAAGTACTTTCTTTTCCTTTTAAGATTTTTATTAGGATTGTTCCCTTGGATGAATTTAGCACAGCAAGTCAAAACTGAGATATTGCTTTAGTTTTACATGAATATAAAGTAGGTTTGTGCACAGATTTTTTGTGAGCTATTAGTAATATTCTATTTTTGTTCTGTAACGTCTTGGCATGGGGGCAGGCACTTGGAAAATGAACAAAAAGTAACTCTGCTTCTGAACAATTCTACATGCAGCAAGTGCTACTCACATGATTCTAAAACTGCTACACATTCATGAAATAACATTTAAAGGCCCAAGAGAAAAAAGAGTCAGTGGCCAGTAATTATCAATGTAATTGTGAGTAAAATGTGGAAGATAAAAAGGGAAGGCAAAATTGACAGGAAAAAAAAGGTCAGGAAAGAAAGAAGGTACAAAAACTTCTAAGTCAATGCTTGACATGGAGGAAAAGCATCAGTGTTAATCAAGTTCAGTATTACACCCTCCTGATCCTAAACAAAAATCAGAAAAGTACCTTACCTTTATGTAACTTTGTTTTTCAAATCAGAATGTATCAGAAACTTGATTTTAAAAGGAAAAGTAGGATTAGTTTCCAGACAACAGGATGCATCACAACCACATACTGCAGATGAGCATTTCATTATGTAATCCTCGCATAAAAACACTCTAATGCTATAATTTGCAGCAATCTGTATTAATACCTTTGTTTCAGGCCAGCAAGCTCTGAGAACAGCTTGTGTCCTGAAGTACACAAGTAGCTTGCTGTCCTCATCACTGAGATGGAAGGCTTGCTCCAGAATTTGTAATACCCTGATGCGAGGCTTCACTGCTAAAGAGTCATCACCACAGAAAGGTCTCAACCACTCCAGGAGGTCATCTGCAGAAACTATTTTCTCCCTGTAATTAAACAATACTGTGTTAAACAGTCTCTGCCAATAATCCTAATGAAAATACTACATTTTTAAAACTTAACAAGCACATTCCTTATGTAAGAAATACACAACACCAGGAATGTAAGATCTGACCTCTGTCAGGCTGCAGGGAAATCAGCCCTTGTGAATCCAAACCTGTGTGATGCAAGAACTTTTTCTGAGCTTCAGATAATCATATAATACCATAGGAATCCATCTGTATACTTCCATATATTCGGCCACAAACTACCCTGGTGCCATACAATGGTGCTGAGTTCCAGCATCTGGAAATCCAAGTCTTTTCATGGTGTCTGGGCCTTACTGATGCCTGTACTACCACACCATCTGACTTTATGGAAAACCAGCTTGAATGCTTGCATTTTTAGTATGACATTTATATCTCTGAATGCTTATTCATACTGTCACCCTGCATTCTCTTTCTTTCTTTACAAGCCCCTTCTTTCCACTCCATACGCACAAATTATTTTTTCCTACTTGCAGCTCTAGCCATATCTTTTTTTTTTCCCTGTACCATCTCTAGCCAGCTTGGTCATTTTAAGTTCTTAGCATGATAATGATTGCAGAATGCCCAAAATCCTTAGGGGGAAAAACTTGGTCATTTTAAGTTCTTAGCATGATAATGATTGCAGAATGCCCAAAATCCTTACGGGGAAAAAAAAATAATGTTAAATCCCCTAAGCTTTTGGGTTGGACTTTGTTAATTATAAAAACTATTAATTATACCATTTGATTCAGAAGGTTTATTATATCAAATACATTCTAACTGTGTGGAAACATTCACAGGACACAGATCACCATGAACTGACCAACCAGTTAACAGCTGGAGACAGAATAACCTGTGATATCCCTTGGAGGAGGCTATAAAACAACAGGTACCAAATCAGTAAATGCTGTTTTAACTTTCAGTAATATTGTAAAGTCAAGCTAACTTTTTTCTTAAAAAAAAAAAGAAGCCAAGCCAGTGGCTCCTGGTGGAGTGTGATTTGTAACTAATGTTCCCTTATTTGTCTTAACAAGACAGATGGGAAAGTAATATGAGACAGAAAACACCAATTTAGCCTGTCTTGCAGCTCTGAAATAATAAACATTGACATCTTAGGTTTTCATATTACAAGGATTTCAATTTTACTTAGGTTTTATATTGTCTGAATGATGCAGTTAGCTCAGAACTCCCACTGAATTAGACATGTCTTTGCTGAACAGGTGGCATTCAAACTGTAAATTAAAAGTTTGGGAATTAAAAGGACCTGCTGGAATATTTCAAGAGTTTGTAGAGATTGCACTTGATGCTTATATATGTTTTCCTGAGGAAAATATTCCTCTTTTGTAAACTGAGTAGCTGAGTTATAAGGCAAAAAATAAACATTTAAAGGAATATAAGCGATCTCTTGCAATCATAATTACTTTCACTCCAGCTTATTGTTTCAGCAGTTAAATGCTGATGAAGCATACAAATAAAAGACTCCAGAAGGTGCATCTCAGAATAATATAGCAGCGACTAGCCCATTACACCTCAAAATATTGCAAATTATGTTTACTGCAAAGTTTTACATCAATTCACTCTACTTCAGTATCCAACATTCAGCTAATTTAATGTCATTGGAGAAGCCTCAAAAAATAGCATCACTGTTTTTGTGTGGCTACCAGAGAGTATGGGATTTTATTATCATTGTTATACATGAATTCTTTGTACATCTGGGAAAAAAAAAAAGGCTGATTTTTTTTTTGTTTGTTTCTTCCTTGTCTTTACTGGGAATGAAATGGAAAATGTCATTGAGAGATACAGGCCATTATGTGATCTGAAATAAGGACATTCTCAAAAGAGGAGAAAAAAACATGGTGAAACATCATATATAGCATTTGGGAAATTGTTTCTGCACTATCCCTTACAAATACTGATGAACTTAGATATCCAAATTGAGGTATCTGAAAGTGAATAATTATTATTTGCCATTTATCAACTAAACTGAAACAAAAGCAGTGACACATTCCTGGTAGACATACAATCTGCAGAAGTCACAGCTGAGAAACCATTTTCTCAATTCACCATAATACACAGTTATCTAAATTTTAGGTTCAATGCTTTCTTCCAAATGACAAGTAAAGGCTTCTGTCAGGGCTGAGATTCTGAACATGAAAAATGATAGCCTGTTCCAGAATAAAGTCCTAGAAAATTAAGAGCAAACCGATTACTTATATCCATGAAGAAAATATTCATCCATATTCAGTACTGTACCTTCAAAGCTTTCATGAGAAGCATCTTTCAAAGTTTTACCCAAAGAATCCATACAGGAAGCTCTTACCCTTTTTCAACGCTTGCATGCACTGCAGAAATTATACCTTCGAGGGTCCCAAGTGGATCTTTCTCTGTTGGAGACAAGTCACCATTTCCACTATTAAGGGAAGACAAAATTACCATTAAAATGGTCCTTAATATTGTATCTCATTTTATGCACCTGTAGGATTTTTATTAATTGTCCAATAATTATAAGAATTTTACATTTCCCTTTCTAACTAGTACCTTTATTTTTATGTCAGAGTAATGCAAAAAGTAAAAAGGAAAGAGTCGGGAAAAATACTAAAACACTTAAATGAAACTTTGAAAGGAAAAGTATAGTTAAAAGTTTAGTGCTTCTAACATAGATTAGGTCAGTAAAATATTCCCATGTAATCTCACTACCTTAAAGAGCAATACAAACTAAAGAGACTTAAAGTTATCATTAATATGTCAATCTTTTCCCTCCAAATCATCTTGCAGTATCTGTGTTGGCTTAAATCAACCTGACTATAACCTGAGTCAGCAGGACCCTATCTGCTGATTTCACTGGGATCAAACTGCACAGAACAGCAGCCTCTGTGCACATGTGGAATAGAAAAATGTCCATCACTCCCATCAGACATTTCAGTTAAAACACAGTTTCCTTCAGCAGGTAAAAAGGTTGTAAGAAGTGGTTAAAAAAAGAAACAAACAAGCAACCTAAAACCACTCTAGGTAGGAAAAGAAGCTTTGCTCATAACTCAATGAAAATGCCATTTTCAGCTAAGGTTTGCCATAAAACAGACTCGGTGCTGAGAGAGGGAGAGATTTTGCCCTGGTACTCCAACAACACACACAGTGTCTCCCCACGGAAACCAGTGCGGTGGCAGTGATGCCTGGATGAGCAGGAAGAGCTGTGCCTGTCTTAATTTGTCAAGGCTGTATTAAAGGAAGAGAAAAAAAGGCAAATAGTTCCCAAGTTGCCTGACTGCAGGTGATTAAAAAAAAACAAGAACAAGTGTATTTTCTCTATAGTTCATCACCATATCAAAAGCTCTTTGGCTACTAAAAATGTCAGCCTCCTTCTAGATCTGCTCTCACCAATAACAAACACATGCCCAGACTACTTTCACTGCTCTATCTAAAGCCAAAATACTACACTGCTGACAGAAATGCACAAAAATAACTGCAATATTCCAATTTTTTTTTGGTAGGGAGTTAGGGAATATTTACAATTCTGTCATTCATTACATCAGTAAGATAAATATATTTCCTAAACAATGATTTTATCATATGGCATAGAGACCTAAATCTTTATAAACTTTAATGTCTTCCTGCATTCAGAATTTTCGTCTTTCCTATTTTTATCTTAATGAGTGGCCAGCATTCCAGTGAACAACACTAGATTTAAAATAAATATTACTCTTTTCAGAACAGATGCAAGATGATTTGTTGCATGATGAAAACTTAGCATACTCAGTTGATATTACTGTACTGCACTCCTAAGTTTGAAACAGCAGTAGAAGGTTTGTTAACACTGGTCTTCCTCTCAAAAGATACTGTACATATGACTGTTAGAAATGTTGTTCTTAGTACAAATACTACCATATTGCAGCTAAATAACTTTTAAGAGTGAAGCTTAAATCTAGATGTAATCCTAAACATCTTCAGAATATTTGGAAACAATAAAATTATAATTTATAGTACAGAATAGTATAGAAATATTTAGGGTTTTAAACTCCCACAGACATGGTATGTCTCCAAAAGATAAAATCCTTTTTCACCAAAACACACAAAAATTCATTCTCAGGGAAAAAAAAAAAAAAAAAACAAAAAGAAGGGAAAAAAAAAAAAAAAAAAAAAAAAAAAAAGAAGTGTATTTTCACAGAAAAGGAGACATAATAGAATTGAATGCACTGTTTAGGAAAGAAAATATACACCTTTAGAGCAGATGTATGGAAATGGTAAAAAGCAGAGCAGTATTCAAAATTATTGTTTTACGCATCATGGCTACATGCATTAGGAGATGGTTACAAATTTCTTTAACAACATAAAAAGCTAAGAAAATTTATTATAGGTCCCCAGAGTGAAGACAGATATAAGGCACTTCATTAATGCTCTTTTTATAAGCCATTTTGTTTGTGATTTGTTTACAGGCCAGATTTAAATTTTCCATTTTTTGTGCCCTTTTTTTCAATTAAGTTTGTACTAAAAACCCATCTACAAAGGGCATTAGCATGGCATATCAAAAGGAAGCTAGAATACTTATAAAACTTGCACACTAAGAACAGAATGAGTATTGAAACAGAAACAAACATGACATTTGCAGCCCTTCAATACTTAAAAGGGGATTATAAGAAAAATGGTGACAGATGAGACAGTCAGTTCAGACTACATATAAGGAAAGAATTTTTTCTCAATGAAGCTGGTGAGATACTGGCACAAGTTGTCCAGAGAGATGGTGGATGCCTCTTTCCTGGAAATGTTCAAAGCCAGATTGGACGGGCTCTGAGTGACCTGATCTACGTGAAGATGCTCCTGCATTGCAGGGGGTGTTGCACAAGATAACCTTTAAAGGTCCCTTCCAACCCAAACTACTGTATGTTTGTGCAGTGTACAGAAATTGCATCCTTACTGCTCTACTTACACTTACTTATCTTTAGTGTACATGAATAACTACCATATCAAAGGAGACTTACCAGCAAACCTTATATTTAGGGTATCCTCAATTTAGAGATAGATCTGGACAGTCCTAGCCCTTGCTCTTCAAAAAACCTTCATCTCTCTGATCAGAAATGGAAGTTGCTAGCTCCAGTCACAACCGAGCTCTGAGCTCCTCAAAAAAAACCAAACCAAAACAAAACAACCCTCACCCCAAACAAACAAAAAACCCAAGCTAACAAACAAACAAACCCAAACCAAACCAAACCTGGTTCAAAAGAAATACATCTGCAAAAGTTAATGGGCATTTCTGAAAACAAATAAATCACTGTTTCTGCCAATACATCTGTGAAGACAATTTTCAAAAACAGCAGATGTATGAACATTTAGAGGAAGCTTCAATTTTGTCAGACACAGACAGGTGTCACAGACAGGTGCAGAAGGAAGGAGAAAGCACTAAGCAGAAGGAAAGGAGAAGAAGATTAATCTAAGCACTAAGCTACAGTTATCTACAATAAGGAAATATTTTAAAAATCTAGAAAGCTTAATACTGCATTTACTGCCTAATGGCTAGAGAAACTAAAAAGAGATGACAGCTTATGAGACAAATAATCCTGTTGAGTTTCCACAGATTGTTGCCCTGTTCTTTTCTTAATAATTAATGATTAAAAATAAGCAGCTACTAACAGAAACAAATATAATTAGTAAAGGATTAGCCTTCCACACAGATTATATGCTATTTTATGCACGTTTTAAACAACAGAACAGGATTCAGTGTTCACCTCAAAACTCCTAGGTATGAGCTTGGTGTAATTACACTGATAAAGGCTTATTTTGATTTCAGTTCAGCGTCAGAAAAAGTGATGCATATTTAATCACATTCCTCAAACAGAATAAAGCACAAAGAATGCTTGAAAGGAGAATAAATTAACTTCATCTAAATTTTTTAACCTAATTACTGTATTCATTGAAAATACTCCAGCTTTATTTTCCTCTGTCTGACTGTGCTTTGTCATATTTAAATATGAGGAAAATAAGGAAATTATATATTGATGGTGTTATCACTCAAAGCTGGGGAAAAAAAGTCTTAATGGCAAACCATCATTTCCATCTCAAATATCACAAAACCATTATATACAAGCTAAAAAATTACTCTGTATGACCCCTGCTCAAATGAGATGAGGTAAAAAAATCTGATATTTTTTTCCCTGTTAAGTTAGCTACTCTTTCTAAAAAAGCTGGGTTTACCTTCTTCAGAAAACACTGAGCATTAAACAAGGAACTCAAAATTCCACCAAACCTTTCCTGCTCACTGCCTGGTGAATACTTCCAAAATTTCATGAAGCACTATATTCCTGTGGACACCTAAGAGAAGAACTCTAGGAGCAGCAGATGAAGGAGACCATAATGTGTTCAAAAGACAAACTGTCTTTTCTGACTGACCAACCATGTATATGCCTACAGTCATGGATCATGGAATGTTTCCTATCCACCATGAGAGTGATCTTACATTGAGTCTTAGGTAAAACTAATCAGACTACCATAGCTGCTGAAATATTTTGTTTTGTTTTCCGCAAGTTCATGGTTTCTGTTGAAGAGGCAACTGATTTTTATTTATAGTAGCTGTTTCTACAGGCAAACAAAGAAATGTCCAATACATAATTCATGTAAAGTATGCAAATATGCTCTGCTGTAGAGCTTTTACACATATCAATGCAAGAGGTCCTATTTTGAATTTTGTGTGTCAGAACTAGACAGTTAAGGAAACAAAAGTGGTTTAAAGTACTGGAGGACAATACCGCTCTTAAAATTAGAGTTTTATAATTTACCACTTAAAAAATTCTGATGTTAGGCAAGTAACTCTGTTATATTTAACAAGAAGCCTGTTTCTGAAAAGGTAACAAAGTTGTTAAGCCTGTCCTATCTTACATTGCTGAAAAATGAAGCCAAAAAGTAACTTAAGCTTTCAGAAATACATCACAGAAATTCTTCTGCAAGAATGACTATATATGCAAATAAGAAAAGATATTTTACTGTGTTTAAAGGATGGCTGCAGTTAATGCAACTGAAAGAAAGGATGTGTATTTTCAGTCACAGAAGTAGTGGACTGATGCTTAATTTTCAGGCAAATCACTGACCCTACTATAATTTTTCACATCCATACAAGCCTCTTCCACTTGTGTTTGCAATACCTTAATTACACTGCTTGTCACTACAGCTATAAAGAATCCAAGTTCAGTGTTACAGCCTTACAACTGCTTCTCTGAAGATTGTCAAAGAAGGAACTTTCCAACAAAATCTCTTTTAAAACTACCATATAAAATAACCACACTGTGTAACATAATAAAGTTCCAGAAAACAAACCTAAAAGGTTTTCCCTTGAAATGCTGCATTTATTGAGTAAAGGTCTGCTTTTCCAGGTACATTGGCAAGACTACTTCTTTAACTGCAGAAATGCAAGTATTGAACAAAATGTTTTCATTTGTTTTGTATCTTGAAAGTGAACATAGGATAGAAATTAATCCAATTTTATTCACAAGCAACAACATGAATACCAGCAGGCTCAAGAGATGCCAAGCAACAACCTTTCTTTCTCATGTATATTCTATTTCATTTTATGCTAGATTTTCACTTCATGTCCTTTATCACTGCAGTAGACAAACTTTCCATAGTTCAGAGTGGAAAGATATGAAATTATCTTTCCCTTCTTCTCTCAGAAAGCAGAGGAGTGGGAGTGGAATATTTCTATGGACCACATTAGGTCACATCACACACCAAACCATTTTAATTGAAACTTCCGACTCATTTTCCCATCTCTGCCAGTACAGTTTTCTCTATGAGACAGTCATTCCTTTCCTTCCAGTGAAGTGCTGCGTAGGAGTTACTGGAGATGGTAGCTGTCCCAGAACTTTAAATCAAACTTGCAACCATCCCATTCCAGCCTTGCAATGCATATAAAGAACAAGTAATTCAGTTCACAGAAAAGTGTTGATAAGAAGCAGAGTAGAAAGGAGAATTTTGATAGGTTTCTCATACTCTGCATGTTAATGAGACTCACTATAGTCAAAATAACTGGACTTCATGAGCTTTGTATCCAGATACATCACACTGCTAGTCAGGAACAGCAGGACAGTTATTATCTAAAGCCAAATTATTCTTCTTCAAATGGACAAACCCAGACTAGAAAGACAGCATTACTTATGTTGCTGTGCAAAAGCTCTATCATCATTGAGGATGCTGTGAACACTCATAAACTGAGTGACAGGAAAAATCAATTTTCTGCCAAAGAGGACTGCAAATAATTTGACAGGCTGCTTTCTTTTCATCTGTGGCACTTCAATCTGCTGTAATATATACATACATGCTGAAGAAAATGTGGAGCCATAGAAAATTTTTCATGCTAGACTTGTTTTCCAATTCCTGGTGTGTGCATTCGGATCATCCTGCCCATATAATTTTTCTGCATGCAGAACAACAGGATAAATTCTCAAAGTTTTATCTCTCTAAACTGGTCTTAGAAGTGCTAAGCAGTGTTTAGCAGACATCTAACAGCAGAATACTCTTCCATACTTGTTGCATGTATCTCTGTGAAGCAGAAATACTTTAAAAGAGAGCTTTCTATAGAGAAGTATCTGCTCAATTTACAATGGATGATATAAAGTTGTCCTCCCCTGCTTCACCCCGCCCCCTTAAAAATATAAGGGGGAATAAAATATTTCTAATGAACCAAACTAACAAGCATAAAAAAACCCCAGCTCCCAGAAATGCCTCAGCAAGTTATTCCAAACATGGAAATTGTATGACTTCTGGTAGGACACACTGTTGTGGCAGAAGCCATTACTTGGCCTCTGCTCCCCAGATGCCTGCATGAGTGACCATTTCAAATAAACACACCTTTTAACTCTGTTTAAGAAGGAAGAATTATGTGCTGTTGTGAATTTTTGTAAAATTTACAAGGGCACACACATATAGTGGAACAATACTGTAAAGACAATGCTTTTAACTAAAAAGTCCCAGTGAACAGGATAAGCTCTGTCTTATTTTGTTCGAATTGCTCAGGCTTCCCAAACTCAGAAAAATATGACTAAATATGAAATTATAGGTAAACAGAAGCATAATCGAAGAACTCTCCTATTACTGCTTTATTTTCAGCAAAATCCAGACATTAAAAGCAAACAAGTACTCACTACAGAGAAACAAAACAAACCAACCAACCAAAAAACAAAACAAACCAACACACCAAGCCAACCAACCAAAAAAAAACCCTTCCAAAAACCCAGAAGAAAGATTTTCAAGCTTAATTAAGGAAGCCTGCTTACCTTAATATACATACAATTCTTTTAATAGCACACTGGACAATATCCTGGGGAGAAATGCCTAGATCTCCAACAGCCACTTGTAGCAACTGCTGCACCATGTCCAGGGGCTGACCATCTATACACATGGCTACTGCTTGCTCATGGATTTTTTCTTTCTCTGACCTTGACAGATCATATAAATAGCCATACTTTTGTAGTGAATCCTGTGAAAAGATAATTTTTGGAACACTAATCAGTGTACTCCTTATTTACAGGGCTGTATCAGTCTTCCTTTCTGCTAGGAATTAACATACTGAAAAAAAGAAAAGATTAATGGAACTGAATTTTCAAAACCCAGGTCAGCAAAAGGAAAGGTAGAAAATATTAATAAAATATGACAAAAGATTGATGTCTGTCATTGCTACTCATGGTAACACTCAAAGCAAGCACTTGATTAGTAATCATTACCTGCTCGCTGTTTTTCAAATAAGTGATAAAACTGTGAGTGAGAGTTTCCAGATGAGCCAGAGATTGTTGCAAGTGATTCAGAGTTTCTTCATAAACAGCAGACGGATTTTCAGCATCTTTCATGTCATTATCTGAAGTTTTTTTTCTTGATTTCTCAGAAAGATGTTTGACTGCTTTAATAGCCTTCTTAGTCACTTCTATCCTGGCTTCAACTGGCAGCTGAAAAAGATTGATCAATTATTTATTCATTCATTACCTGTACATGACTATTTGTATCACAGCAGTGCCAAGAGGTCAGGTGGCTCCAGTGTTCCACAACGCAGCATAAAACTAAATGAAGTATTTAATGGGAAACAACTTTATTTCTAACTCATCATTTGTTTAAGTGATCAGTATTCCATTACTTTCTTCTGCTGTCCTTCTTTTTACTGATGTTTTTACTTATTCTTGTTCATTTTCAACCATATGAAACTTCTTTTCCTAACAATATTTATTATTTTGGTAGACTACCACCTTATAATCTTTGATTTTTAATTCTTCATTGAGAGATGTCTGAGAATCGCTATAAAAGACTATCTGATTAACTCACTTAGGGCTTATCAGGTTTAGACCACCGTTTAAAATACATCTCTAAGACCATAAGCATAAGCAAAAAAACCAGGAAGATACAGAATTTTTAAACCAACATATTTTAAGTCCAAGTTCTACAAAATAGTAACTATATAGTATTTTTAAAGACCTGTACAACTACATGTATCTAGGCATTATACTGAAACAAAGGCTGACTTCCATGCTTCAGGAAAGACACAGCTTCAGCTGTAAGTCCGAAACAAAGTCTGAACTGTCATTTCAGACATTCATGTATAATTTGTTCATTCATAACTTCAAGCACAGTTTTAAGGATGCCTGCAATATACTTTCTAATGGGTGGGAGTGTCCTCTGCTTGAACTCTAGACCCAAAGCACTAGGTACTTTTAACATCAGGTGTTTTAGTTACTGGAATACTGCAAAATGACATAAACAATTTTAATTGTTTAAACAGAAATTGTTTAAACAGAGAAAAAAGCTTGAATCTGTATGACACAGTGAATAGGAAAAAGGATGAATTATCATAAAATGTTGCAGTCGCTCAGACTGCCTGCAGTGTGGGGGGTTCAGAATGGGTGGATTACCCCACGCTGGAACCAGCCTCTGAGGATAGCGTGGTTTGAAAATGCCTTCAGTTATCCTGCTATTAGCTAGTTTAGGTCTCATCCCTGCCCCAGGGAAACCTTACTGGCCCTATGCCATGCACGGCCAGGGCTGATTGGATATTTTTGATATACCTCTCTCTCTTTCTGGAACTTTTAAGTTTGCGCACGGGGGAACAAAGGGGTCTTCTGCCCAGCTCCCTTCGGGACTCTCTGCCCCGCCTCCCCCGGGGGCAGAGAGAATAAGGCTGGAATAAAGCTGCAAGAATTCCACTCTCTCATCTCTTTGTCTTCGCTTAATTGCTTGTTAACCCTGCCTGGTCAAACACTCCACGATTCCCAGCTCCGGTGCTGCTTGTGTGATCTGGGGGGGTTGCGGGAACGCACCCCTCCATGCACTCTCCGAGCTCGAGAGAGACCAACAAGGGAACTGGATCAGAACAAAGCTGAGCTAGCCAACAATAAAAGAGAGCAATTAAACTGCTGTAGCATTCTTCATACAAAGTACAAGAGATGTTTGCATGATGAATTAAACTAGCTACTTGAAAAGCCATAAAAAATTACATGGGGATTATTTAATGGCAAGTTTTACAGTTTACATACTTTCCCCCTCTTCCCTAGATAAAAAGTCACGAGTGAAAGATGTAGAATTTACTCCTGTTTTTTTACTGTTGCTACTGTGAACCACACTAATGGTCTACTGGATATTTTTAATAATAAAAGCAAAATGAGTGGAAATTATTGTTAGAGCCAAGAAAATTTGCCAGTTTTAAAACAATACAAAGAGAATTTTACCATACAGTTTCAAATGCAACACAGCCCACTCCCACTCTAATTGAGTTTGTTACTGTGAACAAGGTCTCAGTATCAGGTTTTACTCTAAGCAAGGGAAAGTTCATAGTCTCTGCATCACATTAAAATCTAACAACAACAGCTGGATTTATATATCCATTTCATAAACATGAAAAAAGAAGAAAACAGCTACATATTTCATTTTTCCTCTTCTGGTGTACATTCTAATGTTCAAAATGCAATTAAGAGAGATACAAGAGGCAAACAATTTAAGTATTCCATCTAACTTATATTCTAGAAAACAGTGTCAATATACTGCCAGTTTAGAAGTCATGATGCCATAAGCACATGCAGAATAAGGTATTCAGGAAAAAAAAAAAACAAGAAAGAAGAAAGAAAACACATGTTTTTTCCCAAGCCTATTTTAATTTTGCATTCACATTTGCAGAGTGCCAAAATGCAACACTATGAACATATCATTTCTCATGTTATTTTATTCCAAACCATGAATAGCTCTCCTCCGTACTTCTAGGCAGCTTCAGTAATGACATTTGGTATCAGAGCCAGTGATAAAAATGTAGCTTAGGGGCTAGTTCAAGCTTTGTTTGCATGTGAAGTGAATTTTTATATTTAAAAAGCTTTTGCGGTTTAAAAAGATTTTTAAATCTATAGGCTATAATGTGTAATAAAAAAATTCTAAAAATATCTTTTCACACCAAAGAACATCACATACTATTTCACCTCAACAGATTTTACTCCTCAGGGTAAAAACTCATCTCATAAGCCCATTGTCCTCAGAGTATATAAGTATATCTTAATAAAGTATAGTATGAGTAACATTTACTTGCACAAGAAGATGTTGACCCTGCTACTCGTATTGCCAGGGATTAACATGAGATTATGGAAACAGATCCACTCCTTTTAATGCCACAGGAACCTGGGATCCCAGCAACACTGAAACACAGAATGGATGGAATGGACCCCCAAAGAGCATCTGCTTAAAGGAGCCACTTGGAGCCAATGGCCAAGGACCACATTCAGGTGGCTCTTGAATATCTCCAACGTGGGAGGACTCAACAACCTCCCTGTGCAACTTGTGCCAGTGATCAGTCACCATCATAATGAAAAATGGGTTTTGATGTTCAGATTGAACAGTTGTGTCCAGTTCCCATACCTGCCGCCAAATCACAGAATCATAAAACAGCCTGGGTTGGAAGGGACCTTGGAGATCATCCAGTTCCATCCCCCTTGCCTTGGACAGGGCCACCTTGCACTAGACCAGGTTGCTAAAAGCTCCATCCAACCTGGCCTTGAAACACTCCCAGGGATGTGGTATCCACAGCTTCTGTGGGCAACCATTTCTCCTAGTGTCTAATCTAAACCCACTCTCCTCCAGTTTGAAGCCATTCCCCCTTGTCCTGTCACTACACACTCTTGTCTCTCTCCATCTTTCTTGGTTCCCTTCAGGTATTGAAAGGCCACAATTAGGTCATACCAAAGCTTTCTCTTTTCCAGGCTGAACAATTCCAGTTCTATCAGCCTTTCCTCACAGGAGAGGTGCTCCATCCCTCTAATCTTATTCAACTCCTTCTTTGTTAGCACTGACCATGACATTAGACGGCACAGAATGCACCTTTGGCCAGCTCAGGTCAGCTGTGTCCTGGCTGTGTCCCTTGACCACTTTTTGCCTACCTGCAGTCTACTCAGGGCTAAAGTACTGAGATAAAAATTAAGCCTTGACACTGTACAAGCAGTGCTCAGCAAGTCAAAATTCTGGTGTGATATTAACAAAGTTTCAGTCACAAATCTAAAGCAGACCCTCATTAAGGCTCCTATGACGAAAGTTAACTTCATTCCTACCAGACGGTGTAAAATTCATCTGGAAAAAGTTTTAAGTATGTAAGGAACCAGTTAAAGGAAACATATTATTAGAGAGGTTTCCTATTATACACTCTTGAAACAGATTTAATTAAAATAACCATATAAATGAAAGGCACAAAAAAATACTCTGTATTGATACAAAAAGAAGTACTGTCAACATCCATGAACCGAACAAGCTCAGGCAAGGCAAACCAACTGAACTGGAGCAAAGTGATAAAAAGTGATACAATGAAGCCAAGTAACTCAAAAAGTGACATCTGAATGCAGTCACGCTATGTAAGAACATTTCTTGTACACCATCAGGCAAAGTCATGCTCTCTCTTTTTCCTTAGTATTTTATACAACATTAAGTCAATCAGCCAGACAAAAGACAGTGAACATATTCTGGGCTATTTTTTTTTTTTTTTTTTTAACTGGGCTTTTTATACAGTTATTTCAAACAGCATTTAGTGTCTTTAAAGTCAAGATAATGATGCAGGTTAATATCCTGTTGTAACAGGTTCCCATTCCACACCTGTTCAGTATGTGGTCAAAATGTGGACATTGTATTCCTGCTAACGGAAGCAAAGAAGAAAAGAAAATAGTCAAAAGATCATTACTGACTCGGAGAAAATAAGTCAGTCTTTAAATTAAAATCACTAAGTTGCAAGAAAATTTCTTGTAAATCAGAATTTGGAAAAGAAGTTACAAAAGACAGAATGTTAAACAAAAAATGTCATCAGCTGTAGCCTGAAAGAATGTGGCCGAGTCTATGGAAGGCTGCGAGAAAGTACCCATGTAAGGAAAATTTCAGCTTCTCTTTCTCTACAGATGACCTGACTGATAATACCACTGCTTTTTATTCTGCTTTTCCTATCTGAAGCTGTAGCCTTTTCTTCCTAATCAACATATTGTGCCAATCTACATTTGTGGTGTGTGTTCAATAATAAAAACAAAGTGATTAAAAAAGATTGTTTTCAGTTGTGTTTTTGTTGTGCTGGGCTTTTTTTCCAGAGTACTGTTGATCAAATAATCATCAGTGCAATGACCTATGAGCTCTGAAACAGATGGTTCTTTGAAGACATAACCAACTCTCTGGCACAATGAACAAAATGCTGACAATGAAGGAATAATAAAAAAAAAAAATCTACAAATTATCTAAAATGCTTCACAAAGATCACAGAAACAGCAACAAATGAGAAATCATCACAATAAAAAGTTGATATGATCACTGCCATAATTAAGAATATATGGTATCAGTATTACTTAAAAGCAAATGGAGCTGCTGGGAAAAAAGATGAGATTCAAAATGCATGCAAAAATATATGCAGTCATTCCAGTGAATATTTGGAGTATCTCCCATACAGGAAGAAATCTGTTCCATTCATGCAAATAGCCTATTCTTCACATTACCAAGAGAGAATGATTTATTATTTAGTCAGAAAGACTTAAATAGTTATAGAGTTAAAAACACTTCTGAGTAGAACTGCCACCAGCAGGAACCTTTTTAACTGCTTGCAGCAGTGAGTTTCTGTGGTCAAGAGATCAATACTTCACTCCTTCAATGTGTGAGGAAGGCACTAAAAAAGACTTAAGGTCTTTGCCTGTTTCATTTACCACCAACACACAAAAAAAATTGCATCAGTCTTTACCTTCTTCAACTACATTACCCATGTTACTCTGAGTCTATGATTTACTGAAGTCCCACTATGATACATCACTCAGTTCCCACCACACAATGTCACCCTTCTATGGACCCTTAAGGCCTGGAAACTGAATCTCATCTTCCAGGTGGTAACTCATTTTTGCCGATTGCAAGAAACATGGGACAAAAGAATCTCTGGCCTCTTGGAGCTGAAAGTACCAAAAACTGCATCACATCCTGAACTACAGTCAGTGTAACTGATGTTAGTTGCTTTTCATAAATGCAAACTCCTCATCCATTTCTCCAATTTAGACATTTTCTCAATCCCTTTGCCCAGTCAAGCACTGCTCATTCATTCACCTTCTCATTCAGCCATTGCTGGCCCAATTCATGAGAAAGCCAAAACAAAGAGGATGTGGAAGGAAACAGGTGAGTAAGAGGGCCCCTGTCAAAGCCCATCACACTCCTGTCTTGCTCAGGAAGAACAAGAAGTTGCAGAAGCCAGCACTAAACCCCTGTGTTTTCATTCCCTTTTGCATAATTACACATTCAGCTCCCAGATTCTCTGCCATATCCAAGTGACATACAAGTAGAAGCAGCTGCCTATTGCACTGCTGGCCCATCACTGCCTCTCCTTACTTCTACTGACATACTGGAACAGCAGGAGATACTCTGATGTCTACACTGCTATGTAGCCAATGTCCCATTGCCCCTTAGCACTTGAGACTTTTCTCTATTGTTTCTGACCAAAAGGGGTTTTTCAGTGGAGATACTGCCACAAGAATAACAGTGGAGTGCATCTCAACATCTCCCTGGACTACTCTCTTTTTTTCCCACCTTCCCCTTCTGACATTTTGAAGGTGTGGAAGAGAGCTGAGAGGACATGCAACGTTTGTTTTTTGGGGTTTTGTGCCAATTCACCTCTCAGCACTCCTAAAAAACCCACTTCACTATCTCACTGTAAGCTTCCTCTCAAATTTCCTCTACGTGAGAAAGCTCAGTTGTCTCCATGACAGCACAAATTATTTCTTGATAATGACTATGGTTTTTTGCATCCTGACTAAGAATCAGCACTTCCATGAAATACCTAAATGTGCATCTGTTATGGGAGTAGGAAACTGATACATTAAAGTATCTGACCATAGAACTGGGCTGGGAAGGAAGTGCTGAATTAGAAATTAAAAGAGTGAGCACATGACCAGGGCAGCCTCAAAACACTTAAGATTTAAGTAACAGGTGCGAGCCAAAAGGCAGCTTTTATGTATGAAGCATTATTCAGATAAAAGGTAGAGAAAAGAGACCGCAGAGATAAGTTTCCAGGATCTACAATGACAATTTCTCATTGTACAATTCTACTTGAAAAATGAATGGGATCCTGAGGCAAAAGGATCAGTAAAGTCACTATTTCCTTCTCATTAGACAAGTCATGCCCTTGCTACCTCAGTCCAGGGTCAAGTCTGGCAATTAAAATCTCAGGATGAGTCTCAATCTTTGCTCATAAGCATGAAAAAGTAACATTATGAGATAAAAGGGATCAAAACATCTAAGCCAAGGTGTTTATCAGTACTTCTGATAAAAAGGCTTCAGAGACAGCCGATGGAACTAGAGATAAAACATTTTGTTCTACCATGACGGTCAGATAACTGCATAAATTTTGTACTGACAAAGCTTCTTATTTTCCCATTTTTTTTTCACCAAATTCTGTTATAGATACAGATTAGATGGGTTCTAATAAACCCATACTAATATTGTGGGAACATTAAAACAGTACTTAAAGAGGGGAAAAAACTGAAATTCACCTCATTAAACATGGTGAGAAAATATCTCAGAAAAATTGTCACAAACCAAAATAAAGAAGACACACATAAAACCCTCTGTAGAACACTTTCTCTATCACCTTTTCATTTCAGATAAAGTTAGTGAAGATCTCTAGATCTTTTAATAAGGTAGTATCTATGAAATCTCATTTCTCTTTTTTTGCATCACAGTAAAGATAGTAAGAAACCATGGGTAAAACTTTATGCTAGAAACATCCTTGCAAGTAGGTTTCACTGGGCAAAAATAAACTCCAGATCTGGTAATGTATGTTACACACATGAAAGTACGTTCTTTCAAAACCACACTTTCAGCCAGATGGAGATTACGACCGTTTATAACTGAGATTATTACATTGCTTAGAAACCACATGCATTGGGCCGGAATACTTCCTCCGTGGAACATCTTATTCTGAATGCAGAAGTCACACTAAGCACAAGCCTGTGGCACAATGAATGTTAGGATGAGCACAAGTAAATAAATACAACCACCCCAAAATCTGGTGGAGGGACAACACAACAGGGCACAGGCAATCCAGGAGGTTCCTGGAATGCACTGATGACAACATCCTTCTCTAAATGGTACTGGAACCAACCAGGAGAGGTGCTATGCTGGAACTTGTTCTCACCAAGGAAGAGCTGGGCTTGTGAAGCTCAAGAGCAGACTGAGCTGCAGTGGCTATGAAGAGTCTTAGTGCAGCGAGGAGGGTACACAAAAAGTTCACTACTCTGGACTTCAGGAGAGCAGACTCTGGCCTCTTCAGGGAGCTGCCTGGTAGAGTACCATGGGATAAAGCAAAGAGCAACCCAAGAATGCTGGCTGATTTGAGTACAGCAACAAAGAAGACAAAGAAGATGTCGGACAAAAATGCTAGGAGGCCTACATGGATGCCCAAGGAGCTCCTGGAAAGACTCAAAACACCAAAAAGAAAGCCTACAGAGGGTGGAAGCAAGGACAGGAACCCTGTGAGGCAGATGGAGGAACTGTCCCAGCATCCAGGCAAAAGGTTAGGAAAGCTCAAGCACTGTTAGAACTAAATCTTACCAGAGACACCAAGGGGCTACAAGAAAAGCTTCTGTAGGTATACTGGTGATAAAAGAAAACTTCACTAACTAAGGGCATATCATGCCTGAGAAATCTGGCAGCCTTCTATGACCGGGTTGCAGAATTGGTGGATGAAGAAAGAGCAGCTGGTGTCATCTTCCTGGACTGGTGCAAAGCATTTGACACTGTTCCACATGACATACAAACTGGAGAGATGGATTTGACAGACGGAGCATGTAGTGGATAAAGAATTGGCTGGCTTGGCTGCATGCAGGGAGTTGCATTAAGGGCTCTCAGTGTTCAAATGGAGAGCTGACAAGTGGCATTCTTCAGGGGGCAGTACTGGGACTGCACTGTTTAACATCTATGTCAAAGACAGGGACAGTGGGACTGACTGAGCCCAGAGAAGACCACAAAGATGCTCAGAGGGCTGCAGCCACCTCTCCTATGAAGACAGTCTGAGAGTTGGGACTGTTCAATAAGGACAGAAGAAGGCTCTGGGAAGACCTTAGACCAGCCCTCAAGCACCTAAAGGAGCCCTGCATGAGAGCTTTCCAAAGGGAATGTAGTGGTAGGACATGGGGGACGGCTTTAAATGAAAAAGGGAGGTTTATATATATTATAAGGCATTATATAGATTAGATTAGATTGTAAGTATATACAGATTATATATATGTGCCCTAGATTATAGGTATACATAGATTAGATATATGGAAGAAATGCAGGAACCCCCCATAGCAAGGAGGTTGGAACTAGATGGTCTTTAAGGTCTCTTTCAACCCAAACCACTCTATAACTCTACGAAATATGCAGTATCTTGTTCTCTGTTGAATGAGAACACAGGGACTTTGGGGTTCTATCAAAACTCTCGTATCCACAGAGCTAACTCCCCTAACTGAATAAAAATCCTTTTTTCTTTTTATAATGGGAGTCAAAAAAGAAGAGGTAGGCACAGCAAGGTAGGCTTACAAGTTTATCTCTGAATACTGCAAAGTGAAAAATACAACATTTACTGAGACTTTCTTCTTGATACTATATTGAACTTATATACTGTATGTTTCACATGAAGACTAAAATTCTTAAAACATATCTGCTTACCTTTGTGACAGCTTTTGAAGAAAAAGTAATTTCATCAATGAAAGTAACAACATCATCTGGATCAAGTCTATCAAAGTATTTCGAACACATATCATATGCATGTAGCCACTCGTCCACGGTTTCTGGTATTTTTTTAATGAGATGGTGATCACCATTCCAAAAAAGTTTTTGCAACCACACAGCATAAATGGAACTTGGTGACAGCATGCCACCGCCTTTTTTAGGAATTTTGGGAGCCAGTTTTGAAATAGATAAGATATTTTGACTTGTAAGGATGGGCTCCAGTGTTTCCAGAGGGTTTTCATTTTCATCTGTTAGTTTTTTGTAATTAAGACCTAGTGACAAGAGGAGAAAGAGGTAGAAGTTATTCATAATTAAAACTACTCACACTCCACAATTACACATAAAACAACTAATACACCAGTGTCTGTAAAAATAAAGACTCTAGCCCATCGCCTTTTACAAATATATATACTGACAGACTGGGACTTTATGATGTCCTGGTGCATGTGAATCTCTCAATCCATGGCACATATTTTAACATACCAATCCAACAAGGGGGAATGGGTTTAAACTGAAATAGGGTAGATTTAGATTAGATCTATGAAAGACATCCTCCACTGTGAGGCTGCCCAGAGAAGCTGTGTATGCTCCATCCCTGGAATTGTAAATTGTTCAAAGCCAGACTGGATGGGGCTCTGAGCAACCTGGTCTAGTGGAAGGTGTCCCTGTCCATGGTAGGGGGATTTGGAACTGGATGATCTCCAAAGTCCATTCCAACCCCAACTGTTCTGCGATTCTATGACACAACCTAAAAAAAGCAACTTCTCCAAGAAGCAAGAATATATATAGTATATTGAATGAGGCTAGAACTTAAATATAAACCCTAGAAAATCTTATGCAAGTCAAGGCATTAATCTTCATTAATTTAAAATACATATTCAGGTCATGTAACGACTGGTACTTAACAAAAACTGCAAGGTGCTAACTACAAACAAACTAAATAAGGTCAGCTAGACATAGGATATGTAGATCCATTCACATCAATATTCATGTAATCAAGAGAAATGTTACTACTCTGGTTCCTAGAGGAAGAACATTCTTGAAAATCAATTTAGCAGCAACAAAAGTATTTCTAGCAATGACAGGATTTTATTTTCTTTGCATATCATTCCTAAGACAACTGACTTCAATTGCCATACTCTTGTTCATATACTTTGGGGCTGCAATCTCTATAAACACTTAGATGTTGTTCCTTGACTCCTATCTCTAAACTATGCTGAACACTGAGAATTTGGATTAATACAAAGATTTAATTTTTTACCAAACAAACTAACTAATTTATGTCTGACATCCAGTCCCAAGACATTTTTTCTACCAACTTTGAAGGTAAACAATAACTTCTTGGCAGAATTTTCTTTGGCAAGCATCACAGAACTTGAGTGTTGAATAACATCAGTAAAAACTGAAGGTTATTCCTCCTCCCCAAAAAAATTGACTTCTTTCTTCCTGCAGTACACAAATTCATATGCACTGACTCTTCAAACTCTGCAGCACAGTTAGTGCACAATACACATGAGGTTCCAATACTGAACAATTAATTCATCCCCATAGGAGGTAATGCCATACAGTGTGTATTTTTCATTCTGAAACTGGATTTGAGTTGCACAACTAAAGTTCAAGATAGTACCCAACTAACAAGCAAATTGAAAGTAGTATTCAAAATTTCAGAGTCCTTAGCAGCAGTATATTTTGCAGTAATTGTCTGAATATGTAGGACTACAAACAGTGCTGTAATTACGGAAAAGGAAAAGGTGACATCATGGGTAAAACACAACAAAAAATTATCCTCTTTAAGACAAACAAACACACAAAATGCATAAAGTCCCTAACAAACTCTGTAATTCAGACTCTTCAAAGGTAAACTGTCTTAAGTCCTTTGAGAATATTCATGTTAAACTTGTAGTGCTAAAAATCATACTCTAGGAACTTGATACTTCTCATTTAAACTTGCATTGCTATCAGAAACCTTTTCTTAACTACTTTTATTCTTGCTGTGATCAAATAAATTTCCAGTAAAACAAAGAGAAGGAACTTACTCCTATATTAATTGTATTCATCTCCTATGCTCACAGAAAAAAAACCAATTACCTGGAAAACATGAACTAGCTAAGCATAATCATGTCAATACATATATAACAGAACAATAAATACAGCTATGAAGAAAACGAACAGGTACTTTCCTACCTGGTGCAACTGCTTTGAACTTTTTCAGGAGGCGGATGTGAGTTTCAGGTTTAAGAGTATGATTTACCACTTCTGAGCAACCACAGTTTTCCAGGAGTGTAAAATAGTAAAGCAACCGCTGGTGATCTTGGCCTCCAATACTTGGGTAAACATATTTAACCATGTGTTCATGGAAGGTTTCAGGACTGGTTTTTAAAGTCTCAAATAGACCAAGACTTTGTGCTCTTTCTTCTATTTCCAGTGTTGATAACCTGTGTTTAGAAATAACTTTTGCTTAATGGCCTGGATGTGCCATGAAAGGTTCTTACAGCTGCACACCTGGGAGACAGGACAATCCTTTCCTCTCCTTAAACTCTCACTCAAAAATATTTAGATAATTGTATGCTCTATAAATAAAAGCTAATAAACTCTTGTATTTCCTGATCCTCTTAATTGTTGACTTGGACTGACATGCAGATTAAGGGTTATGAATACTGAAGTGGAAATCAAAGCAGGATTTCACATCTGTGAGTACCTATAGCTATATGTGAAAGGAAACATGTATCCAGGGTATGTGTAAAAGACTTTATTAAATAAAGGAACCCACCACTTGTGGCTGAATGATGCTTAAAGATCCTATTGCCCAGTTAGAAGTTTTCCCAATCCATTACATTCTATTTTCTGTAGTTGATGAATACTTGTGCATACCTTGAGAGATATTATCACTGAAAATTGGCTCTTGCCCAACAATTAATCTATTTGACACTATTATTAATGCTTGGGACACTTTGACAGTTTCCCAGGTTGTTTCTCTAACTGCCATCCATGAAAGCTTATGAATATATCAGCAAGCCTTGGGTTGATCTCAGTCAACTGCACTGCTTTAGGAAATTATTTCCTGAATCTTTTGAAAAGAATACATGAACTCTTTCAGAGTATGAGTTCAGACACGTCCAGCTGTCCGCATAAAAGATAAACACTCCTTTTTCCCTCAGCTGGGAGAAAAATGGGTACGTATCATCTTAAGTTTATATCTTTCTCAACTTAAAGATTTACCTAAATCTGATGAAAGAAGTAGCCTACAGATGATTTCTAACTTAAGTCTCCCCAGAGTCCAGTCATATGGCACTTTAGATAGCACATTTCATTTGGAAATCTGATGTCTTCTAATACCATTTGATTTTTCCTATACATTTAAAACTGATTAAATTAGAATTTAATAATTTTCCCCTCCAAGTACACACAGTATAAGTAAGCGTAGCTCTGTAATATCCAAGTAAAATGTCTCAGTTTCATTCCTAAAGATGATCTTGTAACAGCAAATATCACAACCTTCTCAGTCTAAAAATTAACTGACTTCTTAGGGAGAATAAGATATTTTTGAGTTATTTTTACATCTACAACCTTCCCCAAGACTGTTAACCTTGCAAGCACTATTTTAATTCTATACATTCTTCTTATTTGTTAATTTTTCTACAATATTGATGAAAACAAGTATGGTATTAATGGAAATAAAGCACCATTTACTCTCCATATCCAGCAAAGCAGACACTTGAATCCGATGTATTTCAAGTGTGATATGACTTTTTTTTTGTGTTCATACCCAAAGTTCAAACTAAAGGCTAGTTAAGCATTAAATTATACGAACAGGATTGGCAGATGTTTGCTGTGTTTTTAGGTCAGGGCTGATTGTGGATAGGAAGAGTTTATGGTATTCAGAAAAATTCTGGAACAAGAGGTTCTGTGATAGGCAAACAATTTCTTGTTGCTGAAATCATAAATTGCATTTCATAGAGTTTTTATAATCAAATGTGATCAGATTCTTCAAAATAATGAAATTTATGTTTAATTTTTTTAAAATGTCATTCTGAATGATTTTCAGGACTCATATTCCACAAAAAAAGTCGTATTTCTTTGGCATCAAGTAATCAAAGAAATAGTTAAAACAAACTATGTTAATACAAACTATGAAGCTCTTCTGAGCTTCTCCTTATGTAAAGTGGATTACAGAAATACTGAATATTTGGTTAAAGAGATTAAGTCTTAGAATAAACTTCTTTTCAGTTCAGAATGAATGCATATTGAAACAGGTATTATTAATGCCATAATCCCAAGATTAAAATACACTGTAATGTCAATCAATTTTAAAATGAGATTATTATACTACAAAAACATGCTCACCACCATATTATGCTATTATTCATCAACTTTTAAGACTTTTTTTGAATTTCACTAGGGAAAATACAGTTATTCTGTACTTCAATGATTTCAGCATTCTATGAATACTAATTCAAGGAGGACAAGAACAAAGAAAATAATAGAGAACTGTTGCAAAACACCTGAGGTAGTATTCTATTCCCAGAGAAGGCAGCTGGCTCTTTCACATTCACCCCATTGTTGGCATGTTTATATCCCGACTGTCTGTTTTGTTTTAAGCAGTAAATAATTTAGCAGCATCAAAATTTAGAGGTGACTTCTAAATGACTTCTCTATTTTCTGAAGGAAGCCAAGAAAATCTCAGAACATCATTTCATCTTCTCCAGATAATTCACCAGGCTTTGTTTTTTTATTCTTCATGTTTTATAAAATGTTTTAATGCTTTTAAATTAATAGTTAATGTTAAGAGAGGTACAAACACTGCTGCAAGCCAAAGGTGCTTTAAGAATTTAACACTCAAAACAAACCAAATTAATTTGATCATGTCTGACAGAACAGTAGATAAGAGCTGCTGCATTGCACAGGGAGTTCTACATCATTGTCATCTGCATGTGCTATTCAGGCAAGTAGCTTCCATCAAATGGCTTTATGCATCTTTCAGTAGGAAAAAGTGCCTGGGTGACAAGATGTCAGAGGTTAAAATAAATTAATTAATTAACAAATAAAGGCCCTGGTGCCACTTTGGAATAGAAACTATAAGCACCCCTCCCCTCATGCCAGACCAGTGCCAGGTCTGGTCTGCCATCATCTTGTAGGCTAGAGCAGCTTCAGTAAAACATTCTTAGAAGAAAAAGCATACTTCTATCAAAAAATGAAATTGAAACAAACAGATGCACAATGTGAATAGGGAGCTCCAATATATTTATTTCCTCCACTATTATGTAGAATAGCGGTCAATACATAATTAAAACTGTTAAAAAAATATAGAAACTATTGTATTTCAGGACATATTACAAGGACTGTAAGATTAACTACAAGTAGTTACAACAAGTAAGTTGCTACTGGAAGGGAGAACTAAATATTCAAAGTTGTGGAAACCTGAACACTGAAACAAAAGTCCTGGAATACTCTAAAGAACAGTAAGACATATATGGACTTCTAACCTTGCCTGCAACACCAGTTTTCACAGCTGGTTACAGAAGCATTACATGGAAAAGACAAAAGTTCCCACACTATCCCAACACAAGACAAATGAACACACAACCCAAACTCCACCTCCAATATAATTCATTTGTGTCATACTTCCACATTTATTTCTGTGTAACAGACTTGTATGTGCATTTGCAGAAGAAACAACTTACCCACTCTCAGTGAATAAAAATTCCAGATGGGTCATGTAAACCTCCCAGAGTGGAACACTGTATCGCTGAGCCAAAGAAATGGCAATTTTATAGACATTTTCTTCAAGTGTTCTGGTAGAGGAGAGACATGAAAAATACTATTTTAAGCCCTATGAGACATGTCATGAAAATAAATCCTTACATTAGAAAACTCAAAAAAGCTTTTAATTTTTTTTTCATAAAACAAGAACATAGAACAAAAATTAAATAAAAATACATTAAGTGTGTCTTCCTGCATTTACTTATACTTGGTTCTCCATTTGAGAAAAAAAATAGAAGAAAAAAAACAAATCACAAGAGATATTCCAAGGACAAGAACCTACTCCACCAAACACTCTGGTTCTCAATAGCAGCTTCTATTCAACCCTGTGCTAAAGCAAAAATTTCAGTTTTCATTTCATTTCAGTTGCAAAGTGATGAAGGATGTAACCTTTCACAGTTAGGATTTATCTGATTCAGTTGCAATATCTATAGTTTTTTAGCACAACTGGTATATAAATCCTCAAAGCTGTTCCTAGAAGTTCAGACAGAAACACTCTTAGTATTTGTAGACTAAAAGGTGTGAAGATGTCCAGCTCACCCTGTCCTAAAATACTAAAAGTTGCTCTTCTATTATTGTGTAATCCCTTTGACAAAACAATAGATGGAGAATATGGTAAAATATGGAAGCCTACAGTTAACTTCATACTGGTTTTTATTAATCCAGTATAGTATGGTTCAAATAAAGATGAATGGTTCTTGTTTTCAGGCTGGCATAGAAGCAATACTATTAAGGCTAATGCTGGGATTTTTGGGTTTTGGTTTCAGTTTGGTTTTTTCTCTTCAGGATAATTCCAAGAAAAACACTATCTGTGTGTAATTACTTCCTAATAGGCCTGTCATGAACAATTTCTTTAAAATGTATTTAATGTGAATATGCAAGGTAGCTCTGCTTGAGCAGGGAGGTTGGGGCAAGATGAACCCCAGAGGCCCCTTCAAAGCTCAACCATTCTGTGATGCAGTGAAAGAGGAAGATGGTATAAATGCTTTAGCTGCAAAATAATCCAGTCAATCATACAAATCTGGAATAGCTCTTGGAGCTTATGGGATGCATTCCTCCTGGAATTTTACAAGCTATCCCACAATCCTCCCTTCCTGTCTAAGAGTGGCATGCAGCAGCAGCCTAAGGCAATGGTGGTTTAAGGAAATGATGCCATATAAATGAAGAACAATAATTAGCAATTTATTCATTGTCAAGATAACAAAAGAAACAAGCAGCTGTTGCACAATGAAAAGCTGAAAAAAATGTCCATTACCTTGCTAACAATCTTCTAACTTTTTTTTTTTTTTTTTTTTAAAGCTCCTTTTCATGCCCAGCCCTGACTGCCTGTCACTCTACACCTGAGGTCTGCCAAAGGAATCCTCACTGAAGGCTCCAGCACAGAAACACTTTGGATGGATTTTGTTGGTGTTTCACCATGACTGGTGCAAAACCAATACACAACAGCCTCCAAAGATATACACCAAATATGGAAGATAAAACAAAACAACTACTGGTTAGGTAGTTTTAGCAAATTGCTCTTTCTAGAACAAAGCTGTTTTGTAAATAAGATGCTATCTCTTCCAGGTGTTGTTCCTGCAAACAGCACTTCATAAAAAATTAAAAAACATGAGGCACTTAATTAAAAAATAAGAATAAATATGCTACACAATTACACTGAATTTGTGCATCTTTTTCAATAGAAAATACAGATTAAGATTCAACTGAGAAGATTAAAGCAAGGAAGCTGCAAGCTGAACAAGTAAATAACTGGATCTTTCCAATTTCCCAATATTAAAGTGCCACTCTCATTCACATACTATGAAGCCTCACTTCTTCTAACCCTTTCATATTGTGTTTTTACCTCTACTTATCGTAAGGAATTTTCTCTTCATATTTACTTTATTTTTACAAGAGACAGTATCTGTGAACACTTAGGTGACAATGTAAGTAAGCCTACTGCAATCCAAGTAAGTATCTGGAATAACAGAAGGCTATTTGTAATGAAGTTTCTGTAGGCAGTCATCAAGAGGTAACATAGTGACATACTAGATATATGTACTCAATAGCAATATATACAAAGCAGATAATTCCAATGGAAACATTATAAGACGGTGGCAATCTATTTTTATGAATGCAGTGACATATTCTGTGCAAGTACAGATTTCACAGATATAAAGCAGCAGCTTTGTGTTCAAAACCTGACCTCATACAACTATTCTTTTTCAGTATACCAATTCTGTTTAGCAGAAAATTTCTATTGGAATTGTAGCTATGAGTAGCTACACAGGTGGAAAACTGAAAACATTTAAATATGCTCTTCAAAAGCTTTATGCAGACATCAGTTGAAAATCTACCCAAGATTGTATTTAAAGCTTCTTATTGAAGAGAACTCTTTCTCTGACCGTCCATCAACTATTCAACTGTGACTGTCCCTAAAAAACGTCATATTCATGACTTATTCACAGCTCAAAGAGCCTGCATGCAGAGATTAATTAAATGTATTTTTTTAATGAAAAGTACTATCCTGTATCTTTCTCTTTTTTTTGTATTCTGCATTTCTGAAAGGTGAGCCAAAAACATGCTAAATAGCAGAACATAGCGGGTGAAGGCTTCAGTACTTCCAAATGACTACAGGGAAAAAATATAGTGATATAAGCAGTTCTAACTAAATTATTAAGAATAAAATACAGTTTAACAACTTTTTTTTTTTTAAACTATAGTTCATTCCAAACTTTGATGCATGGGCATACCCTAATAGATTGCCAAGGCAGGTTTACAGGAGATGAAAGGAAGAGCCCAAACCTTCGCCTAACCTCTGATTTCATTAATCTCTGATTAACTTTAATATTAGCAGTGAGTAAATGAAGAGTTATGGATTCAATTAAAAGTTATAGAGCCATTTATTTGAGCAACATTTCATCTAAGTAGAGCAGTTACATAGAAAAAGCTCCCATTGTAGCAGCATTACAGTGTAGAACTCTAAAGCAAGTAAATTATCTCTTCTAAAGGTCAGCACTACTTTCAATTTACTCTCCTAATTTAAAGCTTAGAGCTATTCTATTCTAAAATAGAGAAAACAAACCTAATAGACATTACTTACTCTGCCAATCCTAGTATTGTTTCTCTCTTGTACTGTGCATCTGCTGTAAATCTCTGCACGTCCACTCCCTTGCCAAGTCCTTGCAGAGTCTTAGCTTGAGTTAAGTCCATTAGTCGCTCATTGTAGTAATGCAGCTGATTTATCCAAGTGGAGACTTCTTCAGGCCAGTCTGCATGGGCATACTGAGTGACATGCCTTGTGACCATCTGAATCACCTTCTTTGGATCAGCCTGAGAAAATAATTGACAGCAAACTAAACAAAAAACGCCACATAAATTCTGAACAAAAATTATCAATATATAATTGACCCCTGTGCTCAGAACTAGGAGATTGTTTCCATTTCTGAGAAATTTTAAGCAAATGGAATTTAACATTTTCTGTAAGGCCTATTTGCTAAAATATTATAATTTATCCTTTTGGAATGTTTTAGTCTATTTTATATGATACAAATATTTAAAAATAAAACAAGCTTACCTTACCACATTAATAGTAACAAGTGTTTCACTATGACTGAATTTATTTGTTTTTAAATTCCTCATTTTTATTTACACTAAACTAGGCAACGTATTGGTCAAACACTAAGTCAAACAAAAGTTACTGAATTTCTGATATAATTCTATTATACAGAACTGAAGAGAGGAATAGCTTTACATCTTGAGCACTGATACTTTCAAAGAGGTATTGCACGATCCACGAATTACACAAGGCATTGCGTAGCCCCTGAATCTTCAAAGAATTAAATATTGATCATCTATGGACTACAGCAACCTTAGTTTTCAAAATACCTTAATCACAAATAAAACTTACTTTTCTGAGTTAGAAATCACAAACCAAGTGCATCTCTTATAAACCATTAACTTCTATAGTCAAAAACCATCATAACAAAGCAACAATTTAGAATGCAAAGTGTGAAAAATGAATGCATGTACTGTGGTGTGTTCCAAATTATCTCAAGATCTGGACAGTGGCTATGTCTAGGCACCTCCACTTGACCAGAGCTGTGTATAATTAAACACTCAACACTTGGCTTACTCAATACCTTGATTTCTCTGTTCCATGAAAAATGAGTCCACCAGCAGCTCAATGCCAAAAGGAAGCACTGTGACTTCCATGTGGCATCCACTGAGGAAGGAGGACCTCCAAAAGAGCCACCAAAAAATATGTGGGGATGCCAGTGTAGTTGAAATATTTTGTAAAATAAACAGCTGATTTAACTGCTGTGATCTCGAAGATATTGAGTGTACCAGAGCAGTATACTCTGGTTTTTTACTACAGCATTATTCTGCTACCTTAGAAGATAAACTTCTGAAAATTAACTAGAGTGCACAGCTGGGTAAAACATGCCCCAAAAGTTTAAACCTTAAGGCATGCTTTATTTTTACCATGGCTTGCTGGTCATTCTAAATTGATTTTTTTTTCAAGTCTTAATTGACAAGCTGCTCACCAAGTCACATTAAATGCTACAGGGTATCCTTTTTCCTCTTCCCACCATACACTTCCAAAACCCTCCAAACATTGCAAACTCACTGGTTTTATAAACAAAATCAGTACTTCTTTCAAGGCTGCTTAGGAGACTGGGAACAGAATAATAAAACCTCACAAAAAGAGACAGGCAAGCAGAGCAGTGCCTCTACAACACAATTATATCAGCTGGAAACCCATCTACTGCTTATTATGTACCCTGGTATCTCATTCTATGTGATACACTAGAAAACAGAACATGGACACAGGGGAAGTCAGAGCAAGACAAGGAAACATGTTTAACATAAAACCTGCCTAAAACCTTCAGTCCACTGAGAAAGGCAGGTTCCTCTGACAAGCTGTGAGAGTAAATTTGCTGTCTACTGTTAGGTTTCCACTCTCTCACATTAAGTCCCCATTTGTTTTATTTCCATGAAATCACCTGTGTGTAATCTTCCATGCTGCCTGTTTGTAGTTCTAAGGAACACCTTATTTGGAAATATTATCTTGGGGTCTATTGATCTTACTAATGACAGATTCAGAATAAAAGAATCATACACTGTGTGAACACCCATGTATATATAACCACACATATATAATGCAAAATAAAATGCACAGTCTTCAGTCTAGAAGATAAAAGTTATACATTTAGATTAGGAAAACACAACTGAAGTTTTTTTACTGCAAGCTGTTGCCAAAGATTGTCTTATTTTCTTCACCACCAGAAATCTTTCAATCAAGAGTTATCCTCTTATCTCTTAAAAAGACCTACGGCCCAAACTATCACAGCATATGAATCCAAAATTAGTTTACAGAAATCCCAAAGTCTTCTGTTTGGTATCAAGCTGCATAGCACTTTTATTTCATAATTTTAATTATTCAATTATTTAACATCTTCACATGTTTAATAACACATATATTTTAGAAGATAAGGAAAACTATTTCTACATCCATTAGATATGAAATTCAATTAGGCATGGTTCTTGTTATAAATAACAATATCAGAGACAAATCACTATAGCTGTATTGCCAGCTATTAAAAAAACATTTTAAGTTTTTAATTGAAAAGACCATAACAACTAGTTAGTAATAGTAGCTGGCCATGAAGAAAATCAGCAAAATCAGTCAAGTCTGAATCTTACTGCAGCATCCACAGAGTTTATAAATTCTAGGACTATTTTCAAATTGCAACAGACGCAATTTATGTAAATACAAACTAATTTTGACAAGACCAATAAGATGCCATATTCAACTTGTTCCCTTTCTAATGCCACCTGTCAAAAACTACACCAATAACCCCCAAACAGCTCCTACACAATTCTCTCGGTTTTTCAGAGTCCTTCACACAGTTAGAAACTGTGCTTAGGTGTCCAAATCTCTGATTTGCCAGATATATCTCCTCCAGTGCTTTTAGTGAGACATTTGAACAAAGCTTTCTCTCCTGTGATTGTTCAGGAAGGACATTACACATACATAGTAAACATAGGTAAGTTTCCACAGAAGCCACAAGAGCTGACCCAAATGTATTACACCCTTAACTCAGAAGCCTCCATCACTTTGCCAGAGGAAATCCCTCAGGAACACCTGCCAATACATTTTACTCATCTTTGGGCTAACGCTGTATTTGTGTTGACAGAGGCCTTATTTAGGAATTAAAAAAAATATTAAAATTAAAAACTGAGAAAAAAGAAAAAGCACACATCCCTTTAGCAGAAAGCCAATTTTATTACATGCTATTAGATGTGATTTAGCCAGCACACATCAGGTTTCTATCCCTATTGCCCCACTGGTCCTTACCAATAAGCCTCAGCTGGGATTCAGCATCCACCTGAGTAAATGTTTTAAAGCAGCTATTTCTCTTTGACCACCCTCTGGAAGCAACACCTGTGAAGCTCTCAGTCTGTATGCCACTGTGATAGTATAAAAGCAACACTGGTTTTAGAAGGAGATAGCAGGTTTTGGTCTTGGAATGTCTTCACTCTTATGCCTGAATTAATCTTCTTTTTTCCTGGCAAGCTGGTATATCTTTTTCCATCTTCCAATCTATTTAAGACTTAATTCACTCATACATGTCAGAAACAAATAACTAAAAAAAGTATGAGCTATTATGCTGTTCTTCTCTGGCTCAGAAGTGGCAATCATTTTACAACTATGGTAATACTAATAAAAAAATAAAATAACAAAATAAAAAAACACTCTACTGTGAACACTTTAGCACTGAGATAATATTAGATCACTGTAAAGCTATTTGGCTTGCTTACGTCTTTTAAGATCAAGAATCCATCCAATTCTTCTAAAAAAAGATATTACTCTTTTATTTCTGTTCTTAATGTAAATCATCTAAAGACTGCAATACAGAGATGATCAAAAAAACTGATCAGAAAAACTGCTTAGATCAGCAGAGGCCAATCCGCTCATAATCACCTCAAAAACAAACTGACACTGTGGACCTTTCTGGATCGAGGTTGCAAAGCATTTCCATCACCTTCTGAACTGTAATCTTTAGCAATGGTCAAAAGCTGCAACTGCAGTCAGCCAATGCAATGGGGAAGGCAGAAGACGTGTTGCCTTGTGCCCAGATCCTTGTAACAGCAGGTTTGTTTTACACCATTTTACGAGATCCTAAGAAAGAAATCATGCTCCAGAGGGAGTTACATACACCAAGCAAAATCCTCATGGTTATCAAAACAAGGAGATGACAGCACATGAGCATGGGAGAGCAGGGAGCAGGGTGTGACATTCCTGCTGCAGACACTGCTGTACTGCCCATTTCCCATTTCACTGCCTCTGCACTTGCTGCCCATCACCAGTGCAGCTGGGAACCAAACCACACGGCTAGAACACATTTATATCTCAGGAAGAAGAGGAGAGCTCTCCCTAATCCTTGTAGCAACTGCCACAGTCCCTGCTGCAAGAGATTCAATGCGCTACAAATTTGATAGAGGGGAAGGCAAGAAAAGAAGAATGAAGTGAAGCACATAAAACAACAATTTTCTTCACATACTGAAGCAGAAAAAAAGATTTACAGGAACGAAATAGTTCACTCAAGAAGTAAAATCCTGAACATGCCTGTTCACTCAAGAAATATACTCCATCTCTCCACAGGACAGCTTTTCATTAATTAAATTAATGACACTTGTCTTCAAGTTAGATTTTTGTCATACTATGAGTCAAGAGTGCATTAACTTAGATACAGCACCACATGAATTTGGGGTGGCCAACCTTCCATATCACAGCTGTCTCACATCTGATCTGCCCAAAGCAAGAGATAAAGCATATGGCTAAGATGGAAGACCAAAACATCTCAGAAATAAACCTTTACTGTCACATCACTCAACTGTGAGGATACCTCAACATTATTGTCCTTTCACTGCAGCAGCTACGTGTATTGTGTGACAACAGTTTTGCTCAGGATCAGCTTTAACAATCATTTTTAAATGGGTACAGGAAACAGCAGATCTCATCATTCACCAGTGAAACCACACCAGGTCAATATATAAGAACACCTACCAGAATACCTTTTACAAGCTACAAGAAGCATCAGGATCAAGTTGTACAAACTTATTTAAAAAGCGTAGAGAATCCATTGCTCACAGCTCATCTCCATTATTAAACCTATGCGTCTTACATGGTCAGACATTTAAACAATATTCTGTTTCAGATTTAAAGTGTTAAATTATCCATCAGATGTTTTTGTAACATACTCTAATGCCTCAGCTATATTTAAGTATAATGGTTTTAAAGCCTATCCATACTCTTAAAAAAATGATTCTGACCATACAGTATGGTACATGGTACTGCAAACAAGATATTTCCTGCTGTACTAAAAAATATGGATCTGGATCATGTAAATCCAGGAATGCAGCTGTGGACTCAAAATTCCTAGCCTCCCTTCCTACCTTTACCACAGATTTCATTCAGATTTCTCTTTTTTCCCAAGAACTGAATGTTTAAAGTTTCATTTCAGATGCATGAGTGTATAAGAAAACCCACTCCTGGATTACAGCACTGCTGCAGGAACAAAAAAAAAAAAAAAATGCAAGAGGCTGCTGTTCAGTAATAAAAAATAAATGAAATTGGAAATGTTGTCCAGGCAGTTGTTTCTATAGTTATGTTAAGTGACTTGAGTTTGAAGAGTTGAACAAATTGCTCTAGTGTTCTATTCTCATAGAATCACAGAATGGTTTGGGTTGGAAGGGACCTTAGAGATCATCCTGTTCCAAGCCTCCCTGCATGGGCAGGGACAACTTAAACTAGACCAGGTTTCTCAGAGCTCCATCCAACCTGGCTTTGAAGACTTCCACGGATGGGGTATCCACAACTTCTCTAGGCAACCTGTTCCAGTGCCTCGCCACCCTCGCAGTGAAGAATTTCTTCCTTTTATCTAATCTAAACCTACCCTCTTTCAGTTTAAAGCCATTCTCCCTCATCCAGTCACTTGTATATCCAGGACTTGTAAAAAAGTCCCTCTCCAGACCTCTTGTAGCTCCTTCAGGTACTGGAAAGTGCTATGAGGTCTCTCCTGAGCTTTCTCTTCTCCAGACTGAACCTCAATCCTCTCAGACCTTCCTTGTAAGAGAGGTGCTCCAGCCCTCTCAGCATCTTGGTGGCCTCATCCAGACTTGCTCCATGTCCTTTTTTAGGTTGTGGGCCCCAGAGCTGGATGCAGCTCTGCAGGTGGAGTCCCACCAAAGTGGAGAGGCAGAATCTCCTCCCTCACCTGCTGCCCACACTGCTTTTGATGCAGCCCAGGACACAGCTGGCTTTCTCAGCTGCAAGCACATATCTCTGGCTCATGTTGAGTTTCTCCTCAGAGAAACACTTTTTTGCTTCGATTTCTATCAGCTATTTCAACAAGAATGAGGAACAATTTTGTCCCAAGAGTGTTTTCATAGGTTTTTTCTACTTTGTGTTCTCTTACAGATTTTCTGATTGCTAAATCAGGTTTAGGGAGAAAAATCTCATCATTGCACCTTACAGCTCTTTTAGTAAAAATAACACATGACATATAAAAGGTTAAAAGCATCAACTGAAAGAACATCTCTGAAAATAGAAAAGTACTACATGGTTGTGAGTGAAGTGCCTACTAAATCATAGCGTAATTCATTTCCCATTTGCAGTCAGCATTACTCTCAGTAAATAAATGCTATACTTTAGGTAATTATCCTAACCGTCTGTCTCCCTTTTCTCTAAAAACAAAAGAAATCATTGTGCTTTCTTTTTGAATAAATGATGCTATTGTCTCTTTTTTCATAATACATCTTTAATCTTGACCTATATGGTAGCAGCTCTACTCATATAAAGATGTTGGGACAAGCATACACTGCTACTGTAAAACTCTACTGCAGTATTATCCAGTTTCAGTTTAAGCACAATACTGTTTCATTTTAATCTGTACAGTCACTTGACTGGATACATGTAAATATTTCTATATCTTACTAATTTAAAGGTTCAAAACTAGATATCCCATGAGCTATAAAATACAACTTCCTCTTCCCTGACAGTTATTAAAATGCCAGAAGTCAGCTGTTTTTCATCCTAATCCAAGAGCATTGCTAGCACTTCTGAGAAACAGCACAGGCTTCTCAGTGACCACCTTACATTACTGGGATGCACATTTTCATGAATAGCTTCCTCAGCTAAATACAGAGGCCAATCTAGCATTGAGCCTCAATTCTCCCAAAATGAAAAAAAAGCACCCACCAACCCAAACCAACCAACCAATCCTACTTAACCCAACCAACCAACACAACCACCAAAGAGCCAAACCACTAAAAAACACAGAGATGGAGAAACCTGTTCTCCCACTCAATGAAAGCTAAGCAGTCTGAAAAGTAACCTGTATTGCCAACTCAGATGAATAAAATTTTGCTAAAATGTTTTTTATTATTTGATGATTAGCAAATTTCAAGCAGGCTGCCTGCAAAATTCATGATGCTCACTGACTGGAGAAAACAGTTACAGAAGCTTGGAAAAGAAATATAAAAGAGAAGATAAAACTGCTTGACTTAGGTAAGGACTGCTTCATAAGCTGCTGTTCACCTTTGTACTGCTTCCCAGAGAGAAACAAAACTCTTACCAAGAAGGAAAAGCATTAGCACTCATCCCGGCTATCTCCCTCGCATCAAAAACCACAACTATGTCTCCAGGGAAACATGGGCAAGCTAAACCTCAGCCCTCTGCTAAAATGAAAGGCCAGTTTGAAGATCCTCTTTTCTGAAAGAAAATTTCTGAAGAGCTGTCTAAAGCTTGCTCTGCTTCCAGAAGTAGGATTCAACAGAATAGCTCATATAACCCTTGAGAAACAGAAATAAGCAAGACAGTAAGCATCTCATTTCATAAGTACACTTTATCTTGAAGAAATGAAACAGGGGACTGGGGGCAGCACCAAACAACTATTTAACAATAGGTCTTTTCTTAGTCACCTAAACATTATTTGGTCCCAACTAAAAATGGCAATAATTTTGTCATGTTGTGTGCTTAACAAAGAAAGAGGAGGATTTGTGAAACACTGTCTTATCTGTATCAAATACATCTCAACCAAAAGAATCTAGTTATCACAATCTGGCTGCAATGTCCCTAATTGCTGGATTAGTATTTCAGGGATCATACCAGAAGACGGTCAAAACCAACCACAATGGCTGCTAGTTTCAGGAGAGCTTACTTGAGCTTTAAGCCTTTGGACACACCAGGGTTGAGTGAGTTCTCCATTTTTGTTAGCTTAGATTTCCACTCATTTAGAAAATGTGTAATTATGTGTTGAGAAATCGTTGAACAATTAGCAAATCAATGAGGAAAAAGTCACAAAATATGACAAGCTAGAAAAGAAATTAGAAGTGATTAAAAAAATGCCTGGAAAGTGTTTTATAAAGAATGGTAAAGCTGATAGTAAAAAGTTCTGAAAATTGTTCAAAATCAGGACACCAGCATCTTCACCAACTCCAGGCCCCAACAAGAGAAGAATCACTAAGGAGAATCTCTGGGCTTAAATTTCAACATATTGTCAGCTGCAATGTACAAAAGGACAGGAATCAAAAAGTACCATGTAAGGGAAGAAAATAAAAACCTAAGAATTTTCTGCTAACAGCAACTTTCCTCATCCGCTATTAAGTGTAAAATTCCTGTTCCCCTCTGTAACTCAGAGGTATTTGTTGTAACTGTTGTTTGATGCTCCAGGAAAAGCTTGCCCCCACAGCTGAAGTCAGTAAAATAATCCTCTTCAAAACAACAGAAAACACCTCAGCAGCAGAGTATTAGCATTGAGGACAGGAACATAACATTATAATTAACCTCAGGATAATTAAGCTTTTTCACTCCCTTCTAGTGTAAACAGTTTATTCTGGTCAATTATCAGATCACCAGGATAATACAAATGAGGAGATAAGCTGCTAACAACAAGAATTACCCAGCAAATTTCTTGCTCAGCTGTACAGCTTTCCTCCTTGTTCATCAAGACTGGGAATTAGTGAGAGGTGAATCAGAGTGGCAGAGGGGCAAAAGCCTTGATGCCTTGCAAGCAAGGTTCAGCAACAGCCAAAACACTCATGTTACCAACCCTAACAGCCACAAATGCAAAAGCACTACATGGACTGCAATGAAAAATTAATTCCATCCCTGTTCAGCCATTACAGACCTAAACCAAAAATAAATATACCTCTTCAAAGGGCAATTAGTCTTCTCACACCAGTATATTCCACACACAGTCCACTTCTGGAAATTTTTTTCTATTGTTCTGACCTTTATCTGCAGTTTTCTTAAGCTGGAGAGCTCCTTTAACATAGTCCTCAGGACAAGAAAGTAATATAGCTCAGATGCCCTAAACTGTGACTGTTATGCTTATGTTATCGTAACAACTAAAATTTGAAATTCTCTTGGGCACAAAATTAAAGCAATACTTTTCAGCCAAATCCCTTTGTTTGTCCTTAAAGCAAAGGAGTAACTTTACCAGAAACTGAAATTTATGAAGCTGATTTCCTTTTGGACATCAACAGTACAAAAAATGGTAGGTGAGAATTTCTGGCAATTTATGATTCTGGTTTGATGCACAGATATTAGCTGCCAGTATTTCACATCACAATGAAAATAAACAAACAAAAAAAATCAAGCCTTCATGCAACAGACCCAATCATTCCTTCCATGTATTTTAGCTACATTTGAGAGATTGCCTGAAAATCAAACAGTCCAGAGAGCACCTGCACAGGAGGAAGGAACTGGTGTAAATTCAGAAATGCTCTCTTGGAGCAAACAAGAGTTTTTACATGGGTATCTCAGTAAGAATGGCAATTTGTGCCATATTAAACTTTTGTATGTTACCTCTTCCATTTAGGATGGATTTCACCATGGAACTGCTTTAACCACTGGTGATGGAGAAGGGGCCATGCAGGGCCATTCCAAAACCAGAAACTTGTCAAAGGAAATAAAAAACATTCCTCAATGAAGGAGGGTGAATTTTCAAAAGACCATATGTAAACTGAAATACAATTCAACACACCCCAGGGGAGGCTATGGAAACTTTCTGAAAAGCACTGCTCTTTGTTGAAATGGACTCTTTACTTTTCTTGGGAAGTACTATATTGGCTTTTATACAGTATTGCAAGGTAACAGCATAAACTATACTCACTCCTGCTCAGTGCTTGTAAGCTGCTTTGAAGACTGATAGTGCTATTACCTAAAAATGACACTTGATATCGTGCTTCAAAAACTCTTCCACAAATTGTGAAGTACTTGTTTGTTTACAGCACTGTAGAAGAATAATTATGCGTAGCCTAACAGGCTGCTCACACTGCAAGTCAGATCAGCTCCTTAACAGGCTTAACTCATGTACTGGCTTTTTAGAATAGCTTTTATGCTGCACATTAATGAATGTGGCTTTAAAAAGAAAAGAGTACTAACCCTGTAGATAGGATGGCATTTGTTCACGGAACATGGTGCCAAACGAGCATAGATCTGCAGGCTATAGTAATAACTTGCCAGCTGGAGACATAATGCAGAATGTAAATGCTTTTCAAAGCATTTGTTGGCATCTACCACCTAGAAGAAAGAGAGCATTAATTTACGTGAAAGAATTAGCAAGCATACAACATTAAGCGTCCAAACTAAAGTACTAAGTTCTTTCTAAAAAGCTACTCGCAGTCATTTAGACATAGCTCTGACTATGTTTTTCTAGCACAGAAGTAAATCAGTAACCTCCACACATAAAGATAATTCTACATTATGGTAGTTTTTTTCCTCTTGCACAAGCACCTAACCAAAATGATTTTCCAACTATTCTATTGCTGCTTCTATACCACAAGGTTATTACCCACATTTCTGAGTTACATTAGAATTGTCAGTCTGGTGGTCCAACTTCTATTTTAAGTAAGAAAATGTGTCTTTTCACTAGTGCCGTGCTTAGTGGACCATCCAATAGCATTTGTTCAGTTTCCTTTAAATGCACCAGCCCAATCCATAAAAATGTTAAAACGAATTCAAATTCTATTAAAATGAATTCAAATACTTAAAATTTTAAAATCTTAAGGAAATGAAATCTTCTAATGGAATTTTGAAATGCTATGAATAGTCCTTCCTGGCAAAAATATGCAAACAAAGTCACTATCAACATACCTGTGGCAGTGCAAGTAGATAGGCAAGAGACAAGGCCATATCCTTCGGTAAAGCATCACTTGCCAGTTGAAGTAGAACTGCAACACAGAGGGAGAAAACAGAAACCTTGGATTACTGACCCACTTGGCCTTAAGAGATAGCAAATGAAATGTTCTCAGGGCAACTATATTTTATTTGACACTAACTTGAAGCACTCCAGACATACTTAATTAAACACTTACCAGTGCAATCCAGAAAGAGATAATATATAATTAAACTGCAGAACAGCTTTATCTTAACTTTCAGGCAAAGTGTACATGAACCAAAGAAGAATGAGACTATGCAGTAACAGGGGCTAAACAAAGCCACCTGTACTGTTTTACAAGAAGGAAATATTTTGCTTGTAAAATCAAGGAAGAGATGTAATGTTGTAAGGGTTCAACGATACCAAGTAAAGGAATGGTACAAAATGTATTCTCTTCAAGCCTGAACTCTAAGTCCCTTATCACTGAACACAACAAACCATGTTAAAAACGTCTTCCTTAATTAAAAATAAAAACAAAAAGCCACAAGTGTTGTAAGAAACACCAAAACTGGGTTCTGCACCAACTGCAAATAGAAGTATCAGTAGTATTACGGCAACTGAAACAAATCAATCAAAGGATAAGTATTCTGATTATAAACACATACTTCTGGTAAAACTGACACAAAAATCNTCCAGCAACTTAGCTCTTTGTTTATTTCAAGGAAGTCTCAGAAACCTGTATTCTTACAATACACAAACTCTTCTGCAGGGCATGCTGGCAAAAACCCTATTACTTTATACACAGACCCCCAGGGAATTCTTTGTTCCAAAGAATGATTTATAAAAGGCTTGAATGACCAATTACAATTTTCAGATTATCATTAGTTTGCCATCACCCTGAAGTGGATTTACATGCTGGCCCTCAGCCAGATACAAACACTAAATTTCTATGTGACAAGCCATCGCAGAGGCTGCTACATAAGCCTGTCCAACAGCACCTATCCTTTATGCTTCAAATGGATTTTACTGTGCTTCAGACAGCTCCTTGCTGCTGACAGATTGTTTCTGCTGCATTCTAAACAACCTGCATGCTGTCCAAGCAAAGATAGTAAGAACTCTAGAAATATCTAATATTAAAATCTTGATGAAAATTGCTAGTTCTCCTCTGAGCACAAGCAGTTACTTTATGTATTCTTACAACCACCTCTAGTTAAACAGGAAAAAAAATGGGAGGAGGGAAGGAAGCATTTCAGCTCTGTTCTCTTTTCCCTTCCTTTGGAGAATTAATGTTAGCAAAACCTCTTGAACACACAGTATGTCATGGATTCTCTCACAATTTAAAAACCCCAACTTGACAACTGCCACACTCACAAAAACTGATCTTTACCATTAGGAGAGCTATCACTACAAAGAACACAGCAGCAATACAGGGCCAGAAAACAACATGATTATCTTCATACTTTTGCATATAGCTTGACACAATGGCATCCCCGCTGCCAGAATGTATGTAAGAAGAAAGAACTGCCTCTGTTGTCCCATCTTCTGAGAAAAAAAAAATCCTCTGCACCGATTCAGTAAATTTTGTGCATGCTTGTGTGTTCATGACAGGTTTTCACGTATCCATACTTAGTTGTCCGCTTTACACACAAATACGTGTATACACAAAGACTAATTTCATACAGCTTTCTGTCTCCTACAAGAATCCTCTGCAGTCTAACAGAGCTGAATTCAAATCATAGGCTCCAGACATCAGCAGGATGCCATTCTACCCTGTCATGTATCTTCACAAAATTTACAAGAACTTAATGTCATTTCAGACCACTGCCAAATCTGGAATTTGCCAAAGGGATTAGACATTACAGAGTTGGCAAACCAAGGAGAGCAGGCAACGACAGGCAAAGTGCCAGTGCTGCTGTCTCACTGCTGTCCCACAAACACAACATTCTCAGGAAAACACAAAAATATTCTGATTTCACAAATATTTTTATTTCCTGTGCAGGTCTTTATGCCACAAATCTGTTTGAGAGGCTAAGTAGGGAAAAAATGGTTTATTTGTGAAAACTAGAATTTCTGAATACCTAGTAAGTTTCAATTCACTTTCCATTGATTTTCTTCTGAAAAAAAAATGGAAAAACTCCTTAAACTCTTCAGTTGTTCATTTAGCCCATGATAAAATCTCAATAAACTTAGAAGTATATACTGCAGTTAAACAGACATATCTACAAGCAACTACAGAATCATGGGGAACATTAAGGTATTATTTGCTCTAAAACTCCTGAGGATTAATAGGTATGACTGACTGTCTTGGGTTTATTTTGAATTTAGTTCCTGATCTGGTTACAAGGAAATACAGCCACCATTTCAAATCTCATCTTCAACCTCCTGATCAGTCCCTAAGGTCTATGGAGAAGAAAACCACAGTTAAACAGAGATGTACAACACAGCCTCAACCACACCAAGTCTGGGTGCACAATGCACAGCTGAGCAAGGAGTGTTTTATGGGACCCAGGGAGATTGAGTACTATCATCTCACTTGAAAATACTTTAGCACCTACATACAGGTAGCAAGGACAAGAAAAGTCAAAATCCAAGGTTCGCATCACTACCAAATCCACAAAAGCAGCAAAGTATCTTGAGTTTTATCACAGAGGTTTTCAAGGCCAGACTGGATGGGGCTCTGAGTAACCTGGCTGAGTGGAAGGCATCCCTGCCCAGGGCAGGGGGTTTAAACCAGGTGATCTTTAAGGTCCCTTCCAACCCAAACCATTCTACGTTTCCACGATGATGCACGCTGCCCGTGGGGAAAGTGTTTAGCCAGTCTCTCACACTGCACGAGGCACTTGTTACAGTAAAAAGAGTTTGAGGCCTACTCCAGCCTCTCCTAAGACAAAATGCCAAGTACAATGAAGATTTCTTTGCTAAACTGCATCTTCCTTCAGGATCTTCAGTTCTTCTGACGGAGTTGAAACCTGCTGCTGTAGCTGTCCTAGAAGACAGCTAAATGTAAACAGCTGGGATTCAGACTTGTCAGCAAAATCAACTGAAAGCTGCTAAGCTTGCAGTTACTATGCCAGTGCAGTAGCTGACACCTCATATTAACATTCAAGTTTCATATGGCAAAGTCCTCCCAAAAATGTACAGGAAGCCTGAAAATGATAAAAATGCAGAATAATACGAGGTATTCATATCCGTATGATTCCTTAACTTTAAATTTTAGCAGTGTGCTATCAATATGCACATTTTCCAGCTCCACAACCCTCAAAGTATTAACTCATCATAAGGACTTTTATAAGAATGACAAAGTAAAGCTTTAAGAAAGGGGAAGAGGAGGCATCCAATACCATGGCTAAATCCAATCCAATCCAGGGTTAAACACACAACAAATAGCAAATTATTAATCCATTTATTTACAGAAAGCTATGTTACACTTATGTTCAAGAACACTGTTTACTGATTACCAAAAGATGTCATACAGCAGAACTGTTGAGTCCAGAATAAACACAGCCCATTTTCCAGAGAAAAACACAGAACTCTGTTTCACAGCACAGCTGGAGGGACTCTTAAGTGAAATTCTGGTTGACTATAGAATAAAAGAGGTGGAAGAGAAGTATTAAACGGCAAAAATATTACACCTAAGAGGAAGGAGACGGATGCTCAAAAACTGAAGCTAGAATCTAAAATTTCTTTTCTTCTTCAAGCAGAAGTCCCCAACACTGGAATTTCCATCTCAAAAGCAGCCACTGAATTGTAAATAAGCAGTTCCAATTACTCAAGTTCCAGCAGGAACTATTACCAAAGATATGCCAATTAAATCACTTCCCCTAAGAAAGCAATAAATACTTTTTAATCCTGGCCCCCCTCCTCCTTTAAGACACAAGAATCAAAGCTAAAAGCCTATAGGCATTCAGCATACAACAAATGAGACTTTAAGTACTAATTTAAAAGGATTTTTTTTGCATTAAGAGAGCATGAAAAGAACCAAACATGCACACATGCCCATTTATACAAGCTGTTGCTAACCTTTTCTGCTTCACAATGTTGTTATATTAGAACTACACAGGTTATCTGAACAAATACCACATATCTCAAACTACTGAATCATATACTTGTAAGATAAATATTCTGGTTTTTACCAAACAGTTCAAATAAGTGCGTGGCTTATAACGAAAGTCTGACTTGAAACTTCTCATACTGCAAGTGATTTAATACACTCCTTTTTCATGACAGAATTTATCACAGAGTCAAAGATAATACAGATATCTTCCTTTGAAAGACACTAATAGCATGTAAATATTTAAACAGTTCATTTCTTAAACTAGCCAGAGACATCCAAAAGGAAAGATAAACAACCACAGGTGGTTTTTGTGGTTTGTCTTTTTTTTTAAAAGTGAAATTGTTTCAGTTAACAAGTTATTAAATATAAGCTATAACACATAGACATTTCTGAGGAAGACAAAAAGTTCTGATGATTCCAGAAGCTGTATTAAGCAAGAATTGGCAAATAAAATATTACAATGAGCCTGCAATGCTGAAACCTGGATACACAGTGGCACAGAATCTGAATATGCAGGCACACAGAGAAATAACTAACACTGCAAATTTACGTTACTTGTAAGTGGTAATATTCAGGAAATCTCCAACAAGTCCTCCTATCTTTGCCAAGCCTCAAATAATATTTCTACTAATTTAAAGACAACTTTCATTTTTCTAGTCTTTGCTGAGCAACTCCTCTTAAAAACACCAATTTCCTTGAAAACTCTGTAGCTACTTCTAACAAGACTTCTTACCAACAAGAGCTGTTGAACCAGATCACAATTCATGCACAATACCCAGACAATTCAGATTGTTCTGTGCAATTCTCCACACCTAAAGCCACCAACAGATATTTCTGTATTCACTATATATAGTAAAGCGAATATATACAATATAAAGAAGTGAATATATACAATATTAAAAAGCGAATATATACAATATGTCCATACCTTCTGTAGTTGGAATTAGGTCTTTTCCTTCACCCCTTGTTTCTGCGAGTTTCCCTATCTTCAGCAACACTTCGGCAAGGCTTTGTGAAGAATTGTTCTGGTATGTTCCATAGCTGACTTCAGACTGCAAGTAAAAAGACAACTGACACATGCACTCTACACCCTGCATTTTTATATGGATCACTTTCATCACATGCAGTTGCCTACCTCAGATCCTACATTTGCTTTCCTTTATTTAATTCTGGATTTTTCCTACTATGGCACAAAATTTCAAGTCACACACCTAATGAAAAATCTGTATTTTTACTTGATTATAGTATCTTAACAAAAAACTGCGGAGTTCTGTAACTTACTTCATCAACATATGGATCATCAATTAGAGACTCATAAAATGGATGACAGCCTTGTTTTTCCACAGCAGCATTTCCTCCAGGCCCACTTTTTAATACATCTCCAAATTCTTGGCCCTGGGAAAAATAAGTATAGTTGTAAAAAAGCTCATAAAAATTCTGTAAACAAAGTTCAGAAGAGAAACAACTGTAAATGAAAAGATCATCGAATTCAGTGGGGAGCAAAAAAGGAGTCATCTTACATAAACCAGTTCTGAATTAAGTCCAGTATTCTTAAAAAAGGAACCATGTTCAAAAGTAGTATCAGAAAAAATAGTACCACAAACATTATACAAAATTCAGTGAAACAGAGAAAGTAGAAAAGAAACTGAAAAGGAACAGGTCTGAAAAAGAAAAGCTCTGAATACAAGGTAACAGTAATTAAGGAGTAGGCTTGACTGTGCTTTGGTCCACAAAGTTTTGAAGTTCTACCACATTTCAATTAGGCCTTCTTACACTAGGCTAGGAAAACAGGAGATAACAGACTAGAAAACAAGAAAACAGCTTTAGACCCCTTCCTTTATTGGGAATTGATTGCAAACAACCCCACAATGTCTGTATTTCCTTCACTGATTTGAGGCCTTCAGTTATCAGGTCCTACAAAGGATCTGAGTTTTTATACCAATATATCAACAAACATGTAAACATCTGGAGACACATCAGCAATCCCTTACGTGCAATGGTCGCAGGTAAGATAAGGACTTCTTCCACCACTGCCCATCACTGACAGCCTGCAGCATGGCTTTGGTAGTCAGAGTTGTGTTGGACAACACCTTCATGGTTTTGGATGTCGTCCAGTGCAACAAATCGGTGGACTGGCCAGAGGAGACAATGGTTTCATCCTGTGACATATCCAACACATCGTGCAAGGGTTAGACTCCTGCTATAATTAGGTTAATGAGTTAAAGCCAAACAAACACATTAGAGTTCAGGTGCACTATGTTAATAACACATTTGAATGATCATTAATTCAGGCAGCGGCAGCCAAAAATAAACAAAAGAAACTAGAAGTGATTTAGGAGTTTCACTCTTAAGTAAGTGGTGTGATCAGCAGAACGTTTTGCCCCTTACTCAGTTAGCACCCCTTGTTTCCACGGATAGCACTAGTGTTAATTCCTAAGATTGTAATGGCAATGTTCTACAAAACTGTTGAATGTTTCCATTGAAATAATCACCTCTACAAATGTGGAGATCAAGTATACTAAAACTCATCTTTGATAATTCAAGAAAGCTGATACTAGAGACAATCTTGTATTTGTACAGAGGTAGCATTAATAAAGTTGAATTTGCAATAGGGGAAATGGTAGAGATGTAACATCTCCAGACCAATTGATAAAAGTATCAAGCTTTGAAATTTTGCAGCTGGCACAGGAAGTGTTGAAAACAGCCAGCCTAAAAGACTGCAAGAATCCCAACCCATTGTCAATCAAAACCCTGCTTCTGCAACACATGCACATGTATCTTCACTGAGTATGAACTCACATGTAACTCCATTCTTAAAAGTAGAAACAAGTTCCACAGATGGGGCTTTCTATACCAGCTCTGCCTCGTGTAAAGCATTTAAATAATACCCAGAACACCCATGTTGTCTGATCTGTGCTATTCCAGTTCTCAAAGGTTTGTGTCAATTGCATGCATTATAATGCTTGCACATTAGTCATAAATGTATAATTAGCATACTAATGTAAACACACTGTTTTCACAACAGAAAACAAGTATTTTCCTCCATATAGCAAACTTTGACAGCTGTATGTTTATCCCTAACAACTCTATTAATTTCTCCATACACTGAAGTATATTGAAATAGAAAAGTTCTACCTGCATAACGGTACGGGAAGTATTGGTTTACAACTTACTAACTCATGAAAAAATTTCAAACATCAGAGCCAAAGGATGCCAAGGTATACTGAAGAGAAATACATCCCACTGCAACCTCAGAGAAAAAAAACTTATCAGCTTCAACAAGGAAGAATTTCATGCAGACAACCTTATTTTCACCACCTATAATGTGCAGTAAATTACTACCTGAAGCTGACCACTGTAGTAGCACGTTAATATTAAGTCCTTCAGCATTTTCTTTCATCTTTTCTGAAATGATATTGTGCATTTCACAGAGGCACCACTAATAAACCAATTGGCTAAACTAAGAATTTAGGCTCTTGCTTCACCAAATGAAGAAGTGAATGCCAAGGACAACCTGTCAAAAGTTTTGCTGCTCTGAAAAATTAGAATCTATTGAAAATCCTAGGTCTGGTGGCTTGGGGGAAGATTTTCTTGTTCATGTATTTTTTACATAAACCACTTAAAGTACTTAATAAGAAGTATTACTTTTAGTAATTAGAAGAATTTTTGTAATTTATTTTAAATGTTACGCAGGGAATACTAATTCCTCCCTGCCACCATTTTCAAGGAGATGCTGCAGGAGATGTAACTGATTTTTCATGGAGGAAAAAGAAACCAAAACTAAACTAAACCAAAACAGAACCAGAAAAAAAATTCCACCCAAGTTCTCAACTGCATTTGAGCAAAACACTGTTTTTTTAAATACACCTCCTTCAGCAGTGTGAGCTACCTTGCATGCAGGTGTGAATGCTTATGGCACTACTGCTATCAGATAAACTCTACTGATTTTTTTTAAAAAGGATTTCAACTCTTACAAGTAATTACAGTTTTTTCAACACAAACAGAAATTCTATTTTCTGAAAAACCATTCTACTTGGAGCAGCAACATTTCTAGGTTACAACTTCTTGCTATCCTGAATCAATCTCTCAAAAGAGAAGTTATTTCTTAAATAAGGTTGGAGATCTCATCTCAAGAAACAGCTTTAATTGTATCCTTTAATTATATCTGCAGGGAGAAGTTTTATTTTGGGGGTTCTGAGAGGTGTTTGAGCAAAATTATTTTCTATTATTTCTGCCTGACATCCCTTATAAAGTAAGCATGTCTGATTAAAATCAAAATAATGACAGCAGCAACAACTTATTAAATAGCAGCCAAATTAGCAGATTAAAAATCTGCTTGAACTTAAATGTATAAAAAAAGACAACCAACAAATTCTGAATTATCAAATTACTCTAAAATAACAGCTAAAATATTTATATATATACACCACATATTTATATACATACACCTTTGCTCATACTTACAAATTTATAATTCCCAACAGTCCAGTGGGAAGACAGATAACAAAGCCAACTTTTTTTAAGAGAAGCCACACAGGAGACAGTAATAAATCAGAACACCTGCAGCATGGATTTTAGGATTGGTTTTGGTCTTTAATGACAACTAGTCAAGGTGCAAGGATTAAAACAAGCAAAATCCAGACACTTTATATGTTAAGAATAATTATATATCAAGACTACAAAGGAAATGAGATGAGGTGGAACAGAGTTTGTTCAAAAACAGAGCATCATGCATTCCTTTTCCATTTTTGGTACTTCCATTGCCGAAGAGGAATTTAAAATAGTCTCTGTAACAAAAGTATTCATGTAGAAGCTACATTAATGTTTTGTGCCTTGAAGGGTTTTGAACTGGGGATTTTTAATTTTCTTTTTCAATGTCTGTTACACCTAGGAACCAGTCTAAGTGAAGACTCCAGTCCTGCAGTGATAAAGCAGACCCTAAAGGAGAGACTGTGGAAAAGATTCAGCTCAGGATGACAACAATAATATTCAGGAGTCATTGAGTTTCCAGGCTCTTATTAGGGCCATGACATCACTGGCAACAAAGAAATAACCCAGCCTTAAGCAGACACAATGCATTTGATTCAGCTGCTGAAACACAGGCTTTGATCACTGCCTGAGATATATAGCAGTAATTAAGACATCTGCTTAACACTTGCAGATCTGACAGAACTAGACATTTTGGGGCAGCAGCTAAAGGACAAGAGGATAACTAATCACGATTCTCTAATCATTTCTAACCAGCTGCGATAAAAATGTGTGACCTACCAATTTAAAGTAAACAAATGTTCTAAGAGATCCTGTCTTTTCCCAGATCTAGTGCTTGGGAAAACTGCAAGACACTAATGTTCTGTTGATCAGAAATTTTCTTTTCTTTAAGAAGCCTTTAAGAAAATCATCTCATAATTTGAACGTATTCTCCTCCAGAAATTACATCTGCTTTTCTATCAAGAGTTCAGTTGCAAAAAAAATTTGAAACTTAATTTCTCTTGGGTTTGATGTGCCACTTTACAGTAATTATGCTTTCATATTCAGCTATGTAAAAAATTGTGATTTATAACAGACATAAACATATTTTAAGTATTATGCAGATTTAACAACTTACAAGCTCACTTACAAGGCAACTGATGAATATTGTTTCTACTGCTTATACACAACACAGCATCTAATGACTACGCATTTTATTTGAAGTTAACAATTTTACCAATAATATTCTGAAAGGCTTTTCATTAATCAAGAGCTTAATCTTCTCACCGAGATACTCTACTTGAGAACCACAAGATTAGTTGTTTAGGCATCTGTAGCACACACAAGTAAAAATGATGAGGATTGGTGAAACTTAAAATTTTGCTTAAAAACAATCTGGTATGCTGGAATCATCATAGCTTCCAAAGGATAACTTCTTAAATTGATGCCATGAGTTCAAACAACAATGACAAGCAGACAAAAAGCTTGTGCAAATGCATTAGCTCCTATAAGATAATGATGTACATCTGTACCACAGCATTCATGAATTTCTTTCAGAGTAGAACCACCAAAAACTTGGAATAAAGTTATGCTGAAGTCAACACGACAGCACTATTAAACAAACCATTTCTATGCAGTCTACGTATACATGTAGCCAGCTGCAATCAAGATTTCTGCAAGTTTAGGGGAATAATTTGGAGGAAAAACTGAATAAAAATAAAATTAGTTTAGTAATTTCTAGGGAATAGTTCATCAAGAGAAAGCTGATGAAAAAGTATGACCAGCTGGTGATGTTGGTTGACATAAAGGAAGAAATGGTAGTGGAGACTAATGATTTAACACTAGACAAAAGTAAGAGGGATAGAAAAAGGTCATTAAAGGTTTGAAAAGCAAAACTGACATACTTACGGATAGATATTTTGAATGCAACAGAAAAAGGGATGCCCAAACACACATATGCCAGAACTTAATCAAGTCAAAATAGGAAAACTTACACTTAGAGCACCAATTTGAAAAGGTATCAAAAAGTGAGAAAGAACATTTGTCAACCCCCTGAAAAAAGGATTCTGTAAGTTAATTAGGATGTAAGTGAAAATGAAAGGAGTACAATAAAGGGGAGAAAAATCTTGCATTTTTTTTTTCTTTGAAGAAACTAAAATTCTGTGCAAGACAATGAAGGTGAAGCACAAGGAATTACCTAAAGTGTAACTATGGGGATTGCAGTTATGGGATTCAGTGAAGTCAGAGAAACTGAGTTATTGAATATATTGCTTTTCTAACATTGCAGATATCTGTAACAAAGGAAGAGTTATACAGTGAATATTTTTTTGGCTATGTTTCCTGTACCATTCCAAGAAATGAAAGAAGCTATAAATCCTTATTAAGTCAACCGTGAGAGAACAAAAAGAAAGAATTAGCAAATATGCAGAACTTCATTTACTAGTGTAGCAGTCTGAAACTCAACATAGAGCCAAGGATACAGCCAAGGAGCTGTATCAAACAGAAAGAAAATAACCTCAATGCAGCAACATACAAACTTGTCAGGTCAATTGTCTGCCTACTTCCAATTCTAAAGAGACAACCAACCACAACTAAGAGGGAAAAAAAATAAAAACTATATTGGAGAAATTTTTAAATGTAAATTCTCCAGCATAATGAAAATTTCTTCCAATATCAAAACTGAAATGATAGCAAAGTTAATTAGTGAGTTTACTCAACTCTGATAAACCTTTGAATAAATTTCTGAAACATTTATATGCATGTCTAATTGTTCTGCCACAATGTAGTACTACAGCACATGAAAGGGGATGCATGACATATTTTTATAGACATTAAAATATTGTAAACATATGCATCCACACCCATATCAATTTTATTAACATCTATTTAATAACCTCCCGCTCAGAGAGATGCATCTAGGGATTCCCAGAAAATAAAAAGCCTTTGTGCAGTAAAAAAGGACCCGTTCTTCATATTGATGATTCTGGCAGACACATAAAATGTGTCCTCTGAGTACTCTTTACAGTGCTTTTTTACCTTCCAGCCATTTATTTCATATATATGCACATAAATATATGTACATGTATGTTTACATATGCATGTGTGTATACAAGTATGTATATATATATATTTATACACACAAATACACATGTACATACATAAAGACCATACACAAAATATAGATAAATTCTCCAAGGAATATATGGAAGTCACACCTTTATCAAAAATCCACCCTAAGCAACATGAACCTTCTCTTTCTGTCTCTCACTCCCTCTTTCGTTCTCTCTCCCACTCCTTTTTCCTCTCTCCTTTCCTGTATTCTTTAAGGTTTCTGCCTCCTCTCTGCACCCCTAGATCTATTTATCACCTACTCAATTAAACAAAAAACAGAGAAAAGAATAAATTAAATATACAATTTTCCACTTTGAAGAGTGTGAAAAACACATTCCTTTTTTCATAAATAGATAAACAATTACATCTTCTTTAAAGAGAGAAAAGAAGTCGTAATTATATATGTACAGATGTAAAATATTAGACAAAAAAAGCAGAAAGAGTAATAGAAGACTTGTTTCCTGCTGTCCTGCCTGTGGAATAATCAATGTTCCTTCTGCTCTTACACAAAAAATAATTTCATGTGCAATATGAACACTATAAAATGACAAGTCATAAACTTCATAATGCACAGGACTGAGGGAAAAAATAAGTTTAATTCAAAACCTTTTTAAACTAAATATTTATTTCAGGTTTATTTTCAAATATTTTGTTTTGCAACTGGGGTGTATTTAAAAAAAAAAGGCAAACCAATATAAATGACTATTTTAATCTAAGTTCTGTTGCACTTTTCCTGCCTCTGGGTTAAAATTTTTTTTCAGTGGTGCTAAGACTATGTAGGAAGAAGCATCTAAAGATCAGAACAAAGTATAAATACATAAGCAAAACTCTGAACTTAATCCAACAACAGAAAGTAGTAAGTGTCTGATGTTGGCTATTTTATCTAGTAAGCAGACAGATGTTGCTAAAAACTCAAATTTGATTCTTCAGACTAATGTAGAACAAAGTCATTATTACTTTTAAAATTCTTATTAAAACTTACCTCTGTATCCTTACTGATCAATGAAGAAGGCCCAGAGATATTTATACTCTCACCTCCTTCAGAAGGAAGAAACTGGTAATTCACAGCCTGAAGAAGAATCTACAAACACAAAATAAATATTGTCTTTTACCAGTCAAATAAGCAAATTTAATAATTATGACAGATCTCGTAGGAAACCCAAGAAACTCTGACATAAAGGCTTCCATGACAGAAAAACAAGGGTGCAGGAAAAGATGCAAAGTAGAAAACACACTCACTGCTGTAGTCACCAGACAAAATGACCTTCCCTTCTCCATGATTTTTGTGCAATATTTTTCACATAATCTAAGGTGGTTTTTTTTTCAATTTTATGTACCATGCTGTACGATGTAGGTTACAAACCTGTCACTAGAACATCCATTATCTGAACTGGGACTCTGAGGCACTGGGCAACTCCACAAAGGCAAGTGTGCCACAGGACAGTGGCTTTGTGAGCAGAAGTTTTACACAGAACTTCCACCTTCACATGTTGCCTGTATTCTCACAAGACTCTGCTATTCAAAGGATTTTTTAAGGAGAAGGTTACACACTTGCAGCTGCCTTAATCAGACTGCCCATGTGCTGTAGCTGTGGCTCCCTTCTCCCCCATTCTTATATTCCATGTCCAAAGACCTCTAAGATGTTTCTAATACACAATTAGAAACTTCAGAACATCATGAACTCTTAGACAACTAAGACAATTACGAACTCAAGTCACAGTATGTAAGCCAAGCCACAATTACAGTGAACAGAAATTTAACATTTTGACAACCTAAATTACTGCCCTTCAGTTTCAAAAACAACTTTTGCTCTGTCACCTTGACAGAGCAAAAGTTGTATTTAAATGCCACGATTTTGTGTTCTCACATATGTACTGGGATCAGCTCAACAGATAAAGTGTGATTCTGTGAAGTCAGTCATTTCAGACTTAATAAAGATGGCTCAGACATAAAACCTGTTGTACTTGTTAAAACCACTACATCATTGAAATCGGTGAGAAAATAATTTCATTGCATATTGGGTAAAGATCACAAAAATCACAGAATAATAGACATTTATGAGGGCATTTAATGAAAATTAATAACAAAGTATAAATACCTAGAAAATATTAGAAACTTTTATCAACTGCATTTGCAAATAAAATGTTTAAATCAGGCAATCAACAAAGAAAGATACAAGATAGAAAACACAATTGCACTTCTACTTGAGAAACCAACTCATCATGAAAAACTGCTTAGAAAGAGACCTCATTTGCTGAAATATAACAATGGAAGTAGAAGTATATTTGAAGGGTTAGAACTTAAGGGAACAAACTTGAAAATGAGCACAAGTCCCCTTTACTTTGGTAAGCACTGAACTTGCATGAAAGAAGCTCCAGAAGAGGTACCTGGATCTGCAGCGAGCGGCTCACTGCCAGCAGCGCCTGGATGGCACTGGGGGGACAGTGGATCAGAGCAAAGGCCATGAGCTCCCGGCGCATCCCCAGGTCCTGGTAGCCTTCCGACTGCCCAAGCTGACTGCACACTTCCCAGCTTTTAGAATAACCTACAAAGGAGCACAAAACACACTGCCTGTGACAACTGAAAGCAGAAGCTGCCTACTTCTTATCAGCTGAGATAAAGGAAGGCATGTGGCACTCTTATCAAGACTTAAAATCCCTTGAAAAAGGAACCATAAAGGCTCCATAAAACAGAGACAACTGTCTGAAGCTCCACTTTAGACTGACCAAATACATAAAAGACTAATTTTTATCATACTATAGATAACAATATATTAGGCATCTCTAAGATTACATCCTGTATTTTTATATATTACAATAAGAAAATCATCATTTATTTCAGAGCATAATATTGAACACCTTACTGGTGTGGCTGTAAAACCCAAAGTATAAAATATATGACTTGATATGTTAAAAAAAAACCTTAATTCATCTTGCATTTTTCTGCCTCATTCTCAAAGGAGAGAAAAAGAGCCAAAGAAACAAATCCCATCTTCCTTAGAATCTTGAAATACATATTTCATTTACCTCCGCTCCTACTGTCACATACACAGATTATATAAACAGGACAAATCTTTTAAGAGTTCTGATAGAAAGGTAGACTTGTAAAAGACCTGCACCTTCCTGCTAGCTGCAGTCACATAGTTTTACCCGTTTGAGAGGGACACAGTGTAGAAAGAAGTAGAAAATGTTGTTCCCAAAGGTGTACAGAAAAGCTCCCTGAGGCTACACATTCAACAGTTCAGTACACACTTATTCCATGCAGTATTTGCTCCATGTGTCTCTACTCCATGTCAGTGCACTTCCACTAATGAGATGTAACTGCTATTTTAATGAAATGGTCCAACCTCAAGTACCACACCTCACAGTGAGACAAGAGTCAGAACTGAGGTTTCCACCACCATCACCTCATGAAACCCCTCTTAAATCACTTCACCTGTGTCCATGAGCTCCTGGCAATGCATACTAGCTGCTTTGTAGTCCTGGAAACTGAGAGCCTGTTCCACTAAAAGGATTAAAACTTGACCTTTTCTCTCCACCTGATCATCTCCTGTAAGAAAAATTCAGACATTTTATTAGGCAATTGGAATTAATGGTACCTTAAGCTTGCGACTTTACTTCTTAAGAGTTAACTACATACCACAACAAAAAAAGCCTCTCTTGAACCTGAAACAGAAATAAAATTCTCTGCTTTTTCCTGAAGGAAACAGTAAAAAGAGTTATGTATTTTAAAAAAAAACATGGGCACCATAGCTTGCTAAAAAAAAAAAAAAATCCCAAAACCAATTAGCATGCTTTGTTAAGATTAAAAAAAAAA
>VXAC01007637.1:1005650-1180838 GCA_013399225.1 Rhipidura dahli | reverse complement strand
AACCAATTAGCATGCTTTTTTAAAATTAAAAAAAAAAAAAAAAAAAAGATTTTTGAAAATTGCATAGATCAAAACTGATATTTAAGCTAAGTGATATATAAATCAAAATACTGACATTGGAAAAAATAAAGTCTATGTACTGTAAGAGAAGAAAAAACTGATTTTGTTTCCTTATAATATACAAAGGCTCATAGTAAAATGCCACTTCATTGCTCCAAATAATTAATGAGACACAGAAAACATAAGCATTTAAAAATCCCTAACCTCATAAATTGAGTGAGTAGAATGGAAACTAATTTTTCCACACCATACATCCATCTCAGCCAGCAGAGCTTCTGGACAGTGCCTCTTCCACTAGTTATGAATAAAATCTTACAGTTTAAATACTACTTAAGCCTTCTGACTGAAGTTTCATCAAGGATCTTTGTAGAAAAATGTCCTGACCTCAATTTTAATACATCAGCATTCACATATTAAAATCTAATGAGACAGCTCACCTCCTTTTGAAAGCCAGTTACAGTCAATACAAATTATATTTATACCTGTCACCCTTCACTAGTCATCTGCATTTTTTAAACAGCTTTTTTCAATTTAGAGTGAACAATTTGCTGGCTCTAGTTTTTCCAGTCTTGTGCTCAAAATACTTTGTATGTCCATGTACTGTATGAGAAGATGACAAAACATACATAGGAAAAATAAGCTATTAATTTTAATTTAGGAAAGGATTTTTAGAATGATAATGAGTGGATTTTTTAAATGCAAGCTTCTTGGTTGTGCTTCTCTGTTGCAGTCGCTCAGACTGCCTGCAGCATGGGGGGTTCAGGATGGATGGACTACCCCACGCTGGAATCAGTCTCTGAGGATAGCGTGGTTTGAAAATGCCTTCAGCTATCCTGCTATTAGCTAGTTTACGTCTCATCCCTGCCCCAGAGATATATTATTGGCCCCCTGCTATACAAGGGATGATTAGATAACTTTGATATACCTCTCTCTCTTTCTGGAACTTTTAAGTTTGCGCATGGGGGAACAAAGGGGTCTTCTGCCCAGCTCCCTTCGGGACTCTCTGCCCCCAGAGAGAATACACCTGGAATAAAGCTACAAGAATTCCACTCTCTCGTCTCTTTGTCTTCACTTAATGGCTCATTAACCCTGCCTGGTCAACACTCCACGATCCCCAACTCGATCACCAGCTCCGGTGCCGTCTGTATAGTTGGGGAGGTGCGGGAACGCATCCCTCCGTGCACGCTCCGAGCCTGAGAGAACCCAGCAAGGGGACTGGATCAGAACCGGCTGAGCTAGACACACTTCTCCTCTATTATTAAAAGCTATTTTATGCAGTCAGCGTTGTTACAGCCATTTGAAAAGGGCACTGGTTTATGAAATTGTATTACTACAACTTGTGAAATGCAAATATTTTAGAAGGTTAAACAGCTCCAGTTTCAAAAACCATTTAAAGAGTATATGTTCTTCAATTGTATTGCTCTTATTTTTAACTCCATTTTGCAGATCCATCACCACAGATAAAGCAAATTTCTTTTTAAGACTCTCTCAAAAGTAAAACCATAACAGTTGCACTACAATGACATTCAGGCAAGTGAAGTTACCCTAATTACTAAACTCAATCAAGCCTCCCCTAATCCCAGCACATCACAACTAAATCAGCTGGGAGAACAGGTTGGATTCCCATCATTTTATCTTTCGGCCTCCTGCTCAATATCCTGCCAGCACATGATACCACAAACTAGTCACATTCAAGGCTCTCCTGTTGCAAAATTTTGCCCTCTGGAACTTGGGAACCTCTCATTTGGGCAAAAGCAATTACAGATGACAAAGAGGTGTTTCTATCCTCACAAGCTAAATGTGAACTGTCATTTCTCTATGCGAGGGACCTGTACTTGCCACTCATCTCCTGATGCCCACTTCACCCTGACAGACTGACTTCTTACAGAGAGATCTGACTAAGTCGCAGACAGACAAAAGTCACGAGAAACAATCAAACTATTACTAGATTTCAGATAGCCAAAATAATCACTGCTATTTATTCCCACTTAAAAACCAGCTGGACTGAAGAAAGAAAGGAAGAACACTTGGACCAAGGAATGGTTTCTTTAACTGTGTTTGACCAGTTGCATGGAGTCAAGTTCCCCATCCCCAATGCTTCAGCCAAGTACCTTTGATGCAGTACCATACATCTCTGCATGCTTTACAAAAGCACAAGCAGAAAATATAAGGATCACTTTCCTTCCAGTCCATGGCTATAGCTGCTCATCATACCTCCACTCACTGACACTTCCATCACCTTGGCACTCACTGTTATGGCACAGAACAACCACTGGCTCCGGTGTTACTCAGTGAACCCCTGAGGGAAGCCCTTTTTCACTTTGATTAACCATGCAGTGACTGATAATGCTCATTGCTGCAGTTTGGTCATTGTCTTCTATTCAGACACAAAAAAATTCACTCCTTCAACTTTGTAACGCATCATTTGATGGTATTTCAATAATAAAGTCTTATAAAAGGAAAAGTTTTGAATTTTAAGTTGTCTGCCTTGCCATTTTGACAGATATCCAAGACTTAAAACCAAGATAGGAACGACAAAACTCTTAAAATGGTGACTTGATTGTATTACATGCTAATTCTGCTTTAAGCCTTACTGATAACACCTGACATACAGACTTGAATCAAATTCAGAAACCAGAGAGAGGAAGGGGATGAGGAAGGAAAGGGGATGAGGAAGGGAAGGGGACGCACACACAGGACCAGAGAAGTGGAGGTATTCAGAAAAACATGTAGACGTGGCACTCAGGGACATGGTTTACTGCTGGACTTGGCAGTGCCACATTGATGGTGGACTCAGTGATCTTGAAGAGTTTTTATAACCTAAATGATTCTGAGGTTCTAATAAAAATGACAAGAGAAAAAAAAAAACCATGAAAGCTCAGAAATAATTGATTTTTTTTTTCTTGAGAAGTAAAATATATGCAAATACTTTTTAAAAGCTTAGATCCAATCTGGATTATATAAAGAAAAAAAAAAGCTTATTGAAGCACCTTGGGTAAAATGCATGCTATTTTGAGTGGATGAAATAACACTATCCTGAATGAAATCATGCCATTAAAACTTAAAAGTCAAATGATACCAACATTGTATATACACTTCAGAAATTCCATCCCACCCACATTTAGGATATCTGGGAGATCAGAAGCCATCTACATGGTTAATTCCAAATGCAAGAAAGTCAGTGTAAAGAAACATGGATTTCAAAAATAAGCTTTAACTAAGGAATCTGAGCAAAGTTTATAGCTACTAGAATTTCCTTATGGATATTAAAACTAAATGAAATACAACAGAAAGTTGTGAGAAAAGAGAAAAATGGAAACATTTCCAGAGAACCTGAAAAAGGAAATAACGACCAACATTCAGAAGGTCTTTTTAATGAGTAGGAGAAGATGCTCCTAATTTCTGATACAGAAACTTTTTTCCATACTATTTTGCACACATCTACTCAAGTAATTGCATAAAGTGAGTTCTTTACACCCTTTCGTAACACAGAGCATGAATTAAGTGAGGATTGTGAGACACAGAACAGCTCCAGCCCCCTGAGCACATGCAGATTTTCTGGCTGTCATGCTGAACAGATTCTCCCTCACTCACTTTACCCATCTGTGAAATTAAGATAACACTTCTTAACTTACTTCACAGAGGTAGTGACAAGAGGTTTAAGTAGAGTTCGCTGTAATTAATCAAATATTTAAGGCAATTAAGAAGCTAGCTGATATATCATTACCTAAGCAAGATTTTAACTCTGCTAAGTGTGAATATAAATTCTGTTACTTTCAGTGCTGCTCTCTAAGGAAACTGTATTCAGAGTACACAGCTCAAAAAGTTCTTTAACAATGACTCTGTGAAATCTACCCTTGCATCCACAATAAATGCATTCTTTTAAAATTTAAATTACAATATATACGTTCTCAGGATTTTATAAGTTGGCTATATATTACATATAATAAAACATAGCATATGCTTTATGCTCTATATACACACATATGTAAAAAGTTTATGCAGATATGCACAGATGTAGTAAGCAGGTCTTTCCCCATCAGTAATTATAATGGGTGGGGTGGCAGGGGAAACAAAATACAAATTCCTCCACTGAGCAGACAAAGCACAAAAAAACACTCTACCAAGTGGATTTGGAACAGAAGGGACCACAGCTTCGAGCATGCATAACCAATACCAGCAAGTATGTTCCACAGGACAAAATCAGAACTTACACAGCAAAGGTGACTCATAAATCAGGGTAATTGTGTAAGTAGTGAAAACCAATTAAGGACAAAAATCAAATCTTTATTCTAACATCACTTTATCTAATTCTTCATTAAACAAGTCCATAAAGTTCAATTCCCTTTTTCAATATCCAGACCCATCCAAAAACATCTCAGCAAGACCATTTGCTTTCATCATAAGCTGTTAGAAATCACAATACCCTTTCCCAGTAGTTTTACACCTGCAAACAAAGATTATCTGCACTAGAACTGCAAGGAAGTTTTCCTTTTCTAATATTAAGTTTAAAATAAAACAGACTAATTCAAAAATCTTAGAATCTGTATGCATAAGCTGACATTTTGTCTATAAACTAATTTGTACAATAATTCTAGTGTTTGTTATCACACTTATGATATGGCTACCAAGTCCTAAAATAACTCTTCATCATATTAAAAATTGTATTAATAATATTAGCTAATATTAATAATTACTTGAAACAGTAACTTAAACTACAAGTTGACAGGTACAGAAATGCCATTTCTACATGTTATGTTTCAATTTATTTTTTTTAATCTCTACCATCAAATTATATACAGCACTCCTCATCACAGACTATGATTAAGGCTAAACTAGCGTTACATTTAAAATCTGTTTTCAAAGGTATTAATAACGTAGCTATTCAAATTCTAAGACTCCTTAAAATTAGTGTAAGGTTACCTATTCTACCACTCATCAGAGGTACACAGACCAACAATTAAGGACCAAAGAGTAAAGCTCTAGACTTTCTTTAATAATTTGGAAAAATATTGCATTTATATGCATGCTTTAAAGCAACAATGACAATCCTGTTTCCTTTATATGCTACCGGGTAACCTTCTGGATACTTGTCAATGGGCTGGAGAGTCAGGCACAAAAAATTTGCAGTAAAAGTGATATGCTGTTAACAGCTTTCAAATCCAGAAAAACAAACATGCAAGAACATTCTAAAAATACTGAGTTTCTTAAAATTAAATAAATCCATTTTCCACAGCCCATCTCCCACAACAACTAAGTTCAGATAAAATTCACAACTATGGCATTCTCATACCAAATCCATATCTTACTCATAAATGAACATTCTCTACAGATAACAGCTTTCCAATATAAGCAATCCAACTAGTCATCCTTCAGTGACAGTGAAGTGGTTTTTCATCACAAAAACTTAAAACTACTTATGTAAAACAAAATATAAAAAACACCCCATCACATTCCCCCACCACAGAAAGTCGCTACTGAAAACAATTTCTTGCTGTATTTTCCTTTCAGATAAATTAATGTTATTCTATAACCAAAAGATTACTTTGAAAGTGACTATGTTACTTGCATATTTAGCATAAGAGAAAAGTGTCTAAGTCATGTATTCCTTACCAAGACTCACTCTTGAAATGTAATTTTACTACTAAAATTCCCTACTTACATGGGAGCAACCATCAGCATTACTCCCAAGGCTAACCATTAAAGTCAGAGTGTCCAACACTCACAAGATAAATGTGTCACTAGTAGAATAAGCAGTAGTTTTTAAATCATTCACCTGTTTAAAAATTAACCACATTCATCCTCACACATTCATCTTCTGGTTTTCTCTAGCCTGGTAAATGCATGGAAGAGAAGAATTGGGAGGCCATTTCATCATCTGGCTTAAAGTACCTCTTAAATCTCTCTTTTCAGTGGTGTCTAAGTAAGTGTCACTGTGAAATAACACTAGCACACAGACACCACTGTATTAATGAACTCCATACAAATTCTCCAAAGTTCTCTACCTGCTATGCAGGGACTGCCATCTTTCAGCCTCTGGAGATAGGAGCCACAAGTTTGATCCCTTTTCAAAGGTACATACCAGGGCACTGTAAATCCTACAGTTAAGACACTAGGATAACACTAATGGACAAAGCTTTATGGAATCTCTCTGGATCTTGGTTTTCCTTCTTTTACACAAAGAGAATCAATTCGATTCAAAAAGAAGGAAAGACAAAAATCAGCAACATTAGCCCAAAGAACCCAGAATACTAAGAAAACTGGATAGACTTTAACTTGATCTGGGTGGGACAAAGCAGAGAGGAGGAAAGAGCTGTACAGTAATCTTGTCTTACAAACCAGTAAGGGAGACATTTTTTCCCCCCAAAAGCCTGACAAGCAAAGAAAAGGAAGTTACAACTGTCATTCCAATTTTTCTATGGATTACATATTAAATATGTAGATTGGATTCAGCCACCCAACATGGTACCATCCTACCCCCTGTGCCACCTTTCATGTGGCAGCACTGTGCTGACCAAAGCCAGGACATATCCTGTGACTCCTTTTCTTAGGACCAAGGTATCTTGAGAGGTCAACAACCTCATTTCCATACCTCTGTTCTCAACCTTACACATCTCAAATATCTCAAGTATCTCCCTCCCTATTTATAATATTAAGCAAAAAACTGCCAGTACTAAGCTTCCTGAAAACATAAGAAAAAAATCTTAAATGATTTAACAAATAGAGAGGGAGAAAGGAATTAGCCAGGCATGCTTCAGTGACAAAGCTGGAATGCACTGCTTTTATACGCTGCATAAAATAAAAATACCTATTTTATATTTCTATATTCTATTTCTACATCATAAAAATACAGCAGTATTGTGTTTACTGATGCACTGTTTAAGTATTTTTCAAAAATAAAAAAATCAAAAGGCAGATACTTTAGGTAAGCTATAAAAAAACCCATAACCCACCCCTAATAACCTCAGGACTCAATCTTTGAAGATGTTCAGCTCCTCAAAAGAATACTCAAATTAATGCATTATTTTCAGTGCCCAAAGGAGATACATGCAGCATAGACTGAAGTCTAGCAGCTGAAATTCATGCTTTACAGACAACTTCTCCCCCTCTAACTTAAATGCAACTATTATTAAATCACACTGCCTTATTTGACAGAGGTAATAACATCCATGGTAATTTTAGTACTACCAATTGACTGTAAAACAAGATATTCTCAGCCACAACTCCTCCAACCTGAAATAAGCCTTGTCTTCGGTTATAATGTAAGATGTAACCAAAAGCCTCTATTCTATCACTACCTGTTAAAACCAGGTGGGGCAGTGTTCTTTGTCTCTTCCATGACTTATCCCTGGTAACTCTCTCCAGGAGATATCTTCTGTCAATGGGCCATCCAGCCTCACTGTGGCTCATAAATTACATCATCCCATTGTGAGATGCTCTGCCCAGGGGAAGAAACCAAGCATTCCTACCTGGATATAAATTGAGGTTTGGAACACCACAAGCAGCCCTCACCTACTGGATTCCCAGCAGACAAGAGCTACATAACCATCACTGGACATTCAGAGGAAGAGCAGACCCTTCCACAGGATCACTGCTTCAACAGAACCACATCTATCACTTCAAAGAGGACTGCAGCCACCATTTAACTGGACTACTATCACCACCCTGACCAACAGAGCATCAGGTTGTATCCTTGATCTATCAGTTTTAGCCTGTGTTTTCTGCCTTTATTTTTAATTTTCCTATTAAATTGTACTTCTGACTTGGAGTCTCCCACTGGTTTGTTTTCAGACTAGTACAGCCTTTACTCGAACTATGGATTAGACAAGGCATTTTTTTATTTCAGGTATTAGCAGAATGTAGCATCTGACCATTTCAGCTATTTTACAGCTGAAATATTCCACTCATGTGAAATGTTTCATTCCCCCTCTTCCAGATGACTTTTTAGTGGTATCTTTGAACACATATTCTAACGATCAACTCAAAATGTCCTAAAACATACCATAAATGCACATTGCAATGCAATTCAGTGTCTTATTAACACAGCTTACCTGCAACCCTGAGCAGGTTTGCCAGTTCCAGGAGCTTAGCAGACTGTTTATAGTTGGTTGACGTCTGTGCCAGACAGTGCTTGATGAGACTGAGTCGATCGGAACACAAACGCACTGTGGAAAGCAGAACTGGTTTAGAGACTGCACAAATGAGCTTGACTGCTGTGTTCCTGCTTAAACAACACAGGGCAGGAGGAGTGCTGGGGAGTATAAGAATGCAAACACAAACTGAAAGCCAGCTCAAAGCTGCTTGCATGCAGATGCTCGATTACACCTACAAAGAGAAAGTTAAAATAACGCCACAAGATATCCAGCCCCAATCATTAGGAAGTGAAGTTATGAAGGAAACAACAGGAGGAAAACTGACCTGAATGAAAACTTATTTTTGTTTCATGTTTTCACATTCACTGTTTTTAAATATGTACAATTAACCGATATACCTTTATACAATTTTTTACTAATTATCATTTTTGCAACATTCTGAAAGACTGCTAACACAGGCATTAACTTTTGTTTAGCATGTTACAACTAACTAAGAGTTCATGCTATATTTTATTTTAGCATGGATGAGATACATCACACAGACTCAAAGGACTGTCATTAGCAAACTCTTCAGGTAAATTTAATTTACTTAAAAATTTTCCGAGGAAGTGGAAGAATAGTCTGCAAATCATCAGGTTCTGTCAACTGTATCCTGAGCAGCTTATAATTAGTACTGTGTTTCAAAAAAGATTTTACCAAGAATTAAAAAATTATTTTCACTGCATGACTTAATATCATGAACTGATTCCAGTGCCCTATTTAGCTAGTTAGTGGGTGGCTAACTTCAGGCTGATGCTTTAAAAGGTAATGCTTTCATACCATGCAAGTTCTCAGAACACAGAGGAACAGCATGCAGATACTCCACTTAACACTAAGTAAGAGTGAATGGCTGCATGGGAGATAAACTCTGCATTAGCATGTGGGGCTTAAAACACAGGGTATCAGGCCTCTCAAAAGAGCAAAGAAATATTAGCATAATGAAAATTATTAAGTCTGGAAATCAAATCAGACCAAAATTAATAAGAATGGAAGTGCAGGAAAAGGTTGTATTTTTAGTTTCCTTTTTAATATTCTATCACAGGCATATATTAGTATACAACAATAAAATGTTTCCAGTCACTGATTATTTAAGCAGGAATTTTTAATACATAACTAAAAGTAATCTGATATAATACCATGGGTCAAACACTTTAAGACTGACTTTTCTTCACATTTTATTTTAATAAGGAGTCTTCAAACCAGATTTTACTAAAATATAGCATAACAGCAGTTCATAAACTTAAATTGCTGAGTTTGCTAAAAACAGAAGTGGGGGAAGAAGTGGGGGAAGATCTACAGAAAACTAAATACAGAACTGCAAATAAAAGACTACTGCTAAAAAACTATTGCTGTGGGAACAGCTGGTCCTTAGTGGTACTTTAATGACATTCTATCAAAGTAACAGATCATTTAAAGGCTTTCATTAAAACTTGAAAACATAATTTTAATCTTATTAGATTAATTTGACTTATATGAGAGATACTGAAGCAAGGATAAGTCAGGATCATTAATGAAATTACATGCATTATTTCACATGTTCTAATTAATCTAGATCAGTTGTATTACACATACCATTAATGCAGTATTATGTCGCTATTTTTCAAAAATGATACCTCCATGTCCACACCAAAAAAAACTGAAGAAAATATGTGCACTTTTCTACAGGTTGAACAAACTGACTGAAAAATAATTCACTCTAGAAAGCAACAGGCCAGTTCTGCAAGATCTAGGAATCAGATATTCTCAGTCCAGAAACTGTAAATTTCTGAATATAGCATACAGAGCAACAACTCACTTGAATAAGTACTTGGAAAAAAAGAGAACAAAAAGAGAACACCAAAGTAAAGTAACAACAGCCACTGAGAACGTCCACTTCATTTTTCATGAAGTGGAAAGCACCTGAAGTGTTATCCAAAAATCCCAGTACTTCTCTGCACAATACCAGAAGTAAAACATTATCATCAGCAGCATGTCTCATGACTCAGTGTTCATCTCAGCCAGTTCCATTACTGTTCATGCAATTTCATTGTACATAACCATAACTCCTTTCCAGCTTTTGTCCCAACTTTGTTTCACTGGAGTCAGAGCTCCATAAAATTTAGTTTTAAACGCATCATCAGAAGAAATACCTCGTAAAAGGTCACTTCCACTGTCATTGGGTATACCTTAAAATTAAACAGCCCAGTGGAGACATCAAAACTGTCTCTCCCTGAAGTACAACTCCCCCACCTGTTATTTTAAAGCACACAAGCAAGTGCAGATTATTTGGCAAATAAAAGATGAGCTCAAATAATTTCTGTTCAAGTCACCAGGAGTTTCATATACACGATACTCTGCAAGTCCCGAAACACAGACACCATATGCAAATATCCTTCTTACCTCACATAATCTAAAAAATTTTGTTACAAAAATTACTTTTTGTATGTGCCTGTAAAGTGCTTGGAGGCAGGAAACGAACTCTTATGTCTAACCATGTCACACTTATGTAATAGTAACTGTTTCTCATGCATATTTATGCCTGTGATTCAAGTAATCATATAAAGAATAAAATTATGCAGTACCTTGTAGAGGTAATATTTTCACACCAAATTCTTCCAGGTAACCCAGAGCACGAATGAGATCCAACTCCTCCTGAACAGCACTTGGACTGTCTTCAATAAGTTGTAGACAGCACCTAATAAGAACACAACACATTTTCTGAAGTTTGACAAATAAATTCAAAGTTAAACTTGTGGGAAGAGTCCACCAGTGTTTAAAACAAAACAAAATAACCATCAGCAGTAATTTACTGTACTTATGTCAAAATACTCACTGTTTTTGTAATGCATATGGGAACTATTTAGCACAGTCTGTCTTTTATGACTGGCTAAACATTTTAACAAATGTCTCGTTTTGAATTGCCTTCAACTAGTTGTCATAAGTACAACACCTAAACCCTCCTGAATTTAGATCTGCACTGAATTTCAAAGATGATATTGAAGGTATATGTACTTAAATACATAATTATTTTGGGAAATATTTCTCCTACCACTATTGCATTTTGATAATGCCACATTCTAGAAAATAAAAGCAAAACAGTGCAAAAAGTTCATTGGAAGTGAAACATTAAGAGGCACTGTCCCAAATTCAGTTTCCTCAGCTAGCTACAGCAAATAAAAACAAAGCTGAAGTAAAAAATAAAACAAAATAACAAAACCCAAAAAACCAAACCAATAAGAAACTCCCACTAAATTCCTCTGAAGATGAGTCAATGAATGCAATTATTAACAGCACATTATTCTAAATATTTTTTTTAATAATATGAATAGTATATTATTGTAATAAGCTTTTAGGCATTTTTTTAAAATACAAGTTGCATTCCAGTGCAGTGTATTCATAACTAGTTTTACTAATACATGCTGAACAAAGAAAATCAACATACAAAATCATAGAATGGACATAAGTTGGAAGGGACCTTAAACATCATCTAGTTCCAAATCTCCTGCCATGGGCAGGGACACCTCCCACTACACCAGGTTGCTCAAGAGCTCCATCCAGCCTGGNAGTTCCAAATCTCCTGCCATGGGCAGGGACACCTCCCACTACACCAGGTTGCTCAAGAGCTCCATTCAGCCTGGCCTTGAACATTTCCAGGGATGGGGCATCCAAAACTTCTGTGCACAACCTGTTCCACCACCCTCACAGTAAAGAATTTTTTTTTTTCCAAACATCTAATGTAAACCTACTCTCCTCCAGCTTGAAACCATTACCCCTTGTCCCAATATATGCCCTTGCAAGAAGTCCCTCTACATCTTTCTTGCAGGCTCCCTTCAGGTACTGGAAAGACAGTTTTAGGTGATCCCAGAACGTTCTGTCTTCCAGGCTGAACAATCCCAAATGCCTCAGCCTTTCCTCACAGGAGAGGTGCTTCATCCCCCTGGACTCACTCCAGCAGCTCTGTGTTCTTCCTGTGTTGGGACCCCAGAGCTGATGCAGCACTGCAGGTGGGGTCTCACCAGGGCAGAGCAGAGGGGCAGAATCCCCTCCCTCCCCTGCTGCCCTCGCTGCTTTGGGTGCAGCCCAGGACACAGCTGGCATGCTGGGCTGCAAGGGCACATGGCTGGGTCATGTCCAGCCTCTCACCCACAGCACCCCCATGTCCTTCTTGGCAGGGATGCTCTGGATCTGTTCATTCTCCAGCCTGGACTGATAATGGAGTGCAGCACCAGCACTTGGTCTTGTTGAACTTCATGAGCCTCATGACCTTCACTCCTTGAGCTTGTCCAGATGGCATCTCATCTCACTGATTTGAAATGGCTTAATTCACCATACACATTAAATCAGGAAGTATTAGATTAGTCCAGTTTATCATATGACTTTTATCTCCACACGTTATTTAAGAATACACATTTTAAATCAAAAACAAAACTGTATCTTAGCTGAACATCCCATCTGAATCCATCAGATTTTTCAGGCATGTTGACAAACATTTCTGGGTCAAGATTAAAACAGGAGTGGAATAAAAGAGCTAAAGAGAAGATAAATACATTCTACCTAAACCAATACATACATGAGGGCTACTAGGAGACCTACACACCAATAATTACTCACAGAAACAAGTTAAGTTACCATGAAACAACCGATTGAAGGTAAGTCAGAGAAAGACCAAAACACGTTATTGAACAGAATAAACACAGAGTTACACATTCATAGCAAGTATTTGAGCTATAAATCACGTATTTTGAAATATCACCATAAAACCCTACAACAAAAGCTGATCACAGGACACTTATGCATTAAAAGCGTCCTTGCATTAAAAACAATATTACTCTCTATTTCCAGAGCTTGCTTATGAAAAATACTCTCAATAGAAGACTGGGGGAGGGGAATACTAGCAAATAAACCCTAATGCTAGGACAACATTAAATCAGTTGTATTTACATATATGATAGCTGTAAATGTACCTGGCCAGCTCCATACAGCTATCGGTCAAACTCGTGGAAGAGTTGAAATACTCTCTGCCAGCAGCCAAAACCAGTTCAATGCTTCTCACATAGCTGACTCGGTACTGTGGCTTCCCTTTGGACGAACTTGGTAGATCCACTGACCAAACACTGCAATGCATCATCTGCCCAGCCAGGTGGATGTTGTCTATACTGCTTGAGCATAAAAGGCTTTCGGTGAATATCTAAAAGAAAGAACAGTAATTTAATAACCTGCAGGAGCAGCAGCTTCAAACAAGCTTTATCTGCATAGTATGGCATTAAACCCTTTGAATACAAGGATGTTTGAAGTCAAAAGAATATATTCAGTCCAAGCAGAAAATCAGACTTCTGCCAAGGAAAGTACTTCTACAATTCACTTCAGTAAAGCTAAAATTAACTAATAGCTAGTTTCTATTGATTGGAAGTTAAAAAACCCAGCATATTAACTGTCTTTTTACAGTATAACTTAAGACACCAAAAATACACCTACATTCTCAGGTGTTACTACAATGTAAGAATCTGAAAAGGCAGTACAGTATTAAAACCTTAAAACTAGCAACATAAGAGAAGAAATTTTGTATTCCTAAAGACACTAAAAATATATAGAACTGAGAATGCAAGATGTTCCTTAAATTTCAATCAAGATTATCTTCAAAGAATGCAAACTAATATAATGCTGTATCTGCCACAAACACCTAGCTTATGGCCAAGTAAGAGTTTTACCCACTTTAAGACACTCAAAATAATCTCAATTCCTTACAAAAATAATTTGCTTTTTTAAGCATAGCCATTATTGTCCCAACGAAAAGAAAAAGAAATTTCATCATTTCAGAAAATATCACAGCTGCAACAATATGGCCTTTATCAAATGTTTTAAAGTTCATAACAAATTCAAGAGGATCAATGAATCATAGAAGAGCCAAGGTTGGAAGGGACTTGTAAAGATCATCTGGTCCAATGCTGCATGGGAAAGAGTGTATAGATGAGATTATTTAGCACTCTAACCAATCATAGTTTAATTTCAAGATATTTATTTTCTAGGAAGAACCTCTCCAAACCATCTGATGCTCTGGAAAGGAAAACAGTTATGTGCTTCTTAAAGAACACACAATTGGATCATCTTCCATTTCACAACACACCAACCCTCAAGGAACAGTGAGAGATGCAAAATATCACAGCTGACCCTTCTTCCTCAAAGATCACACATGGAATATTTACCTCTCTCAAAACTTAAGAAGTCCTCCTTCAAGAGGACAGAATTTACTTTGCATGAAAGAAGAAAAAAATAAGTGTCACGCTAAAAAATACCCAAACCTCAGATGGGATTGCAAATCCTTTTTGCCTCACCAATTTATCAATTTTGAAATTATCAAAGTATAATTGCATGTGACAGCACATTTCAAAGCATTTTCAGCACTCCTATATAATTTTTTCCAAAACCCTTACATGTGTTTCTTTTTTAATTATATGGTTCAGAGTTTAAAAAAATAGTTTCAATAGAAAACTTACATTAAGAACAGAGCAAGGCAAATGCCTTATTTGCAGAGTGCTCTAGTATTACAATCTTTTAACATGCACTTAAGAAAAATTTCAACTACCCCCAGTTGTAGCCTACCACAAAACCATGACTATTAAACATGCTGCAGTTTTTCTATTTGTACAACTACAGAGAAAGAATTCTTTTTCTCATGTATAAGTTGAATAGCATTGGGTTTTTTCCTTCTTTTTTTCCTAATTTGCTTTTAAAACTTCTCCTAAGCTAATCAGACGGGTAGCCATAAGCAATTAAATCTGTAAACTGCAATAAAACCTGCTTTTATATAGATATAAACATTAATTATAGTGGACACAGTACTGCATCTGTAACAAAATGCAGTACATTAAAGTGAAAATGTAAATAAACAATACATGTCACAGCAAGTTCTGCATCTGTCTAACAGCTGTCCTTTGCAAATACTAATGAAATGGGTTTGGGCTTTATGCACATGCAAGGGTTTTTACCTTAATTGAAATTAGATTTGTCATCTCACATAATTTTACTTCAATTGCAAGCAGTACAAAGTCCAAAATCCTATAATGATCTTGGATAATATTATCAAGCTGGAACTCCATGTTTAAGAAATGCTTGAGTGAAGATTATGCTTTATTTTCATTAGCTTGGAGTGTTTACTGCTAAACACATTTGTACACAGAATTACAGGCTATGGAATAAAGCTGACTCAATTTCTAAAAAGTTGAATTTTAATAAAAAATATATAGGATACTTATTAGAGGGGCTTTAGATAACATGAATAAACATGAGAATTTTTTTCCTTAAATAAAATAATGTAAAAAAAGCCAGTAGACAACCAAGTAACAACACAGAAAAATATATTTCCTCTTGTCAGCAACAATATGAAACAAGAATCCGTAGCTTACTTGGGACATAAGTCAGTAAGAAGATACAAAACTCACCTCATAGCAAGTATCTGAATGTAAGCACCTATACACTTTCTGCTGCATGTCCAACATATCCTGGAGTAATTCCTTCCACTGTGTCTCACCAACTGGCGGTTGCCTACAAGCATTTGTTAAAAATAAAATATTCTCTTCCCCAACAAATTCAAAGAAAAGCAGATTTCCATCACAAAAATATTAGTTTCCTCAAATGCTATTCCAATATTTATTTAGACTTTTAACCAGAAGTGATTCAAAGACAGATGGCTTTTAATATTAATTAATACAGTGTCTGTGGAATAAAATGGTTTGACAATAATGCAGTACCCAAAGTGCTTTTTCTGTTTTCTGTGGGACAAGACAGGGATTTAAGCAATCTTTCTCAAGAGCCCCCAGCTAGGTTTTGATAATGTTCCATAATACATCAGAAAGTTCGAAGTGCTATCTTCCTGCTGATTCAGGAACTGCAGGGCAAAACCAAGTCTGTAAAAGCAACTGAGGATCATTAAAGTGATGCTCATTGTAGGCAATCTCAAAGGACTAATCAATTGCATGCAATCACAGGAGAATAGAGCTCCAACTTTGTTTCTTAAAATTGAGTGGTATTCAGATTCTTGACTGAATCCATGGATCTCTGTTTATACACAAAGCCTCAACTCCTTATGCTCTATCAAAACTTTTACTAGTAAAAACACTATGAAGTTTTTTTGACATTATCTTGAGCCTTTCAAATTAGAAAATGACCTTTTTAAATTACATGAGCTAGTTCCAGCTAATAGTGATTTTCTCATGTGGCATTAGCTTTTATTCTGGCAAAACAAAAGTGGAAAAATCAACATTTTTCCTACAGAGGCATTGTCTTGATCTTTCTAAAGAGAGGTTTCTAAAAGCCTTAAAAAGCTTTCAGACTACTAAAAATCTAAATACCACACTACCATAATAGATAAATTGTTGTGCATATTTGTTGTAAATAAGAAAGAAAATCACCCGCGGTTACGGCTGGTTTTCCCAGGATTCAAAATTTTTATCTGCTGATGCCAAGAGCCATTTAATAATTCATGTACAGTTGAAAGATGAGTTAAATGAAGTAGTTCTTAACTAGAAAAATTGAAAAATTATACTGGGAATAAAAGTAGTAGAATCAATACCTAAATCAATAAATTACCCTATTACAAGTTCCAAGAAAACACACCAAAAAAACCAAAGAACTGTTTTACAAATCCTACACTCTCAATAAAATTAAACAGGTCTTAAAGGACCTTATTTACAATATGTTAACTTTCACAGATCATCATCCTGCAGTATTTTGCAGCCAGTATGCCTTTTAAGCTTGTTTACTTGAACAGGAACACACTAAAGCAGAGATTTTTGACTGTGGAGAATGCAGCAAAAACACTAATCACATTAATCATGAGTTTAACAAATCTGTGTACGTACACTGTCTTCAGGGTGAGCACCACAGCTCCCTGCTGCCACAAAGCAGGCAGGCAGGCTCTGTTACCTCTCCACCTCTCCCCTCTTATCCCCATTCCCCCTGTAATACTAACTTGCGACCTGTGTGCCTCGTCAGCCTGACCATCAGCTTCTGGGCCTCCTCGGCATCGTCCTTGGTGTCTCTCACAAAGGAAACCGGCTTCTGCAGGCCGTGCTTCTCCAGCAGCTCCGACACACTGCAAGCAGAGAGCCGGCGCTTGAATCCCGCACAGCTGTACAACTACTGCCGCAGCAGCAGGGGCCTTAAAGCTCTCTCCAACAATGTACTGCACATGCAAACAGTCTCCATAAAATCTCTAAAAGTATAGATTAACCAGAGTAACACTGCCTACATTTTAAAAACCATATATATGTATTATCAATACTGTAAGGTAAACACATACCGTCACAGTATTAGTCTTTAATTACTCAAAGCTTTAAAGAGTATCAAGATCAAAACAAATTGCTCAGGTTAACCCTCCTCCCCCACCCGGCCAAAAAAACACCACTGAAAATAAAACAAACAAACTAAACAAAAAATCCCCAACCAAGCAAATAAAAAAATTCCCCGACAAACAAAACCCCACACACAAAAAACCCCAAAGAAAACCCCAAAACACAACCCCCCAAACTTTTATTCCAAGAAAAATATCTCTACAGTTTTATACTATTCAAATAGATAAAACCATTCAAAATTTCTATGTTCTGAATACAAAAAAACATAGATAATCTTGTTGACAGCATTAAAAAAAATATTCTTGCTGGATTCTTGTAATAAAAATATTCTTGGCTATGCCTAGTGATTTCTGTAAGAATATTTATTTTAGCAAAATGCAATACCTAAGAATTTGTTCCAGTTCATCTACTTCATCATGAAGAGTGTTCGTTTTATCTGTTTCAGGCCTGCAATGATATCACACAATTAGATACATACATACACACATACTTCTTATAACTCCCTCTTGTAACTCACGTTACATACATATAAAGATAAGTAGTTTGAAACATTCCTTGATTAAAATAAATGTTTACTTGTAAATATTAAAACTATTGGCTTCTTGCTGTAAAGATAGTTAAAATTTGGAGGGTTTCTCAATTTCCTAAGAGCAGAGGTTTTCCTTCTTCCTTAGACTTTTCTCAGGCTCTCTCCTTCCTTCATGTAAAAGATACTGGAAGAATAGTTTACACCTCACAGATCACAGAGAATTTCCTCTTCATGCTTTCACCTTCTTGAGCATTGCTTGTCCTTCAATAGGTTTTCCATCTCCCCTCTCTCACAGGGACATACTGCAGCTTTTAAGTTAAGTGCAAGACGTCACTATTGCAACAAAACCAGTAAGACAGCACTAACACTTGGTCTCAATTCATCAGACTATGAAAGTCTAAGAAACAATACAGAAGCCTTGGTCTAGGCTGCTACTTTAGCTCATGTTCTGCTGCATTAACTGGTAGAGTATGTACTTCTGATGTATTTACAGCAGAAGTATATAGATACACACATTACAGCTCAGAGGTGAAAAGAATATTCCAGTAACTTGGTCTGCCCTTTACAACTTAACAACCCTTTTTAAAGCATTAATTCACAACTATATTTAATATTTCTAAAATATTTGCAAACAGCCAAATAATTTACAAATAAAATGTTTACCCATATCCTCTTTGTGGAAGGCATTCCAAAATATCATAACAAAGAGAGAGCTGGTCATCTCTCTCACAGCTATAAATACACTCCAATGCCGTGATCATAAGCTGGTCCTGATCAGGAATAATTTTCTGCTGACACTAACAAGAAAAGAAAGAACACTGGTTTTTATTTCCTGTTTCTACTTCAACAGTTAATTTTCTTTTGAACATAAAAAGTTGTGTACTCCAAGTAAATAAATTTTCTTCAGGTGCAATTAGAATGTTTCTTGATAACAACGTGGTGAGGTCATAACCTGAAACTTATCTTGGCTAGTTTTCTGCAGTGCAGACACTTAAAAGAACAGTGGTATGCCATTATACCCTTTTGGAATTTGAGACGTGGAGAGGGTGCAGAGGAAGGCAACTGCTGCAAACATTTGTCAGATTTATTTAATATGTACAACAGTACCGACATACATTAAAGAGCTGTGGCTGTGCTTCACTGGTTGATTTCTATCCATACACTCAGAACATTCAATAGCATGCAGAAATGTGCCTGTGTGCTCTGGAATAATTATTTAAGCCATAGAAGCAGCATAAAACACTCACATGGAAAGCAACTTCAACCCTTACTCACTGAACTCTCACCTCAATCCTACTGGCCCACACTTTATTCTTTACATTTGCTGAGGAAGGCGAGAGAGGGGGAAATAACTTGAAATCTACTCCTAGTAAAATTCCTCAGAAAAAAAATATTAGTGAGATCATTAAACTCTTTCATATCCACTTTTTATAAAGCAACTACGCCAGGAATTTACTTTAAACAGGTCACCAGAAAATCACTTCAAAGAAGAATCCTTAATTTTTATTCTACTAGGCTAGAATCATTATTACATTAGTTTGACAATGTCATCAAGAACAGTTTAGCTGCATTATAATTTATGCTATAAAACTTTTTAATTGATTTTTCCTAAAACATAACAAATTCCAGGTCCAAGGAAAAGGGAAATATCAGAAGATGGTCTGATTTAGAAGAACTAACTCTATTTCTGAATTATCCTCTTCAGGACAAGAATTTCCAAAGAAACCAGAAGAATCAACAGGGCTCTTTACTTACAGCAGGTTTTGAATTCTGAAATATCTTCAGAGGTAGAGTCAAGTCTTCCTTTGCCAATGTTACTAAGTATTCTTTAAAAAGGGCATTTGCACGACCAGGGGACTGATTTTCACAGCGGTGGAGAAAAGGGATCATCCACTGGTAAACATTCTTTACGTATTTTTCATCAGAGGACTGGAAAGCACAGAGTTACAGAGAGGAAATGTAAGAACAAGTTCAGCTTCATTGTCCAAATAAGCATTGTCCAAAATAAGCAGGAAAAGCAAAAAAACAAATAGAACCTTTTTTGATCAATATAACTGAAACAGTTATCTTCACCTATCACAAACAGATCACTACACCATGAAGCCCTGAAACAAACTTCCTGCTACCCAATGGCTTGGGGAAACTGAGCAGAACAGGAGTAAAGCCCAGTAGTGAAGAAAGCCTGCCTTCCTCCTGCAGTTTCAGAAGGAGTGAAAGACCATGCAAGCATGTCAGAGTAGCATTACTTTCAGTAATTCAGCAAGAATGCAAGACAGAATACCAAGTGATGAGTGGCTACATAAAAAGAAAAAAAAAATTGAATATCTCCCTATTTTCCTCTGGTGCTTATATGTTCTCGACTGAATTTCAGATCCCTGTTTCATCTCTAGCTGTTTTTCAACCCTTCCAAGATGTCTTTTTCTATTCTGAAATGCCATGGACAAGCTCAAAACAGAGACAAAACCACACAACTGCAAAGGCAAATATTAAAGCTTCTTGACAATATTTAAAGACACCAAAAAACTTGCATGGAAAATATTCAATACTGTGGTATCTGTAGCATCATCAAGAGCTACAATGAAGATCCTTTAAAACAGGTCAATGAAGAGGAAATTCACAGCTTTCAAAAGAAGATTTAGTAACATTGAGTCCTCAGCCAGGGACAAAGTGCATCTTTAAGAAAACTGAGCCAATTTAGCTTTTTAAGAAACAAAGAAAGAAATAAACCCTGCCACAACAACAACAATAAGGAACAGAGAAAAGTAGAATTTTTACTGAATTAAAGACATAAATTCATCAGAAAAATGACAGTGTCTTTATATGCACAGGATCCAGGGTAACCTGAGTTACCGGATTTCAAGGTGTACTTAATGATTTAGTCAAAATACTTACATTCTTCATCAACAGTCTCAGCTTGTCAATGTCTTTCATCTCTAGAAGTTCCTTCAAAGTCAAAGTTCGATCACCATCAGTCTCATAAACCACTGTTTCAAGAGTGATCAGATTGTCACAAAGCACCTGCAGACCAGGAATGTTCCTCTCCATGCCAAGGCGAACAAGGGACAGAGCACAGTCAACCTGAAAAATAATTATAAAAACACTGCTGTACAACTGTTTGCCAAAAACCAACTTCAATCTGTGTCCTGTCTGTGCATCTATATTATTTCCCTGTTGCTTAATGGGCAATTTTAAGTTCCTAGAAGCTTCTGTGGACTGTATATTCCTAGATGGATTGTCCTTCTCAGCTTTATAAGGACCACATAAAATGCTTAACCTTAGGGGATGGTATTGTTTTATGCTTTTAACCAATATGCATCCTATTGATGCACATAAATTAGAATATTATTCCCTCTGGAGATCATACACAGTTCCTCTCAGTATATGGAAAATGAAGGATTGCTTTAAAATAAGACAGGTTTGAATTGCTTTAAACTTAATCAGGTAAATGACATGCAACGTGACTTTTCAAGCTGAACATGATTTAGTAATTTTAATTGCTGCACTTTATGTCACAGAAAACAATGACAGTCTTCTTCCCTAGTGACTGAAACTACCTTTATATGAAAGGTTCTGTTTTGATTTCAAGGAATACAATACTGGCTGTAAATATTCAGCAAGGCAGACGTAAGTCTTGGAGAGCAGAATGCTAATTTATATGTTATATAATTTATCTGATCCTTGGAAATTGCTCTATACCTACTGATCGGTTGTTAAAATCACAGTCAACTATGATTAAAAAGAGCCCTGGAGGACTGCAAGCTTGTAGAATAAAAGAACTCACCCATCAGAACTAACCTATAGTGATACTTCCAGTCATCCTCCTTTTCATGCACCTAAATTGGCTTGAGAAGCAATAAAAAACTGGGGCACACGTTTTTATGAGCTGTTTTTATGTGCAATGCTCATCTTTACCTCATCAAGCTTCAAACACTTTTAACATATGAAGAAAATCAAGCAAAAATTAGCTGCATGCTGGTCCCACAGACACACAGTAAAACTGCCAGGAAGAAATCATAACAGTACCATGTATTGACATGACAGTGACACATGTGACCAACACGTATCAATAAACATGACACAGCAACATGTGACAGGTAATGAAGCATGTTTCCCAACATGCTGGGCACAACTTTCCCTCCCTTAGTTACAGACATAAAATGCAATGGTAAACACTCTTCATGGATTACAAAAGAGCTACTGCTTGCTACAGTAAAACAAATGAAACAGAATCTACTGGCTTCCTATTCATGTCTATGGATTAATTATTTGGCTGAGTAAACTTCAGAGCAAGAGTCAGCAAATGAAAAAAACAAGTACTTCAAAAGCCATAATGAAGTTGAGACACAGTGTACATTACTGAGGGAGAAGTGTCTATTAATATGCATTAAGACTGTTAAGGATTCTGTTGAAGAAGGCTGCTCAGCCATCATCATTTCCTCGCTGCTATTCTCACCTGCATTGCATATTCTTCAATTTCCTGTGCTCGGCTCAAATACCAATCAGTGACGAGATCTACTGAAAGGTCAGTAGTCCTGTACTTCAGTAACTCAGGTTGCATTTCGTACAGAAACTGGCCTTCATCTTGTAAAGTTGGTTCAATAACCATCCTTTTAAAAAAAAAAAAAGTATATGTTTAAGTATATATTTGCTCACCTATTTTTTTTTTAACATCAATTTTTGTCCTAAAACTTCTGAAAAAAACTGATACTATCAACCTACCATTACACAATAAATTGATGAGACTCAAATGCCAATCACAGTGAGTGCTAGTTTTTGTCAGCAAAGGAACTACTAAGATTTTGAAGAGGAGATAGATCATGAAAGAAATAATCCTCTCTACTGAACTAGTAAGAGATTTCAAACATGATAGACCATGAAAGAAAATGCTCTCTACTGAAGATCCCAGTTTGCACCACCTCTGCTTTCCATTTGCTCAGTCAGTCTCACTGAGAAAGCTGAAAACACAAGTTCGTGCACACAAAATAATAAGTGAGTCCTACTGGATCAATTCCCACGTTTTAAGAATTAGTAAATAAATTCTCTGTATTTCTGCTTTTATATATACTTACCTGCATTCTGGTTTTTCACACCAGTCTTCTTCACGATGTTTCTGTTCGTTCCAAGGAAGAATTTTCAATGTCCCCTTCCTGTAGCTGGTATGAAAAAGAGAAGCTTGATGCAATTTTATGTCTTTTTAATTTGTTATGGCATTCAATTAATGGAATACAAAGCATACAAAAATTTTTCAGTGGCTTCATAATAAGCATGTCAGTCAATTACAGTATCAATTATTTAAGATTTATTACTTCTTAGCGCAGCCTTACAAGTGCTGTTTTGCCTGCATGTTATCCAAACAGGCACTATACATATTCTACCTATACCATTAAAGATACAATAAATAAGATTAATAAATTTCTTTTCTTACTGACCATGCTTTAGGAAAAGGAAAAAACCATTACATGCTTTCAGAATTTTTACCATTTCACACTAAGTATTCTGACTTCATATGCTGTCACAGAAGACTGAAATGAGTAAAAACCTATGATCTTCACATATTGGAAAAAAAAACCAAAAAACAAACTGTTCAAACTTTAGCACAAATCCTCATACTGAAACAACACCTGCCCTGCTATCCTGATCTTCTCAATTAAGTTTAATGCGGGTTTCTGACTACAAACTTACACAGTGAAACATTCTGTAAATACTGAGGTTGGAAAAAAAAAAAAACTTTTTAATATAAGATGCAGATTAAGAATATAATGGATTATTACTAGAATGATTAGTTATGGCTTGGTGCAGAAGACTAGCTGTTTAGGCAGCATAAAACACTAGAAAACCATGTCAAGCTATGTAGAACATAAACTAATGAGTAAGAGAAGAATCCAATAGGTTCTGGCACTTGTAGAAATAAGAATCAAACCATGTACAAAGTAGAGACATTAGAGTTGCAGCATCCCAGAAAAATAAGCTATTTTAAATTTAATTCATTTTTTCCTGACCCTGAAAATAAACAACAGTGGTAAAACCACACAGACAACCCCTGTTTATAAACTAACAAATAACACAATCTTCTCACCCCTTGAACAGCACCACTGTAACCCAGCAGCTTAAAAATAAATACAACTCCAACCAACAAATAATTTCACAATATCGTAAGAGTCAAAATAGTAAGCTAAAAATCAGTAATACCATCTCATTTAGCTACAGCCATCAAACTCACTGAACAAAGCAAGGCATGCTCATAAACTGCCCTGCCCATACACATACACATCTCACTCAGAGGACTGGTCACTCTTTTTTTCCTTTCTCTGTGCATTAGCAAATAACACCTCATGCTCTATCACTCTAATTCCAACCCTCCAAATTATACATGCTGTAGTAATCCAACAATGAAAAGGCAGAGGAAGATCTGCAGGTCATAGAAGTCAATCAAATGAACGGATGAGGATGGAAAACTGCCAATCCCTGAGTCAGAGATATAGCAACACCTGCTTTTAATTCCTGTTCACCTGAACAAAACAGTCTATGGCTCTCTTTATAATTACACACCATGTAGCAACATCATTAAAAAATAACTAATAAAGAAAACTCCAAACTAGTATTTGTGGTATAAACACCAGAATTAAAGCCACTTTCCTATTTTTTAATGATTCATCATCAGCCCACACCTTTTGGGGATTAGGGGTGCTACAGTTGTCTAAATCTTAAATAATATAATTTACCAGTAATTTAGTGTTTAAAACTGACTTCATAAACTAAATTAATATAGTTGTATTTCAAATGTCATACATGAGAATGTTATTATGAAAGGCCCAATTTGCAGTGAAAAAGTTCTCTTTAGCAACTGAAATGTCAAACACCAGAAAAGCTAAAGTGTAATTCTGCCTTCCAAATTATAAAATCAAGACAGTACAAGCAGGACTTCATACTTAATTGATAATCATCTCCTTTCCTGTGTTCTATTTAATGTAAAAGAAAGCAGAATAAACTTTGTCTAAGACAGTTTAATCTCTTAGCAAATTTTTGCCATTCATTTCCCATTAGGCTTAAGAAGACATTTCAAGGTGGGATTGACTGGTCGGTTGTTTTGTTTGGGGAAGCAGGGGGTTGTGAAGGCAGGGAAAAGACTGGGGGTAAAATTAAAGAAAAGTGGAAACTTACAGACACAGCTGTGACATCACAGAAATTATAGAGGAAAATGCAGCTGCTTGCTCCTCCCAGCATGGAATGAATGTGATTTCCCCCACACAATACATGTGAAGGGGGACTAAATGAAGCAGAGTGGAGACACCATGGCCAGACTCTGCTCAAGTCCTTGCAGAGGAGGGAACTCAGCAGCACTTTTTAGCTGGTTGGTCACAGAGCAGCTAAAAAGCTAAAAGGCAACAAAGGAAGAATGTCTTGCTGCTGAATCAACTGTGGCAAAAACACCCTCCTCGTACTGGTGCATATTCCCATCCCAGTGTTACATCAGATACTTATACCAGTGTTCCCTGCCTCCAAGGCACCTCCAACCCTCACTGAATAGGTACAAAAGTATATACTTTTATACTATTTCTTCACTTAAATGTAAAGAAATAGTATAAAAGTTAGGGAAGACTCCATGATAAATTCCAGGGTCAGCTGATGGGCTGAACCTGTCCTCTCCTTCATAGGGATGTCCACTGGCTAAGAACCATGTTCCAAGCACACTGAATGAGCACCGCAAGCTAACTTTGGTTAGGAAGTAGAGTTTGTTATATTATATAGTATATAGCTCGTTATTTTATACAGTATATATTACTTTGCAAAAACGTATTTAATCAGATACTACCACTAGCAATCCTCAAACCTTAACCTGTCACAATTTTATTAATGTCATACCATAAACTGTTAGTGTGAGTCCTTCAAGGGGGCTGGCAGTCACTGGCAGCAGGGAACACACTTAAATAAAGGTGTAGAGACCCAGGAGGGGTCTCTGCCAGACACAGAACTGCCCTCCAACCTAGCACCGCTCTGTGAAGAGTCCCCATGATGGGACACTGACAGACTGTTCTGCCACAAGGGTCTCAGACAGACTAATCAAACACAAAAGGTTTGAGGAAACCTGTTTTCTTATGACAGGGGGCTTGTTTTTTTCATTGGCTGGTTGAGTTAGGGGTTTTTTTGTTGGTGTTATTCTTTTGGGAGGAGTTAGGTGGTTTTTTTTTAATATTAATAAATGTTCTTAATGGGGGAAAAAAAAGGAGCTTTTATGCAGTGAAGGACAGACAAGGGTTTCATTTCAGAAGATGTTACAAATGTCTGCAGAACTGTAGCAGAACTACTATAAGAGAATTAAGAGAAGATTTTCAGGTAACAAATCAAAATTCTCATTACAGATAGCTTTTTCCTTCAACATTAGCTCAAATACTAATGTTATAACTATTATTCTGTCTCCAAAATTTGTAATGCACTTTGTCAAAATTATCTGATGCAGTCAAGTCCTACAGGCCCATACTGTATGACATTATTTCTTTACTGGTAAAACAATAAAATAACAGTTGCTTTTTTTATAAATTATAGGGGCAAGAAGATATTCAAGCTGTTGGCAAGGACCAGTTGGCAGTGGAAACTAAAAGCAGCTTGAGGGCCTAAGGAGTTTCAGAAGCTTAAGAATCACAAAGCAAAGAACTTGCATGAGATCCTGCTCTTCCCTTAGTCTCATTCCTTCCCACAGCTCCACTAAGAACAGCCCAAGAGCACAAGGGAACTGGTAAATGAAGGTCAGACCCTCTCTGTCAGCTTCTGCCACTCACATCTTGGCTGAGTCCCCATCCCTGGAAGGTATTTCCACAGAGAAGACATGGAGATGTAGTACTTAAGGGCACAGTTCAGAGGTGAACTTGGCAGTTAGGTCTGAAGTTAGACTTGATCTTAAGGGTCTTTTCCAACATTAACTATTCCATTGTTCTAGTAAAGGGAACACAAACTGTGCCCCTACCTCTCTCTTTCAAAATCTGGCTTATGCAAGAGTGTCTGATGCATTTACCTGACAGTGGAGCAATAGGGGAGACACATGATAAGTAAATAATTACAGCAAGACCTGTTGAGAAACTTGCAGCACATGTCACTTATTGTATTTAATCTGAAGGCAAATTCTTGTTCCCAGTAGTCACCTGGACTTTCATGGATTCTCTTAAGAGCTTCCCACCTGAATAAATCTTCCTATATATACTCAGAAACCCAGAAGAAACTTTGGGGAAATTTTCTTTGTTTTGGCTGTTTTTCCAGTGGTTGCTTTGGTTTTTATTGAGAGAAAGAAGTCATGCAAAACAGTAAGGAAAGGTGCATACATTTAATGGATATTTAAACTTCAACATTCTCCTCTTTAGACTAACAAATTATTAAATGAGAAAATTACTACCAATAAACAAATACAGACATTTAGAATGCAAATTTAAAACCACCCTTGCAAGAATGAGATCATCATGACAAGGAACCAAGACATTTCAAAATGCAAACAACACAATCGTAATGCTACTGTCCCTCAGTATGAGGCTGGAAGAGAAACAAAAAGAAGTTAAAGAAAAATCTACTGGCCCAAGCCTGTACTGCCAAATACCACACTGAACACATTCTTCATAATTTTGCTGCCACATCCAGCATACCTTGCCATAGATGTGGTGAAGTTACATCCAGGACATACAGTTCCAATTAAGAAGTTATTTCTTTACAAATTCAGTAACACAAAAGGTTTACAATTAAAGTTGGCAAAACTTGAATATTTTTAACTGACCTGTGTATCAGTATGAATTACATGTTTCTAACCTCCAATTATTCTTAACATCGAGTTACTTTACTGACTCTGATAAACAATTACTAGACTAAAAAGCTTAATCTTTATGCAAGCAAACGTTACCCACCCTGGCCTAAAGTCAACAGGTATTAGTAAATGTTTCTTTCTGCAGACGTGCAATCACCTATCCAGCCCATATCCCTAACTCTTTCTAAAAAATAATCTGCATTTCCTTCTTCCCATCTAAAAGTTGATACTTTTTTTCCTATCCCTATAACACAAAAGCCACTTGGGTTTGCCCTTAAATTCCAACAGCTTCAAGTATTTTTTTGAAGATTCACTTTAAAATAGAATTCTTTCCAAATACCAGAAGTCATGAATTACGTACAGACTGCATTAAAAATAACTTCTCTAGCATCTCAGGTTTATAGTGTCAACTGAAGCTGAAAGTTTACTGCTTAAAAAAAGTAATGTTTAAGAAAGATCACACTCACTTCAAGTTCCCAGGCTTTGCTCTCTGTGAAAGCTGCTTTCCTTTCCCCTTTCCCTGCAACTCCAAAACTCACCAAGAGATGAAGCAAATGTGCAACTCTGCCTCTCTCTGCCTGTTTTCTCAACAGGGTACAATAAAAAAACCTGTAAAAAGTACAGAGTCAAGCAATATGAATGACTAGAGGCAAGAAGTCTATTTTCCAAATGGACATCCATTTTCCAAATACCAGAGCAGATTAAAGAATCCTAGAAGAAAGCACCAATATGCCAAGACTGGTACCAAGTTGTTCATGTTATCATTTCACTTAAATAGGAAATGATATTTCACTGTTCTTACTTCCTACAACAGTGAAAATACTGATGAGATTGGGCCTTATTTACAATAAACAGCACATACCATTTTACATAATTTGTAGCTAAACTGTTAACTACCTGCATGCAATAGAAGATAAACCACCACGTACTTGGATTCAAAACCAGAATGAATTAATGGAATAAAGCCTCATGAAAGTTTACTACATCTAGAAAATACCTAGCTGAGGATATTTGAGCCATATATTATAGACGTATGTTATTCCTCACTTGAGAAACTTCAAGTAAATGTTGCAGTGTGCTTGCCTGTACCTATTTTTCTCTCCTGAAAACTACTGCTGGCCATTTGCCTTCTGGCCAAATCTACCAAAACCAATCTCATGTTTCAGCACAAGGTTTTGCAGAAGTGATACCTACAGTTGCCCATACACCTCAATTCTAGAAGGGCTAAAAGCATACTTCAAAAGTTTTTCATAAAAGCTTATTAAGAGACCTCACTGCAAAATATTAAAGAAAAAAAGATTTTTCATTTCATGGGAAAGAATCATCACGCAGTGCAATCTTGACTGCAAAATGTCTACTCCATCTTTTTTCCCTTGTCACAGCAGAAAAAGTTAAGAGTTAAAATATTTTAGGTTGGGGATATGGGTAAGCCATGCAAAATACTTTTTAAAGTATTTTCTGCTCTGGCTCCATTTGCCATTTTAGAAGTATTCAGACTCACCACTGGAATAAGTTGAGAGAGTAATTTTAGATTTTTAAATTCTCACCAAGAGTCAAGCAGCACTCAGAAACCATCTCCTCTAAATGCTTAAAGAAAATGCCACCAAAAAGATTCAGCTGCAAGATTTTACATCCTAGTAGAAATCAGCATTTATGTAAAGTCAGTCTTAACAGGTTTCTTGGTGACCTCACAACACATACACAAAAAAACCCTAGCAGAACCCACAGCACTCAGAGCTGACTCCTAACTCCATTCACCTTCTCAACACTAATAAAATACAGAATTCCCTCTTGCCCCCTACATGACTGTATCCAACTGTCCTTACTATCTCTCCTCATTCTAAAGTTCATAAAAAACTCTGTATTTGAAATTAAATACAAGAACTGAAATAAATCAGTCTTGATAGAAGCAAAGGATGAGACATCCCTGTACCTAAGCCCTTTTAAAAAGGCAAAGACTAGAACGCTGCATTTATCTCAACATATACCACAAGGTTTGTTCTTAACTGATACTTGTGGTGCACAGACTACTTTTTTTTCCCCTCAGACTTCTAATGTCGGTAATTTCAGTGACTCATGCAGGAACAGAGAGCAACAAAACTCTGGAAAAGTAGTTGTTAAGATGGAAACAAGTCACTTGAGAAAGACTTCAGGTGTCAAAACACCTTTTCAGTCTGAAAATTCAAAAACATGCACACAGATGAGACAGAGATACAGACATGAATACATATCTGAGAAGAGGCAGAGCTCCCATTTTTCTGCCATGCTTTTTTTTACAACACCCGTAGAGCAAATCCAGCTGAACAGGGGGCACATCAGAGCCTGCACACATGCCCTGCACACCAGACAGAGATCGAGCAGGGCTGAAATGCTGAATTCAGCATGCACAGGCAGCCTGTTGTTTATGCAGTGTACACTGTGCTACTGCATCCAGAGTTCACTCTCCTTGTGCTGCACAACTTTGCAGGTTTGTTCTTGAAACTGAAGCCCCACAGAGGTCAGAGACACGTGCAGGTTAAGTCTGCGTTCCTCTGCACTCGGAATTCCAGACACGGAGACAGAACACTGTAGTCACTAAGGCAGGTGGCTTCCTTTCACAACCAAAAGAAACTATCAGCTGTGCTATACTAAAACTGTATGCAAATATTAGCACAGCTTTGGGGTATTTTTTATTTTTTCCTGAACCACTGCTTCTCCCCTACCCTTTAGCCTTCTCTCATTTCTTTTCAAGAGTAAAATCAATATGATTGGAATCCAGTAAATTGACTGATTAAGGAGGTATTCAACTCTGTTTCTTCAAAAAGAGCTGACTTTTCCTGTATTGCTCTTTTCACTCTATTGTTTATTGCTGGCTTGGCAATTCTTTCCATTCTTCTCTTTGACAAAAGAGGTCCATGTTACTGTAGTTTCTATATCCTACCAACTGCATTTATTCAAACCTGCAGATTATTTTGATTATTTTTCTCTCCAAGACCAAGCTTTCAAAAGAGCAAGGTCTAACTCAGTTTTAAGGTCAGGTTTCAGTTCTCTCCATTACCAATAGCACCTGTGTGGCTTTGCTTTTTTTTTTTTTTTTCCTTTTAAGCATTTCATACAACAGGCCTGTCTCCAGGACTCTTCAAGCAGAAATTTCAGAATATATTTTCTTCAAATCTTTACCCTTGTAAACACATCCACATTGAATGTAAAATTTGCCCCAACACATTTATGAAGCAGTATCTTTTTGGTGAAAGACACTGATGCCTTTAGAAGTAGGAATTCTGGAAGTAGATTAATCTTTTTCTTTTTAATCATGTATCATTGTCTGAAAAATAATGTTAGAAAACTAATTCCTCATTTGAAAGCTTGTGTGTTACATAAATAAAATAACTAAAAGATTCTCTTTTAATTTAATTTAAAAACTCATTTGATCAAAGTCTGCATCTTCTCAGATGGCAATGGGGAAATTAATGCCACTTTCTATTGCTCTGCAATTCTTACATTTGTTATGTCACAATTATTCCATGAAATATAAGAAATCCACCACAGATACAGTCTCAAACAACTGTGATATGTATTGCATTGTTCATATTGCATGAAAACATTCTTTTCTTTCATTATCCATTATCTGAATAGTGAATTAGTAAGTTACAGAATTGATTACATGTATTTTTAGGTTTCCAGTTGTTCAATGTACTGCATGAAACAGAAGTGGTGGGAAAAGAAAGAAATGCTTCATTTTCCAGGAATAACTACAGGGCGTGACAAATTTATCAAGACTGAAGTACAGCTGCTGCCTAAAACAGAGTGCCAAAAACATCATGCATTTTGGGAAAACTGATCTGCATACACTGGTGGAAAAGGTATCCCACTGGGGCTTTTGGCTGCCCCAGTTAACTAACCTTCAGAATCCCTGCTGTGCACACTGCAATGACAGGTCTTTTGAAGCAGCTCTGCCACCAGAGGAGAAAGTTATAACTGATTTCATATAAACAAATCAAGCTATGTTTTAATGATGTGGTTAACCTCTAATAAAATTTGGGGAGAAGGAAACTTTCTTCCCTCCTAAACAACCTAGAAAGAATAATCTAAACATCAGAAAAGTCAGCTAACACTACACAAACACGGTTCAGAAGCTCACTGTGGGGTTTTTTTCTTCATGTATACAGTTAAAATTGTGAGGCAATAGCCTATTTTGATTTTGTGAAAGGTATTTTAAAGACAAAGCTGAACTCCAAGTAAGATCAAAGCCATCTTCCACCAAATAGTGAAAATACTACTTCAGAAGAGTACATTTATAAATCATAATTAATGTTCCTGGGAGAAATTTTATTCCAAACCCTGTAAAAGAACAACAAACAGATGAGACAATGGCAGCAGTACACTTCATTAGAAGATTGGGCAAGGCAAGTCAAACTTCAGTTCAGGACTATGCAGGCAAAAGATACACATGGTAGATTAAGTCAGGACAAGTCAAGCATTACTGAGCCAGAAATACAAGGAAATCCTGTCAGTGTTCTGTGGATAAACAGCACAGCCACAATTCAGCTAACATGCTATAGCAAGTTATGTGAAGGCTGCTACTGGCCTGTCTGAAACCTTCTCCATGCTGAACACACTCAGCTCTCTCGGCTGAGTGACAGCTGAGCTCCAGCACAGCAGCTTCTGGTAAACTTCCCTCCTTCCTCCCTGACAGTTCATGTTCTCCACAGCTCCCTCAAGGCTTCAAACTCTCATTCACATCTTCGAAAACTCCTCATGACCAACATCTATGATACTTTTGCCACCTCACAGTCTCCAGCAGCCTTCTGGCTATAATGAGCTGCTCCTGTTGTTATCCACATAAGCAGTTTGCAGATGATTCTCTCTTCCTCCAAACCACTGCTTTTTTTTTGATGTGGACAAGAACCTTTCCTGCTCCTACCAGAAGTAAATCCAGACAAGAACATGAGTGTCATCATGACAAGTTAATCTTTCCCTCAAAAATTATGTTTTCTACTTCACAGTAAAAGGTAAGATCTGCCTTTTTCTTTTTACCAAATAAGTCCTTGAAATAATATTAACTACCCTGCTCCCTCTACCTCTGAACTCTTTCATTCTTCCTGTTAGTGCAAAGAAAAAAAGACATGCACATACAATTTAGGCCCTTATTATTTTCACTGTAGTACAGTACAAACGAATTAAAGCAAATTCAAAAGAAGAACTGACCATATGATTAATTATTTTAACATGAACACCTCTGAATTACACTACAAACCAAAGCAGTTCAGCTTCACAAAAAAAAGAACTAGTAGGAAAAAGAGGGGACTATATATTAGACAGTTCTGCAGACATTCAGTCATCAAACCTATTTACATGTACATATGAGGAACAGAAGAGATGAAGCTCTAAGAGCTTTATTGAAATTGCAGTGCCACAGGCAGTAACTAAAAACCTAGTTTAAGAGAAGATACCATTATGAAAAGGCAAAGTTAACTGCTTATGAACTTTTAGTAGCACTTATTCATAGATGAAATTCAACTACACGGAAATTTTCAGGTTTTAAAACTTTCACTAAGTTTTTAGGAGGTACTTCCATTCCTATCCTAGTTCATCAGGCAAATGGAGTTCACCCACAACTCTCCATTAAAATTCACTTTATGTCACAACTGAACACCAGTATTTGAGAAAGTTAAGAAGCAAAAACACAGCAACAAATAAAAAGTTCCTGTCTTAGGGGGAAGATTTTTACTATAGCATGATGTGCAATCTAGCAGACTTATGGCTGCTGAGGGAACCATGCATTTTAAGTTCCAGACTTCTGTGAATTGAAAATGTGAGCAGTAATGTTACAATACAGCAGTTAAGCCTAGTATAAAGGATAAGAAACTGAAAAGAAAAGGAAAAATACTCTGGTTATGTATTTGTAACACTGATAAAACACTGTTTTCCTAGATCACATTTATAAACCTGAGGGCAACAACTTTAACTATGGATTAAGAACACTAGCTACAGCTATTAAAACAGAGATTAAAAAGAGCTATCATCTCATCTCCTTTGAATACCTAAATTTTTACCACCTTCATTCTAGTTGTCCCAACAGATGCAGTCTGTGCATCTGATGGATCATTGAGAAGGAGCATGAACCCAGTAACAGACAGCAGAGACATAGGAGCTATCATTATAAAAGAAGCTGAGAAATAATATGAAAAGAGGTAGGAAAACATTACAATCCCAATTCTGCAAAAACACATAGTAATGTTCATCTATCACAATACCAATTTGAAGCCAAGAGGCATTTACAGCCATCAGTGTGTCTTAGTATTTCAGATTTCTTCTCAACTCAGGGAGCTGTTGAACTCACTTAAATCAGTCTTTTCAAGAGTCTGATGAATACATAAAGTCCCTGCTTAGACAGAGAACTCCTGAACTGTTCTGAGTAACCCCTAAAGATGTTAAGCTGTAAATTATGTGCCAAAAATGAGAAACAAAAGACTATCTACCATCTGAGATTTTTTTTACAAGCAGATACAGGGAAAATATATATATATATTTCCTAATAACCTGTCACAGAAGGAAAAAAAATTCTTCTACTTTTTTTCTCCATTAATTATGCCAGCTCTTCCTTGACTGACGAGACCTAAAGTTTTTGTGACACCGGCCTTTAAATGCCATTCTAATGTAAATGACATGTGTGAGTACAAGAAAAACACCTGCTTTATGCCTACAGAATGCACCAACCAAAGGAGCCTTTCTTTCAGTAGGTACTGAGAATTTACTACTTGCAGCTGAACTGGAGGATGCAGATGAAAGAAAACAGCAGTTATAACGCAACCTTTACAAAAATATTTCTTACAGATTAGGAAATTCTTCATATATAGCACTTGTACTGCATTCATGTTGGTGGGGGTGAACAGCAAGCAACTGCTTCACTGCTCTTACCCTGGCTGTAGATGGAGGTGCCTATTTACCCCCCTCGCCTGTTCCATGCACAAACAAGGCAGCCCCTGCTATACAAACTCGTGTTTTTCCTCTGCCAGATTCCCCTAGAGACAAACTAAGTGAGCATAGAGCAATGCAGTGAATTCCCACAGGGATGAGTGTCATCTCACAGAGCTGCAGCTGGGAATCAACCCCTTATTGTTTGAAGTGTACACAGTCACAATATGGTAAATTCAAACAGTACTTCATCCTACACACACTCAGCCATATATGAAGACATGGAAGACACCTCCACCAAAATCGTTTCTGATCAGCAGGGGGTCTGAGCTGCAGGAGACTGAGCAACAAAGGCATCAACAAAGCTCAAACAAGGTATTCTTTAAGCAAGGCCACTGGAAAAGGCTGCACTCTTAAATGGGCAATGTCATCAGCTGATCTTTGTCAGTGGTCTCATCACATGCACCACAGTGATCCTATAGATACCCTACTGATATCTCCTGGTACAGACACTGTGACCAAGAATTGTCAGAAAAAACAAGGATCTAAAAAAAAAAAATCACGAGAGAGCAGCCTTTTTTGCAACTGAAAGTAAAAAGAAAAACCCACCTTCTGCAGGATACACCTTATTTTTTAACTGCAACAGTGTGAAATTTCAAAAGGAAAACCAGTCAAAGTATTTTCCTGATTCAGAATCTATTTGCCTAAAGTCAAAGTTCATCAACACAAATTAATTCACTCTCACTGCCTGTCCTGAGACCCCTGTAATTACAAGCTGCATAAGCTAAAGGCACTGTGGTAATGCTGCAACATTTTTTGTACCAATTAAAACACTGGGGGCTTATATTTTTGTTATGTTTTTCTTTTGGTCAGAATTGTATTAATTACAGTCAATGCTTACAACTTTTTAATGTTCTGTACAAATTAATAAATTGTATCATAATCTTGCTCAATCTGTTATTTTACAACAAACTATGTCTACATACTGTCTTCTAATAAGAAGCAAACTACACTCATTTAAACTATGTTTCATAACCATTACAACATATCTACAGAATGTCCGTAATTCTATCCATACTAATAAACTCTTTAAAAAACTAAAAAAGCTAAAAGGACAATAAACTCACAGAAAATGGCTAAGACCTTAATTCTCTTTGATTCATGTGAAAGAAGAATCCCAGAAGCGGAAGCTATTTGAACTGGGAAGGGAGAGGGGAGAAAAAGGGGAGACCAATCCCATTTCATAAAAAACCTTAATAAAATAGTAAGAAAATTTTACTTTGTACAACTTGAATCTCTTTAATTAGTATATCATTCTCATTAATAGATATTGTCATCAGTACATATTTAATTCAATTACATTAATAAAATATAGGTTTAGAGGGTATATGTACACGTGAGCAATCAGTTTTGTAATAGAGTTTTAGAAAAAGGTTACATCAAAAATACAGTATATTTTTATGTTTTTTTAAGTACATGTGATTTGTTTATATAGGGTTTGATCTTATCTTCATTATGTAGTTGTCCAAAGACAAAAACTTCAAAAGACACACACAGAACTGTCTGTTCTGCAGTCAGGGGAAAAAAAAGTGTGAACCTGCACATACCTGATTCTAGCACTGGAAAGTTCTGTCTACTGTGAGAATAAAGTTTCAAAACATACACTTTAATTTTTCAGTAGCAGACACAACTAAGTTCTTACCCCATAACTTCACGTCTTTACTACTAGATCACTAGTGAAGTGTTTTATTTTAGCTATCATTTTGCCTCTTGGCACATAAGTCAGTTTTGTAAACAAACCAAACCAAATAAAAAAAATGAAAAAAAACCCCACAAACCAAAACCAAGAACAAATAACCCTTCAGAAAGACGAGGAGCCTATTTATGACCAACAATAGATCATAACCACATTTAAGATGACCATTTTTCCCTATATCTCACATTATAAACCTTATCAAAGGCGAAAGATTGGAATACATTTTACCAATTTCATAAACACTGCAATAATTTCTCTTCATGATCCTAAGTGTTACCTTAAAGAAAAGGATAAAACAAGTGTTTTCACACCTTACCTAAATCACTAAATGTGTTCCTAATGCTACCAACCATCAAAAAGGGAAGCATCAGCTATCATGAAATAAAGACCGTTCTTTCTCTTCAGAGAGGACAAAACTAAGTATTATAAGTTAGGAAAAATGCCAGAAGAATAACTTAATGAATTGAAAACCCCTATTCTAAATGGAGAATAGCCCAAATGAGACTGGCAAAACCTTGAAGTGAAAAGCTCAACTATAATGATGGAAGACTACAAAAAAAAATTCTATTAGCTCCTCCAAAAACTTTCCCTCTGAAGTAAGGCTTCAAAGTCCTATTGTAAAATATTAAATAATGAAATCTGTCCGTCTCTTTATGAGCCCTGAACAATATGCTTCAAAACTAATTTCATAATTGAAGTGTCTAAAAGAAACACTCTAGAAGCAAAAAATTCTTCTAATTAATATACAGAACATAATAATGATGTTCAAGGAAGACTATCTTACAAAAGTTTAGTCAAAATCCACAGCAAAATAACCTTTTATGCTGAAATGGAACAGTAAGAAAGTCTTTTTTATGAAAAGCTTTTCATAATTCTACCTTACCAAGTTGAGCAAGAATCAGTATCAAAAAGATTAATGATTCTGAAGTTACTGACTGCTTAAGCATTAAATTACTTCACAAAACAAATCCAGAAAAATGTATTAGCTTCCAGGCACCTAAACACTTGTAGTATTAATTTCCTAACACTGGCTGTTACCATAAACCAGTTAAAGACCTGTATTACATGTATGAAAATCTGGGCAGTTTCAAGTCAGAGAAGTCCATGATCCCTCTTAGATATCTAATGGAGCAAAGAACCTCTAAAACCTTTGCTTTCCTGTTAATGACCAGAAAGATTCCACAAATGGCACAAAATAAAGCAGAAAATGATGACTTGGTTAAGTCCCATACAGACAAAGCTGCTCTCTTGATTTCAGACAATAAACAACAGCAGATTGCCATACATGGAAACTAATTTATGTATTAATCAAAAAATCCTGTCTCTGAGTTAGTATCTATTGATGCATCCTTACCAAGCTCCAGGTAACAGCAAAGCATACTCGTGTGGTGAAGTAGTCTCTGGAAAGTTGGACAGAATTGCCAGTCTGTGTGGAAGTAAAGCTGATCCATGAAAAGTGAACAAAATTTCCAGGGCTCTGACATTGCTTTCCTAAAGAACAAAACAGTAAGTTGCAGAGCTTAAGACTCATTTAGACTAAAAATAAGCAAGAAAGCTTCTGTCCTAAAAGAAACAGTTCATTTTTAAAATTTCTTTAACAACAAAGAAAAGGTCAGGGTCACAGCATTTATTTATTTAAAATCAAACAAAGATACCCCCTCTTAAACTTCCATTGAGATTCAACCATGTTCAAAGCGAGGTGGAAAAAGCACTTAAGTGCAAACAGCAATACCAAAACAAGACTGCATTCTAGCAACATAAATATTAATACCCGAGCATAAGTTCTTGCTGAAAGTACAATATTCTGATTTCTGAACTTCTTGAAGAATTCTCCATCATAATGATGCTCAGCTGCATGAGGGCCTCCAAGGATTTCCTTAAAAAAAAAAAGAGAGACTGCTTTTTATGCACATTTACAAAAGCATCAAAAAGCCTACACACTGTTTCATCCTAGGATGACTAAGTATGAGATATATGCTCAGAAGTATGCTGGGTTTTTTGTTTCAGTATGAAAAGAACAGACACATTTTTGGTTGATAAGCTAAGACAATTTTCTGCCTTATTTTAGTTAAGGTTTAAACATCATTAGTTACAGAGATGTGGTAAAAGCCATAATAGAAGTGTGTGCATTGCCAACAGCAAATTTAAAATTTAAAAACTTAGTAAAATACAGTTTGGCATTGCAAAAACTTTCACTTTGGTAAGCTCATGGAAGAAACAGATTTGTCAGAGAACCTGCACAGAACTTGCCAATTCGACTGACAGGGCAATCACAGTAATCCTGCCTGAACTCTACATCCCACATCATTACATAACTCAATTCCCTGCAGGCACAGGGTGTTCAAAGCAGGCTTTTGCCCAACTGCACCTCTCAAGACTAGAAGCCAGCCTTTTGAAACAGGAAGAAGCTTTTTTAAGCAGGAGAAACAGTCACTTGAACAGAAAACATCTTACTTTTCTCCAGTGACAAGACTGTAGCCTTTCAAGAACATAAGCATTAATACCACAATAAATAACAAAAAAAGATACGATGATGTGATGCAAAAGTTGTAGGAATACCTATGGTGAGAAGAACTCACCTCATAGGTCTCAAGACGATCAAGGTAAGTTAACAGCTTCAGCCTGCTATGGCAGAGCTCCTTCTGTTCCAGTGTCAGCCTGTGTTCAGAACAAGAATTTTCATGTTTGCCATTAATACTTTATGTCATATGCATATGAAGACAAAGGTTACACATTTTAATGACTTTGTGCACTGGGATATATCAAGAAATTAAATAAACTGAGAACTTTGACACAATATAATGCCAACTAAAATTCAAACCACTTTGCTATTAGGCATAATAGACATAAGAATAATCACATTCTTGCAACTGTGTAGTTAATTATAAATCTATAATTCTGAATAAAAGATGGCCTAACATTTCATTTACTTTGAGAAGTTTACTGATAATAGCAGTTCTTTATGCTTCTTGGCCTCTTTTTCCTTTCTAGTATCCATTTCTTCATCTGGTGACAAAAAGTCTTCATAGGGAATTTCAGTGTCCACCTCCCCCGGTAAGATGAATCTGGAAGACAAAACCAACAATCTAAGCAAAGATGAAAAAAATGTGAATTAATTTTTGAAGAGATATCTTAAAACAGCTTTTCATCTATGTTTTGACAAAGATTCTACACATTTATAGAAAAATACCAAGTTTTTGGGTTGCAAACAAGTAGGGCCTCATCCCAAGCCAACAAGAGACATCAACTCTTATTTCCTTTCCCTCCCTAAAACAAACCAAAACCAAACTTGATTAAAGTTTCTAAATTTCACAGCTAGAAGTGGGATTGGCAGCAGCTCTACAGCACATAATGGCAACAGATGACTGCACAAAGAAAGAGTAGCCTCTTTCTATTTCTACCACCAGGAACTGAACACTGAGGAGAACTGTCTCTACTGCGTCTTGCTTCTGCTTGATCAATACAATTAAGACATATAACAAAACACATTTATAGGGTTAGTTACAGCTTACAGAAGCAGCAAGAGAAACAGATTCTCATAGTAAAATACTGACATCATAAATTTCCTCTGATGAAGAAATTACAGGGCACGTATTTACAATGAACACTGTATTTTAAGTCATAAAAAGGTAAAATGTATAGGGACTTTGTAGACATCTAGAGAATAGTCTGAGTCAAAGCATGAGCCTTCTTTATGTCCTGCGAAAGTTTCTTAATATTTTCACTACTGGTTGATAAGAAAAATTTTTACCAAATTACTAGAAAATACTTTATACACCATTCTTTGAAAAGAAAACAAACAAAAAAAATACACTTCTCAAACCTGCCACCATCTTCTCCTTTTCCTATGGCTACAAGAGCCTCCAAGTCTGTGCCTTTCAAGCCATATTGAAGCAGCTTCTTAGCAGCATCTGCATTTTCTGGAACTCTTTCCAAGCACTCATGAAGAACCCATGCACGTTTCTTGATTTTGCTCTGTCCAAGAACAAGAGCACAGACACAATGTTACGTGGTCCAATCCAAAGCAATGGAACCAGAGATTATGTTAAAGTCTCCTTATGTATTTCTTCCACTTAAGAAAATGTTGAGTTCTTCTGATGACTGACAACGCAAACCAACAAAACAGATGAGAATGCAATAAACACATTTCTCTCAGAGTATATGTGGCAGAAAAGGGCACAGAAATACCAAATGATTGAGCAGAACTTTCACAAAAACTGAAACAGAAGTTATTCTTTGTACTTTCTAATTAATAACACTCCGTACGCTAAATAAAATGTGATGGTTTAGGGGTAAAACACAGGTTTTACAAACCAAGTGTAGGTATTCCACAATGGCACTAGAGTCATTTTCAATACCATCTTCTTCACATGCCAGTAGTATTCTGTGACAGAAAAGCCACCAGAATTACAAAATATATTTGCCTTATCTGCTGATCTTCGGCTGACATTACAGATCACATAGAGAATGGCTGAATTCTGACACAGAGTCAATAGCTGACTTGAAAAAAAAAATTGATTGTATTTCTCTTGATCTCTTGGAATACTTTAGCCTATACCAACATACCTACACTACTATACATACACTAATATACTTATATACCAATACTGCTAATACTACACCATACCTACTACACTAATACTAAACTATATACTACTATACTATACTAATACTTTACCACAACCATGAGGTTATACAACTTCAACACCACTTCTCTGACGAGTTAAAGTCTTTCTTCCAAGCCACAAAAACCCCCATACTGAATTCTACTGAAAAGCTCAATTACAGTTACCAGAGTTCACTGTAAATTTTGTTAACCAAACTTTGCTATATAGCTACAGATACCAACTTCACCTCCCCAGTTTCTTTTCTAAAATAATTGGAAGTATAAACACTTGATATTTCCAATTATTATTCTTTATTTGCCAGGCAATAATCTACTGCTGCATGCTGGTGAAGAGATTACACACAGAAAGTGTGTTGTTATTAACAGAAGTTAGAGGATATTCCAAAACAAAGACTTTCATTAACTGCCAAGGTTTCTAGATCATGCCTTCAGTTAAACTGCTCTCTTGCACATGATATTAAATGGAATTTGCAGGACAATTCTTCAAACTGCCACCAATTTACATTGCATAAATGAGAACACAATTGCAAATTCCATTTCTGCAAAGATAACACAGTCATTCTGATAAGAAAGCCTAAAAAAAAAAAAAAAATCACAAAACACAAATGTACCAAGTAGTCTTGAATTGAAGCAACATTAACAGCCGACTTCCTCCACTGTCTTTGGTACACAAGATCAGAATCAAGGCCATATGTTTGAGCCAGAGACAAAGCTTCCCCATATTCTTCATTATCAATCTAAAAAGCAAACACATGAAAATGAAAGTCATCTGATTCCCACATTAAACAAACAGTTGTGAATTCTGTGTGCTGAAAGAGGTAGTGGGATAATCACTGATGCATAAGCAGGTAGGGAAAAGACTGGTTCAGGATACAGATAAGATTCACATGTGATGACCACCTCCAGAAAATCAGATTTTCTCCTCAAAAAAAGGGAAGATGTTAATTAGGTAACATCATATTAGTTATAGATGATATTTAGTCTGACATCAGCATTCCCTGGGAACTGTAACACTTACAGAGTGGGCTGTTTACCATCAGAACAACTGGAATGGCCTACACAAAGTAGTCTGTAGAAGAGCCCTAAAAATGAAGCAGTTATCTATTTGCTAGGATTTGAGTCACAGGTCTAATTTGTACATAGATCTGAAAAAGCATGCAAAACATTCACATCAGACTGTAAGTTAACCCACTCCTGGGCCAACAAGTTAAACTGATGTCATTCAATATATTTGCCAAGCTTTCACTATGTATAAATACATGAGTATAGGTCCAAGTATAGCCAAGTCAATGATGCACAGTGTCTCCCATTGAAGTTACTTCAGTTATTATAATGCTAATTTTAAGCAAGCATCCCTTTGATTAGGTGACACAGCACACTGTTAGTTAAGAGACTCTCAGAAATATGTGCCTAAATATTTTTGTTAACACAGCAGGAGTTAAAAGAAAAATAAAGAGCTCTTTCTAACTAAAGCTGATTAAGAGAGATGTGACCTTTCCTTCCATACTTACTTTTCTCTGGTACAGTTCCTCTGGAGTCGTGGATCTTAAGCTGACAAGACGGAAATTCTTTGTAATAGTACGTGGTCGTTTCCGTGGAGGAGCAAATCGTTCCATTTCTGTCACAAAGTACAGGCCTTGCTTTAGGTAGCTAAAGTATCTGTCCTTAGCAGAAGTTTCATCATCTGAGTCAGAGTCATCTTCTCCCTCATCTTCATCACCGGGCCTGCTCTCCAAGCGCAGTCTTTTTGGAACAAGTTTTATCTCACACTGCACAAAAACATCAACAGGAAACATCCACCTAGCACACCTAAACTAATTTGGTAAGAACTAAGCATATCTCCACTTCCACTACTTCAAATTTCAGAATCAACATTCTTCCTCCCCTTCTCCTTTAAACCCTTTATTTCTTAGTTTGCTTAACCTGTTCCACAAACCCTGACCGCATCTGTCTCCTGGATCTGAGGCTTCATCCCTCACCCACCGAAGTGAAGGCTGCACAGTAACCTGCTCTAAACCTCCTGCACCAGCCCAGACAGGGCAGAACAGTGGAGACAGACATCTTCCCACACTTTTCTGTAGCTTACTGCAGTGTACAGGAGCATTTTCAACTCTCAGCTATTCAAAGCAAGGTTTTCTGTTTAATGAAATCTCAGACTACATTCTTAGGCTGTAGTATGCCAGTCATAGGCTGTATATATTATCTCCAGAATAATACAACTTTCCAAAAACATACACACAAGCTTTGGTGTGTACTGAAATTTTCTAATTCTAATATTAAACTTTTGATTAAGATGTTTAAGGCCTACTTCAATAAAAGCTTTAGAAAAGAATAATCTTCTCAGTTTTAAAGACTATTACTAAATAACTTTATTATATTCTACTCCCTTTGGGAATCCTACTAAAAATAAACAAAAAACGTATCTCTAACATGGCTCTGCCTTAATTGTGTTTCTCATGTCTAACTGAAATGTGTTCACTCTCCTATTTCCAGGTTCTTCAGAGGCACTGTTACTGTCAACATAAATTCTTTTCTGTTCCAAGTCTCTTCTCATTGAGACTCAACCTTCCAGGAGTTTTGCTTCTACTCTCAAGTTATTTATGGTTTTATCAAGTTTATCCTAGAACAGTTGAGCTGCAGCAATTTTGGAACTTCCCTGCAACACCTATCAACGGATAGGAATCACTTTTCCTTCTAATAGTAACATTTTCTATTTTAACACCCACCCCATCTTGGGATCACATATAAAAAAAGCAAATTGCTGTACCATATTCCAAAAGGATAATGTCCTTGTGCACATTCCTCACCTCCAGACTTAGAAATCCTCCATCGTGAGCCGAAGTGACCTGAGGAGAACTCTCAAACCATTCACAGGCCTTTCCCAGCAAGTTTCTTAATGTCTTGACTGATGACACAGTCACTGCACCAGAGCAGCGAGCAAGGATGACAGAATTATCTGCCCACCAATTTACATCTATCAATGGGTAATAGGCTTCTTTATCTAAAAGAAGAATGCACCATACAAAGAAAGATAACATTAAACCTCAGGTAAGAACAGAAGAGACTTCCACTATGAAGAAACATGCTCTAATTTAACAGGTATTTATTGTTATATTTGCAACGTTCATTCACTAACTTTGTATTTTATATCAATTATATTTTACTAAACCATTTTTGTATTAAATAAAGCTGTTGAGAACAAGAGAAAAGTCACTTAATTACAAATATATATAAATTATTTGGAAAAAATTTCACAGTAAACTGATTTACTTGCACAAAGAGTGACAGATTTTTGATCTTTGATAAAAGATCTACTTCATTACCTATCAGGCCACCCTCAACATGACAACAAACCTAATACTAATGAAAATGAGAAAAGGCTACGCTGCTTTTGAGAACAAGTAAATATATAAACATATTTCAAGAGGAGTTTGCTAGGAATATTAAGCGAAAAAAAAAATAAACAAAAAAGTCTCTAGGACTGACAATGGAAGCTGTGGCATTTCCACAGCTTCTGCTTATGGTAACTGGGTGTTGGGATAAAATGTTCATCAGAGTGGGGTCATTTTGCTCCCTACATGTCACTTTCCACTCCTCTGATGAAAACAATCTTTCCCCAAAGAGCACTAAGAAACAGGTCAGGCTATCACTTTTTAACTCATGCTTAGTCATCAGCCTACCTCTGAAGGTCAGATTAATTTACCTAAAGACAGAATTACCAAGAAAAATAGTACTAAGAAACAAGAATCTTTTAGTAATATAGATGTATACAAGCAGCAGCTAATGGAAATCGGAACAGCTACTGATCTCTGCACTATGGAACAACCATGCAGTAACCAGGTGCTAAATGGCTGCACAGATTGGCCTGAATTTCCAGAAAACAATACAGACTGATGAGGCAAATCCAGTCAGAGGAAATTGCTTTAGAATTGTTTTTAGAATTTTAAACCAGTATCTTTAAATTACATTAGCTTTCAAGATTTATTAGACATTCACAGAAAGAAAAAACGAAATCCTGTGCTGAAATACCAACTTCTTTATGGTTACAAAAGCATTCTTAAGAGAACCTCAAAAAACTATTGTGACACTCATTTAGCTCTGCCATGCTACAAATCCAAATCATACAATTTTGGAAACCTGACTGAGATTTAATTAAGCCATTTCAGTCTCGATATATTTGCATTACTATTTTTAACTACACAGTGATATAAAATAATAATCTAACTGTACAGCATACCTTTTATTTTCTTTCGTTTTTCACTAGAGAGTCTCCAGTCCGGGTTAAGCTCATCATAGCCTGGCTAAAAAAAAAAAATTAAGAAATTATATGCAAGTAAATCTTAACACCGAATCCATTTATTTACTCTGTTGTTGACCCACTCATTTTTCTATTAAAAGGCTCCCTGTAAATTCAAACTCTTTTCAAGCATGAACATACAACCGCTGTAACGCCACTGCACTTTTCTACATACAATTAACAAAAAACAAAACCACAAGATATTGCCTGACCAGCTTGAAACAGTAATCATACCCTAAACATTTCTGAAATATAGGTTCTCCAGCAATCAAAAGCCAAGTGTTTGCTTTTCATGTCTCTATATAGGACTTCAGGCACATAAAATAATCTCCAAGAGTCTGTTTAGTGGTCCTGTGTGACAGTCTAGTACAGTTCTGTAAATACTTTCCCAAGCTACTTTCAGAATTATAAAGCCCCTTTCAAGACTAGTACAAGAAAAGAAGCATCATTATTAACTGATGCACTGCAAGGTTCAGAATTATGCTGCAGTGCTGTTGCTTTAAACTTAATTTAGAATTGACGGAAATCCTGCCCCCAAGTGCAATGCAGTGGAAGTACAGGTAGCAGAAATAACCAAAGCACGTTTGGGTCAAGCAGAAGGTGTTTTTCAGACTTGTTTTTCAGCAGAAAGAGAAGAGCCTATTAATTGAAAGTATACATGAAGCCCCTCTAAGTACATTTAATAAATATGTTTGGTTGACAATTACATTGAAATCACACATTATTATTTTCATATTATGAAAATATACATTATACTTGAACACCAGTTTCACCTATTAAAAAAAATTTGAGAACAGTCAAGTGCTGAATATTCCTTTACATCACCCTCACTGAATTATAAAATCCTGAATTCTCCTTCAGGATACATATTCATTATTGCTAAAAGGGAAGAAAAAATACAACACACTGTAATCCTCCTTGAGCAAAATCTGTCTGAAGTGTATCTTAAAAATAGAGATAAACAGATATGCATATATACACACACACAGAGCACTTATCCCAACACTAGAGCAGAACTTCTTCGAGGTTTGTTTACTTGTTTTGGTTGCTGTTTAAAAATGCTTTTCTAAATAAGCTTGAAATTGCATTTCAATTCCATTTGTTTACGCTGTTTGGAACTGATGTTGGTTCATGTCTTGTTGGTTCAGAACATAAGATACAGCACTTCAAGTGAAAAGCCTTTCTTTATCTATTAGTCAAGAAATTAATGGGAGGAAAATCAGAATACTTCACATACTAGTGTGCATCATTTCAGATTTTTCACTTTTCAAAATGTATTTCCTCATTAAAATAAAGTTTTATCTTTACTCAGAAAGTGTATTAGTTATATAGAATTTCCTTTGAAAATTAACTAGCTTTCAATTCCCAATGTTTAAATTCACACAAGTCACATTAAAAATTTGCCAGTGTCTAAGCAATTCGTAATGTAAGTTCCCTTACTTAGTTTTGCAAACAATTCCTGTTGAAAGCATTGGACTTAACAGCAAATTGATTAAGAAAACATTCTACAGTGTCATCAGGAACAAGGTAAGGTAAATTTTGAGGGAGGAACAGAAGAATACATTACAGATCCAGTAGAATTTGTTTTAAACCACTGAAACAAATTTACCGCGTTAGCCTCTACTTTTCTTTTGTAACGGCATCTTAGTCTATCGGCATCGTAGTCTAATTCTGACAGTGTTACCTACTTGGCAACAAAATGCCTCATGAAAAATTCATTGCACATAATTGGTTCCTTTTCTTAATTTTTCAAGTTTACAGTTTATGGGTTAAAAAAGATTATTATAAAACTAAGCATAAAGCTCTTGAAAAACATGGAGTTGACTGAGAAGTTATTATGTAGCTAACTTACAGTTATCTGAACTCCTCTGATCTACTATGAAAACACATTTCCAGGGGAGAAAGATATATAAGCCAAGTTTCTAAACATGTAAATTCTTCTTACCTGGGCAGCTTGGTCCCATTCACCTTGTTGTCTGAGAGATGGAATAGACCAGAGCGTCAGTTTTCCCGAGAAATGAATAGCTGCCAAAAGAGCCCCATCAGGAGAAAGATTCATCTTGAAAACTCCATCCTGCCAAACATGATATCCAAGCAAATAAATTAACACACACAATAAAATTATACACCAAGGAATACCCAAAAAAATTCCTCAAAATATGTATTTTCTTTTCTATTTTAGGGAAAAAAAAATTGTACAATCATCCACTCTAGAAAGTTAATATGCCTTACATCAAAAACAAACAAAAACACCCTTATTCTAAAAGAAAAAGGTAAGAGATCAATTGTGGCATGGAAGAGTAAAAACAATCGGCATAAAGGAAGAACACTAACTTAGCATGAACAAATCTTTAGGAATGTGAACTTCAGTATCACGTTGTTATACAGCAAATAAAACCTGGAAGTGCAGCATTCCTAAGAGAACGCCCTGATAGCAATGCAGAAATACTTGGGAGGGAAAACTGCAGGTTGTGCTTTGTACAGAAAAAACACTCAGCAGCCTCAATTTTCTACTATCCTGACTCTCTAGTCCACCCAAGGAAGACCATTACCAAATCACAGCTTACTACAGGTCTTTCTCCCTGGGAGCAAACTTCTGGGTGGGCATTATTACAAATCAAATTCTTAAATTAAAGAAAAAAAAAAGGGGGATACAAAAAATACGGACATGAAGAGATCTCGGAGGAGCACACAGTTCATTGCAGGACACTGAATCAGAACTTAAGAATCTCTTGAGTGACAACAGATCAAGTAGTAACATAGCAAATACCAGATTGGTCCATACAGATTAAATAATTCAACATTTGTAAATTAACTTCATCAAGGCCACAAGAGGCAGAATTCTAACAAAAACACTTCTAACAAAACACTTTCTTAAGGATTCACTAAATCCTGCACATTTACAACTGGATCTGTATGCTATTTCCACAAGACCCTCTAAACACACACTTAAAGTCAAATTTAGTGCCACTGGCAATGAATTACAATTTCTGAAAATACATTTTATATGTATTCACCCCTCTCCCAACAAAATTCTACATTTTCAGAAAGACCTATCAGTTCTTAAGTGTCTAGTCTTCCCTGAAAGACAGCAAGATGCAGATTCTCAAAAATTCCATTGTTCATAAAATTTCATTTTGTTACTTCACTTCTAAAATTTTTCAGAAAATACCCCAACATAAATGAAGCCCAGAAAGTTTAGTTGACATCTATCAATTAGGAAGTTTTAATGGCATTTCCACAGAATGTTAGTGGTAGGTATTATCTGAAGATAAAATTATTCTTTTCAGGTCAGTATGTTTGTTTGGACTTGGCTTTTTTAAATTAATTTTTATTTTATTTCTCAGGCTTTTTAAAGTTCCAGGTATGCCACAGAAACAATGACAATCAAGAAATCTGCTCACTATCATACAGTGGTTTGCAGCTATTGAGAGCATCCCTTCAATCTATGCCTAAAATGTGTTTTTAATTGAAAAGGAAAGCATTAAGGGTTTTTTTTAAACCCATTAAGAATTATTTATATTAGAAAATATTCATATTCTCTGACTATATTCTTAAGCAGCTGGATTAGTGCACTTTCAACTGTAGTTTTCCCAGTAATTGTACATGCCTTCTAATGGCAATTCTCTCCTTACAAATCAATTAGCATACACAAATGACAAATAACAAAAGACTGTTAAAAGACCTAGAAACATAGTGCTAAAAAATACAACCTGTTCAGATAACTGATCAGGGGTATACATCACAGATCTTAAAAGGAGGTAGATGTTTACTCAGCAGCCAGTAATAACTATCTGGCTGTTAGATTTAGATATTGGGTGGCCATTAACTCACTCGAATTTATCACCAAGCCCTGCTATCTATAAAAATTAATCAGTCCTCTGCCAAAGCAGGCAATGCTGCCTATGCAAACAGCTCGTCAACTTGAAAGAACAGCAAAAGAAGATGCTGAAAAACTCAGTGGACTGGCACTTCACATTTTTAAGTGTCACTTAACAATACTGAGTCAAAACCCAGTACAGCCAGTTCTAATATACAAGTCCTCTAGCTGCCGTGTCTGTCATACTTTAACCCTGGTGTTAATTTCACACTACGAATCAAACTATACCCTACATATTTAAGCCATAATCTCTGAAATTTGATCAAAATATTCAAGGATGAGTAAGTCTCCATGTTTCTTCATTAATTTAGTACTGGCAAGTGCAATGAAGTTGAAGTTTAGTACAGCTACATGCAGTACAAGCTTTTCAGTAAAAAAAGCCTACATCAGCTTTATCTTTAGCATTTTCAGTGAAGGAAGTAAAATCTCTCCCTGTTCCACCCTTAAGAAAGATGCTGAAAGATTTGTTTTCCCTTTTCAATCAAGAAGGCAACTTCTTTTTTTTTAACCTAAAACATCCCAAAAATCTATTACGGTCATTTCCAACTCAGATCAGCCACTTTTTGTCTCAGGAGGACACACAGTGAAAGTGGTAGACAGTTTCTTTATTGTTCTTTCCTTATAAAGCAAAAGAAGGGAAAACAAACTTTTTCACAAAAAGGGAAACGGGGATAGAAAAAGGAATCAAACGAAGGCTACACACAATAAGTAGACAAGAGATAAGAGAAGTTAGTACTGCATGGGCATCCTAAGGCATGGAGAAGAAAGCCATGAGCACAACACCTTAGAAAGACAGAAAGCACCTACACATCAGCATGACATGCAAGATTTAGCCCTCATTGAGGGTAGAGCACACAAGGTCCATACCCAGAGTTTGTCAGAGTAAGTTGATTCTGATCAGCAGTTTCATTACATTCACATACATCCCAGAAGTCTGACCCATAATAAACTTTTGAAGCTACTGAGCAAAATGTTTCCCTTTTATCTCAGACCGTAAAAATCAAGTCCCTGAGTCTGCACTATTTAAGCCATGAATGTTTAGTTGGAATCCACCCATTTTTTTCTTCCCTACATGGTATGAAAATTGTGGGCTGAGGAATTTTTGTTGTTTTCTAATGAGATAGGTGTAGTGAGAAGGCTGAGTTTAGTTTATCTCTTGGGCACGTATTTGAGAAATATCATCACAATCTACTTTATTTGTGTAGAATATATAATACATCTTACAGGGTCTGATTATCACATTCATTAACAAATAAATAAGTGGTTTAATAAGGGCTTACATTTAATATTGAACTCTACATCTCTATACCTTTTCCTGAAACCCAATGATTCAAGCTTTAGGAAATGAACTAACTGGATTTTTTAAGAAAACCAATTAAGTGGCAAGCTACTCCATTTAATGCTAAAGTTTTTTAATTATTTTAATAGAATGTTAATTTTTAAGTTGCATAAATTAAAACCTATTTTCAGTCAGTCTCTCAGGTAGTTATTAATGAACAATTACATTAGCAAAATACATTTCTGAGGTAGACTTAGATCTTAATACCTGTTCTGTTCCCCGCCTGCTGTAAAATCTTAAATTCATAATTCTTAATAATCCTCTTCTCTGTGCCTATAAGAACAGAAACAAATCATACAATGAAAGACAATCTCATACATTGTTCTATACACCAAATATGAAGTCATATTTAAAATATTGAAACAACTCTCAAAGATTCTTTAGATGCTCTGCAGAAAGACCTAGACAAATTAGAGATGGGCAATCACTAACCAGATGAAGTTTAATAAGGTCTAGTGCCAAATCCTGTATCTGGGGCAACCCTGGCTGTGTGCACAGATTAGGGCACCAGCAGCTGGAGTGCAGTCCTGAGGAAAGGGACCAGGGGATCCTGGCTGACAGCGAGTTGAACGCGAGTCAGCAGTGCTACAATGCATGAAAGCCATTAAACCTTCATTGTCCAAAGGAGGGCCACCAGGAAGAGCCTTGAGGGGAAGCCGTGTGAGGAGTGGCTGAGGGCACTTGGTCTGTTCAGCCTGGAGGAGACTGAGGGGAGAGCTCATCACAGTTACAGCTTCCTCGTGAGGAGAAGAGGAGGGACAGACACTGATCTCTGTGGTGACCAGGGACAGGACCTGAGGGAATGGCCTGAAGTTGTGTCAGGAGAGGTTTAGGTTGGGTATCAGGAAAAGGCTCTTCACCCAGAGGGTGGCTGGGCACTGGAACTGCTCCCCAGGGCAGGGGTCACAGCACCAGCCTGACAGAGCTCAAGTAGTGTCTGGACGATGCTCTCAGGCACAGGGTGCAACTCTTGGGGTGTCCTCTACAGGACCAGGAGTTGGGCTTGATGATCCTTGTGGGTCTCTTCCAACTCAGCATATTTTATGATTTTACTATTTTTAAACTCCCGTAAGACTGCCTAGGCAAGCATAATAAAACCCAGTTTGTATAATTTTGTCCACCTCATTAGGTATATAACATGTCACAGAAAAGCACTACTCATTTGCAATTAAATTAGCAACACACTTGTAATACTAAGCAATGCCTATGTAAGAGTAAACACTAGAATTTATCCTGCTATACTGTAAATTTATTTCAGTATAACCAAGTTGTTACCAAATCAAACATCTACTTCTACTAGAAGCAAAAGAAATCAACAGTCAGAGTTAAACTGAAACACTTATTTCAGGTATGCTGCCTTTTGTTCTGAAGTAATATAAGAACAAACTGGATTTTTTTTCCAACGAAGACACATAACATATCCCAATATACAACTAAGAGCAAAAAATATTGTAGCTTGGAAATTTACAAACTCATTTCTTGTTGCTTTCAGTTTTAAAACCATGATAATTATGAACTTAAAGTTCAAATCATACTACTTAAAAAGCAAAACAGACAGATGGTGGGGGAAAAAATGTAACTGCTCAGACATACACATCATAGCTTAGAAAACAGCAAAACATTGCATTAAACTCTTCTTTCAAAAAGAGCTACATATTGAGCTTCCAGTGACAATATTCATCCAGCAAAATGAGGACACATACTTACTGTTCTAACATCATCTTCATAACTAGTGACTTGTTTGTAATGGGGAGAGCCTGACAGAATTCTCCAAGCAGATATCCCACAACCAGCTGCTTTAGATACTCCATCTTCATCTGTTTCACAGCCTCCTACAAGGAGAAGTCTATAAAATATATAAAGATGTATTATGGTTTCATATACTCCCACATACTTTTTTTGATTTTCTAAGTCTATAGCAGTGTGCTTACAGTAAGAAAAAGACTAAATATACCAAGACATTTAACAGCCACAATAAGCTTTGCCTGTGAATAAATACACTGAAATAGAAAAATACTTAAATACTATTCAAGTAACGTTTATTATTTGTAGCATTTATACCTAATCCATTCTCATCTCTAGCTTTCTAGGTAATTCATAATTCCCAACATCTAAAACAAAATAAGTCTGTCCACAAGCTTAAGTTTCCCCCTTATCCTCAAAAATGAAAAAAAAAAAAACCAGCTGAAGCATATGACAAGTTCTGATCATTCTGTTTAAGCATCACATTTTCATTAATTCAGATGTGGTACAAAAGCTACTTCTCTTCCACTGAAGAACTGATCGCATTAAGGTTTGTCAATTTTAAGGTTTGCCATTAAGTTTTTTGCCAATTAAAGCCACCGTACCAATTATATATGTGCATGTAATAATTTTGGTACACGTAATAGGTGGCATTTTAAAAACTTTGACATAAGTCTTGTAATTATTGCTGATCACCACTAAACTGTATCGAAGTATTTGCCCTTGAAGCCCTTTCACCTCATTAACAAGCGCTTCTTTATTTGATTGATAACTACTTCCATGAGAATACAACCTCAAGAATAGGTGTCTAAATTTGTTTGAAAGCATCATTGTAATGAATCACTCATCAAAAGGTAAAAAGCATCTACCAAAAAAAGGCACAAGTGTAGGAGCCTGAAGCTCTGCCCTGGGAAGGCTCCATTATCCCTTTCCCAAGGCCGCATCACTCCTGAAGCGCTCTGCCCCCAGTAATGGCTGCCGCTCACACAGCACAGCTCTGGCAACTGGGGATCCCCAAACTACACCTGTGAAACTCAAATAAAAGAATAAAGCCTTTTTAAGATGTCAGTAAAATTTATTTAGTATTCCCAGGTCTCCTGCTATTCAAACATACAGCAGGATGATTTTATACCATAGATGAACCGCAGAATCACATCATCAGTGAGGCTGGAAAAGAACCTCTGAGATCATCAAGCCCAACCTATGACCAAACACTACCATGTCAACTAGAGCAGCTCAAGGGACAGTGACTCTGCCACCTCCCCGGGCAGTCCGTTCCAATGTCAAATCACCCTTCATGTGAAGAAATTCCTCCTTATGTCCAACCAAAACCTCCCCTGCAACAGCTTAAGCCTTGTCTTCTACGCCGTCTTCCTGGCTCCTTGGGAGTAGAGGTTGACCCTCACCTGGCTACAGCCCCTTTTTACATAGTTGTGGAAGGTGGTAAGATCTCTCTTGAGTGATGCCTTAATTTCTTAGAAGTTTTAAATATTCTGTGGTGTAAGGAACTGCCTAAGGTAGTAACAGAGAAGTCACTTTGACCAAAAACTGCAATAGGAGACGTGAATGTGAGGAAGCCTAATTTTTTCCCTGCACACGTTCTACCCAGGGCACAGCCAGCATGCAGCAGTTGGAGCAGCTGTTTCCAGGCTTCATTTCTAGACCCTTAAACATCTGCATAGTTCTGGGACCATCTGGGGACTCCTGGGACCATCAGAGGACTCCTGGGAAAACTTTGAGGAACTTCACAATGTCTGTCACTGCCAGGAAGTGCCAGCTAGGAAGCTTCTGAAGCTCTTACAAAGGTCTGACAGTTGTTCCTAATCAAAGGGTGCTCTGAGCTTTCATTCCAGATGGACACCTGGCCAGCAGGGGTCAGGAAGCCTTTCAACTACTCCTAGAAAAAGACCTGTTTAAGGGCCAGGCCTAGAGTGCAGCATTTTGTGCAGCAGTTTGCAGAAAATGATGGCCAGAACCCATCTCTGTCTGTGTTCTGAACAGCCACAGTGATGTGCTGCCAGGCTGTCCCCAGCACCTCAGTAGCCTTACACCATGCTCCTAAGCGGGGACACAGATGTGCAGGTCTTGGACTGCAGGGACATGGCTCCAAGTAACCTGCTCTAGCTGACCCTGAAGTGAAGGGGAATGGATTAGATGATCTCCAAGGGTTCCTCTAGTCTCAAAGACTGGCTGCTCTTGCAGTACCTCAATTGTACTCAACAGGTTTGTACAAAGCTGGGTTTAAGATACCCAGTGTAACACTGGTCTTGGGAACAAGCTCAATTGAGGCATGTAATAAAAGCTGGATATGTCCTTCTTTACTCAGCAATTTCGGTACAACAAATTTTAACTAAATCTGAAACCCTTTAACTCCTTCCTCACAAGCCCTTCATTGCAAACTTTAGGCTTTACTATCAAACACTTTCTGTAGCAATTGCAGCCAACCCAGAAGTAAGACATTCAGCACCAGATTAAGATACCAAAACAAGCAGCTGTTGAACCTTGGATTTGAGTTTACAAAGAGCTCACACTGAAGAAGACATCAAAGTTTCATCAATTGAAGTGCACCATAAATTCCATCCTAGATGAAAGCTGGATCACGTGAGAACATCAACATTAGGTATCTAAATTAAGGTATATAATACTTTTCAGCAACAGTAGAAGCCATTATTGGATATTTTCACAAAGCTATTGCCTCAAGTTTTCCTACAGCTTCAGAAACATTCCCTACTGACATATTCTCTTTGCAATTATCATACATCTAGTTGAAAAAATTAAGTGTATTAAGATCTTAACTGCTATTTTATTGCACTGTAATGGGTAATGAGCAAATACACAGTAATACAGTAATGCAGTTAAATCAAGCCTTACATGAAGTGAAGAGACCAGTATAATTTCACCATCTGAGACTAAATGAAATGCAAGAAAGCATAAAATGACAAAGTTGAACTTGTGTTAAGTGATCAAAGTTCACGTTACTGAAAATTAAAACTTGGAGGCGTCTGTATCAACAATTTCCTTTGATGCACAATTTTGAACTGCTTGCTTTCAAGCTGCTGTAGGGTTTTTTTGGGATAGCAAGAAAGTGTAAGCAAGAGTCTCTGCTCGTGAATTTAGAGTTCTCCAATGTCAAATTTACAAGCCTTCTACCACAGATTAAATTCAGAATGGAAAGGACTTGCCTCCATCAGGGGCAAAACACAGGTTCTTTTGTTTTCCATCCATTCCATCCAATTGTGTATTCCTTCAAGTGTCAATTTTTCAACTTTACTAAGTCACTCAATTGGTGGCACCTTGCAGGAGATAGTACAACCATTAGCCCTGATCTGATCACAGAGAACAATGGGTTGATTCTGTTGTCTGGCCATGTAGTGCTACCAAAGCTCCATAACCCACACCTCTTACCTCAAAACTGTAGATTTAGTATACTCAGTATTAATTATGTGAAAATCGCTAAATATTAATTAGGTGGAAAGAAAAAGCCATACACAAAATTAATCTCTCAAAATAATAAGCTAGAAGAACGTTACATGTCATTAATAATAATTCTTTTTCCTAAGCTAGATATGACAGCTCACTTAACACTGAAGAATGAGAACAAGTTTTTTCAACAGCAAGTTTCTTCTGGTGTTCTATAGCCAAGCCTAATTTCCATTTAAAACAATACAGTGATGTAACACTTCACTGACAGATTTATTCCTAGCAGATCTAATAGAAGAAAAGTATCTAGAAAAAAGTTTAATTCCTACAACTGAAGAGAAATAGAGTTGCTGGGTTTATCTTGCTACACAACAAATCGGTATTAAAAAAGTAAGACACATTTTTAGTGCAAGTAATAAGCTAACCAGGACCTATCCCAGCTACACTGGGTTCAAGAACAGGCAGGCAAGGCAGTCCACCTTTCAAGTCAAGTTTCTGTACCTGCCAGGTTACTAACAGAGAAAACACATCACAAGAAAACTCCAAATACCAAAGACTCACAGTTCCAGTCAGAACACTACAGAAAATTGGCTGGCCAACAAGTCCAGCAATCAATTCCAGATAGAAAAAAACCCCCAAACCAACAACAAAACTTCCGCCTTTACACCCATCACATTCAGAAACCTCTTTCAAAGCTGTTCCTGACATTCTAGAAAACGCATGTTGCTTACACAAGGCACTCAAACAGAAAAGGACACTACTAATGGAATCATGAAAGTCAAGGGAGACAAACTAAGGTTTCTTTCACAGTAGAAAGAGACATGACTTGTTATTACTGAAGCACTAAATAGCAATTTTAGAATAGATCTTTCTCCCCCTCCCCATCCAACACACTTCAATGCTTATTTTGCCACTTTTTGTTCATCATTTACATATCATTGTCAGGTAGCTAAGAGAACACTCACCTGTGACCAGGATGATAAATGACAGTTGTTATCCCATGGGCATAATGGCTGCTAAAGCTGAAACTATGACTTTCTTGAAAGCTTTGATTTGTTCCAACGCTAAGTGTGCAGGGAAAAAAAATACATACATTTGTTCAGATTTACTTTCTTTAAAGAGTAGAAAGAATTCCTTTGAAGTTCACTGTGCCTTCTCAAAGGAAGTCAAAATGTATGCTTACCTTACAAGGTAACTTCTCAGTTCCCCACGATAATTAACAACAAGAAGTTCAGCTGACCACTGGGCACTTGCTTTGTATTCTAGAAAGATCAATCCAGCAATAGCGTAACTCAGATCGCCTGGAAAACTTGCTGTCTTTAGCCAAAAATGAAGGTAGATATTGGGAGAGAAAGAGCATTTTTAAAAGTGTCTTTGTTACTGAAAGAACTATGAAGTTAAATTTACTACATTATACTAAAAAAAATAAAGTTTCATAGTTTGTATTACAAACAAAATACATTTTCTTTTATCTTGATTTTAAAGAAATCTTATAAAGATTGCAGAGACAATATACGGAGGAAATACACTTGAGCCACCTTCACAAGTCAGTTCAATACACCCTTTGAGCATACAAAATAGAAAATATATTGCGTAGGACCTGTCAACATCAATTATCTATTATCATACCAAGCTAAGTACTCTAGCAGCAATATTTCTTGATTTACAATTGACTCTGCATACAAAGTGCAGATTTATAATCTATTACTGCAACTGTGGTGATTCCATACTTTCACTGTCTGATGCACCTACAGATCTACCACAATTTCAAGATAGATCTAAAACACTTTGTGATGTTGTAAGGGTTACACATGACTTTTTTTGATCACATGATGGATATATTACAGTGAAACTTTTTATGGTCCATTTCTGCATGATATTCATAGTGTAAGCATTTATAGCAAACTAAGCCGTGATTTGAAAAAGGTCAAAGAGTGGAAACTATCCACGATCCTTAAAAAAAGTTCTACTATATTCATATTTAACCCAAGAGAGCACATACCGGTGAAATGACCAAAAGCTCACTACCCATCAGGTCAAACACTCTGACTGTTCCACTGCTTTCAGCATAAGCAAGTAATGTACAATCATGACTCCATGCCACTCTCCTCCACTGAGGGTTAGGATCCTTTGGCACTACAAAAAAAGAATAAAATTGTTAATAAAAGCAAAAACTAGATATGATCCCTTAAACAGAATTAAAAGTTAATTGCATTCAAAAATTACCAGCCATTACAAGCTTATCTCAGATGAGGGTAAAAAAAGAAAAACCACGCATGTTTCCCAGACCCATTCATTCTAACTATCATTTCATTTCAGATTCAGGTTTCATATATTAATCATCATAAAAAGAAGTGGCAGAGGGAGGGTAATGGAGCTAGCCACAAAGCAAAACTATTAAGAAATTCTTTTCTATGACTTTAAAAATAATAATGCATCTTCTTAAAGTAAAACACTGCCTTTTAGCAATGCATGAATAACAAACAATGATGACACTAAGTAATGATGTAAATAGAGGTTGCTGTACCTTGACATTTTCCAACTATAGATACAAAGTCATCTTTTGCAGACCTGCAGAAAAAAGATTCATAAGCATTTAGATATGAAAAAATCCACTTTCTATTTTCTGTAATTAAGAGAACAGAAAAATTTTCCAAGTGCACAGGTCAAAGGCCTGCATGGCCTGTAACTTCTTGTTCAAAAAAGCAGATAGCAACTTTCACCCTTAGGCAGCTACAGTAAATAACAATAGCATTTTAGAGACCCTCATACAACTGCATGAATACCAACATCCCTCATTTATTTGTAATGCTGTACAAAATAGGACAGCATCATTTCAGCACTTCATATAACTTTAGAAAAAGGAACCCTAGTCAGTATTCTCTAGGTTACAATTTTAGAAACAATGCAAGAATAGCTACATTAATACAGTTGAAACACAAGATTTATTTTATAGTCTTTAAGCTGACGTTTATGGTGCTCACACCACTTTTGATTGAACAATTTTCATACGCTTGCTTCTTTTACATATAAATGGAAGGTCTGACCTTCTAGCAAATGGATTTTTGTGAAGCAAGTAAACACTCTCAATCAAGATCTGTTCAACAGCTAAATGTGCTCTTGAACTGGCAAAGGAGAGCTGGTTGTTAAGAGAGCACAAGGAAAGGGAAAGCATCAGTCTTTACAGCAATCCACACCACTTGTAAAATAAGGTGAAGTATTATACATGCCAGCTACTCTGCAGAGAAGAACACTAGATACTAGCTCCTTCTCCCATTTAGTAGGGGAGAATTTCTAGATGGAACAGGAAGGCAAAGGTTGGAAAGACCATGATTTGTGCTGAATATTTTAGAAGATCTTGATTGTTTTTCTTTCACATCTTGAAAACAGAGCAAGAGACACTGATATATACTTATATAAACACATCTATTTTTACTGGGGGAGTTAAGGAGGGTTTATGTTGGGTTTGGTTTTTTTGGTTTTTTTTAATGGGGGATGGCTGAGAACTAAAAAGAAACAGTAGGCTTCTGCTTTTATGATCATTCCATGGATAAATTTCACAATATATAACACTGCAAAACAAATAAAGTCTTTAAAAGTATTGCTAGTAAATGACTAGAAACACTTTCTCAGAACTCCACAGCTGAAGTAGCAGATAATGCTAAGTTACCTGATTTCTATACATTGGTCTTGAACAACTGCCAACAATTTACCATTGCTGAAAGAGAAAACATAGATGTGAGAGTTCATTTGAAGTCCATTCCTTACAGAATGTGCATCAGAGTCCTAGGTGCTCTTCTCCATGGTTAGATATAAATTGCCTCATTCGTAACTGAAAAAAAAATGAAATGGGAAATAACAATTTTTTATTAAAAATAAAATATCCATGCTACGATATTCTCTTCATTTCACTGAAATCTATCTGCCACTATTTTCCAGCAGCACTAAGAAAACAGAACAATGTCTAAAATCTCACTGCATGGCAGGTCAGAGTCAGCTGTTGCTTATGGATAATTTTACAACAGCAACATCCAAAACTATGTACTGCTTTATCTGGAATAAGCAACTATCATAATTCAATAAGTTATGTGTTTTTGTAGCTAAAATACAACATAAACTGGAACCTTCCACACTACCTTCAGGTAATTGTGTCACTGAACCATTTTTCTGTACATACTCACACTTATTTTTAAAAACCAGTGATCTCATTCCTGCAGAACAGCTGGTTCAAGCCTTGGAACTTCACTTCTCTGGGTATGCAATAGCAGAAAAGTCTTGAGGATATGCATTTACTTTCCACAAATATAAATTGCTTATTTTAAAATTATATATCCTGTCAAGTTATAAGTCTTTAATCAACCGAATTCAGGACTTGAATTTGATAATAACTGCCTCAAAGGCTAGACAGATGTTCAGCCCTGAGTAAGAAGTGCATTAACTGAAGAGAAGCAGGTAGAAGCCCCCAGGTAGCACAGTGAGCATCCTTTCACAAGGCCACTGGTGAGAGCCTCCAGTATTTCTTTTGACCAGAGAGAATAAACCACCTTTAGCACAATATCAGCTCAGCATGGCTGTTAATGGGGGTGGCAGGGGGAGCAGTGGAAGCATTAGTACATTCACCTCTGTCAGAAATGGCAAAGCATGGGAGCTGGTTACCTTGCAAGGACGAGGTGCCAGTTGATCTGCTTGCTAACCAGGCGAACCAGTCCAGCAGGCAGAGAGAACTTTGCAGGGCTGAAATACCAAAACCATTAGGCTAAATCAGAACAGTGAACAAATGCAATACATGAGATACACACACCAGACAACTCAGCTTCAAGGCAATCGTCAATCACCTGAGAGGGTTTGCAACTGAACATGAATCAACACTGCACCCTGCCAACGACAGAGGCTAACAACAGCCTTGTTTCTACTAACAGAACAAAACTGCATACTAAGGGAACTGATTATTTATTTGTCACACTTTATACTCTGGTCACCAGCCAGTTTTGGGACACCTATTCAAAGAAGAACACCAGTAAACAGGAGGGGCACCAAGATGATGAGGGGATTGAAGTATTCGCCCTACAATGAATCAGATACTGTGGAAATTTAACTTGTTTAGAAGGAAGAAGGGAAGGCTTCAAGAGGACCAAACAGCAGCACTGATACCTAGGAGATTACCATGAAAATAGGAGCAACAGAGGTGCATGGCAGGAACACAAGAAACTACGGAGGACTTGGAAGTGCTGAGTTAACAGCTGACTCAAAGACTGTAAAGGTTCTTTCCAACATATATGTTTCTGTGATTCCAAAACTAAGGAGGTTTCAAGCTGACATAAAGAAGAGTTTTTCACCATGAAGACAGTCAGGCACTTCAACAGATTGACCAGAGTCTTTGGGCTCTCCGTCCTTTAACCTTTCCAAGCCCTAGCCAGACAGAGCCCTAAGGAACCAATTCTGAATTCAATGCTCTCCTGCTATTAGTAGAACTTTAAACTAGAGGCCTTCCAAGCTCCCTCCCAAACTCTTTTATCAAATTCATGAAAACAGCAACTAGAATAAATTATAAAAGCTTGAAATTAGATATTAAATATGACTACCAGAGGGAGGGAAGAAAAGTAAGTGAATTCTGTCTACAACTGAATCTTTACAACTAGACTCACATGACAGTAAGGTGCCCATAAAAATCACCCACTCATGAGAAAAGGCTTGGGGGGAGTGGTGCACAAAGGTAAAGCAGAACATCAGCAATAGGGAAAACAGCATTCCCTGCCAAATTCAAGTATAGCACTGTTTCACAGGAAGTCACAACAAAGTCCCTTTCCACATAACTAAAAGCCAACAGATTATCCTTTTAAAAGGGAAATTAATATCTTCAAACCTGGTGACTGGTGTAACTACAGTGCTGAAATTTTCCAGAAACCCTGTACTTACCCCAATATATTTCTGGGACCATTTAATGACTTTTTGAATCAAAAATTAAATTTATAAATGGCATGAGTGCGGCTCAAGTAGTTATCAAGCTTTTTGCATGAGTTTGAATTGTCAAAGAAAAAAACATCAAAATTGTTACTCCAAAGGAAGCAAACTCTGTTGCACCATGATATCTGTCACTGAGGCTTAAGAAAAAAAACCTACAAAAGCTGCCCTGTCAGTATCTCAGCTGGGAGTGGAGAGGACCAGTATGTGTTTGGAGAAACGTTGCAACTGAAAGGTTACTTGAGCTTCTGATAAAAGCACAAAGTCAAACTAGAACACATCCACTTTCTTCTATTGAGGCTTCCACTGCAACTCAAGCAGCTACAACTCAATTCATGAAAAGTGCTTCTTCTAAGCACTGCTTGGACAATATTCTAAACAAGTGTTCAGTTTTACTCTCATTAAGAATTATTTTCCATCAAATCAAAAGGTATAAAAATATTACCAAATAGGAAAATTAAGCAGTAGTCTTATAAAACCTACCTATACCAGATGTACCGAAGCAAAAATAATGCAGGACCTACAATGGAAAGAGATAAAAATTACATCTCTAGTAGTCTTAAAACACCCTCCAGCTTGCTGTACAGGAAATCTCAAATTCTCACTAAAGAAAAAGGTATTGAGGGAAAAACCCTCTATATCTGGCCAACGAATTCTTACGTTAGAATAAATGCAAACAGCCAGACAAAAGCAAACAAACAAACAAACAAAAAAAAACCTGCACATTTTTGGAAATTCTAAGAGAAATTTTACTGGATAAAAATCCAGTTCAGTTACTGCCATTCAACTCTTGGTTTATGCAATGTAATATCACCAGAATGTAAAACATCCCAGTGCAAGAGATGTTAAGAGAAGGGGAAAAAGCCCCAAACAAACCAGACGCTCAAATACAGTTCACAAAACACAGAGCTTGTTAACTTCTTAGAGGTATGGTTTATTAGTTAGTCCCAACAAACTAATGGAGACAAGAATGCTCACAAAATTGACATAAAAATAACACAGCCATGCGCACAATCATAAAACATCTTCCTGAAAACACATCTTGCACTCTATTTCCATTACATTAGGCACTCTAAATTTAGGGCAGAAACTGTAAAATTTACAAGTAATCCACACAGTCTTAGAAGTCACAAATGTAAGAACAAGTCCTATTTACCTGCAATTGCTCTAGTGATGATAAATGATGCACCATGTTTTCTGTTGCCTCTTGGCTGCAATTACAATAATAGTCATCAGACAGCATGTCACACATTTTAACTTGAATACAATATTCATACATACATTCCCTGATTGAATTTAAGTTGGCTCCTAGCCCACAAGTTCTTTATGTATTTTCTATTACTCAGTACTTCATATAATGTCTGATTTAACTGCATAAGCCAAAACAGGCTATAACACCAAATAATTTAAATGCCAAGATGCAATAAACAAAATGTGCTACAGATTGTCTATTGATTCAGCTTTACCGCAGTCTTTGGGTAGTAACAAAAGACATTGACTTCTGATTATGTTCTCCTGTAAGCTATTATAAATCATTCTTTTTATGCCAAATAAACACCACAATGACCTGTAATGCCCAGCAGTCGAAGTACTCGGTGTGCAAAGTATTATGCTAATATCTAACCGATAAATTACTCAAAGACTGCTCATGAAAGTTTCAGAAACATCAAGAAAAACAGTTTCTGTAAAAAACCTCTTTTTACATCAATTTGTACTGGGCAACATAGCCATTCAGAAAACCACCTCTACTCCATGCCATCTCACACAGCCTTTCCAACTGCCCTGTTCCACTTAAGGCAGAGGGGAACAACTACACTCACTATAGAAATGAGAGCACTCTCCAAACACAGAAGTAAGTGATAAAAAACAACACAGGATGTATATTCTTATCTATAAGAGGAGATAAAATTATTTGTCAGTAAAAAGCGGAAAAAAATATATGAAACTGTGAATAGAACAAGGATAACTGATATGGAAGGATCCACAAACAAATCTTCAAAATAAGCAATCAAGTTTATATCTTCCCAATAAAAATATCAGAGCACCACAAACTGAGCATTAGAGTAGGCAATGACTGAATTTTCCCTTCCATTCAATATAAAAAAGATAGAGCAAATTTCACTCATTAACTGAAATAGTCAGACCTCACCAAGTTACACAGCAGTAAAGACTGGAAGACATACAAATTTATCAACATGGTGGAATACGTCTATGCTTAAAAAAAATATGTGGGCTCCCACATTTAAATTATTGAAGTAAAAATTGGTTTTCTAGACAAAGCTTGTAATCCATAAACAGTCTTTCAAATAACCAGGCTGTCATCTCACAGCATGTAAGAAGCAAACACAGCTGTACTAACAGATAACATTCCACATTCAGGTTGATCAGCCAGGAAATAACAAGGCATTACAGTAAAGTAAGTGAGAGCATAAATTATTTCTTACAGCTACCCTAGTACCTCAGGGAGAACTGCAATTTCCTAGGGACCTTAAAAGCAGAGCTTGTTATAAGTTTTTGGATTATGAGAAGCTCCCAGTAAAAACATTTCCTAAAATTGCTTACACCTCCGTAGAATTTTTTTTTTAGTATTTTAAAAGTCTGTTCCTGAGCCTAAACTACAGGCTTCTATTCCACACATCTTTAACTCTTTGCAAAACTTATTTACTATTATATTCTGAACACTTAGATTTTACTTTTCATAATATATTCTTATCATCTCAGCAACAGCAATGGTTACCAGATGTGCTGTATTTCTTTTTTAGTTCATTCCTTCTTGGGAAAACAACTTCAACTTCCCCTTCCCTACAGCATTCCAGAAATAAAATCTAAGTAACTTTCTTGCTGACAAGACACCCACTTAGTTTTGGATTTTTTTGCACACCCTGCAAGCTTACTGGGGGTACAGGAGGTGGTGGGTGTTGGGGAAATCTCAAAACATTAAAGTGCAATGAAAAAAAACCCACCAAAACAGAAGGTACATTTTGGAAGACAGATTGAAGAAGAGTACAATCCGCCTATATTTCCATAAATTACTTCACAAGTCCTCTCTTGTAACCTTGTCCACAGCCACTGTCTCATTCACTATTTTCATGTATCTACCACTCATTAATTCCTTTTACTCTCACGATGTATTTCAGGGTTCTCAAACACTGCATTATATACAATGGCATCACTATCCTGCATACAGACTGCTTGACTTCCACACCACTCTCTTGCCTGGCATAGTCAATTCCTTGTATGTTTCCATCACAAATAACTGCTATAATCCGCCAGCCCCTCCTCTTATTCCCCCCCAAAAATTCGTACTGGAAATTTCAGTACAGGTGAATTGACAATACTATTAAGAACTAAAATTAAAGCAAATTTGGGCATCCAAAGAGATCCATGCCCATTTTATCAATGTTTGGCACTTAACATGACTTTACATCTTCATCACAAGACTCATCTTCCAAGAATTAGAGCTATAAATTCTACCCACTGCAATTAAAAATTAATCATCTCAAATGACGTAACAGAAAAATAAAATCAATAAAGACCGTGAAAGTTTAAGGTCCAGCTTTTTAACCTAGATTACTGCATAGGAAGACATTTAATTTCATTTCCCAGTGCAGCATTCAACTTCCTTTCCCTTTCTACCATTCCTCACCTCACTCATGCCAAAAGATTCAGTTCTACAAGAAAGCAGAGTGTGATCTTTTTCTGAAAAGTATGAAAAAACCAGGATTAAAAGAGACAGATGTTCCAAAGGGGAAGTCACAATCAGCTAAGTAATATCACTGTTAAGGCGCCTTAAGGCAAAAACTGACTCATACTGACAGAATAATCTGTTTGTCTCTGATTGTCAGTGCAAAATCAATTTCCCACTAAAATGGTAAAGTGACTACCAAAAGTGTCCTTGACTACTGACAGTTTCCAAAAAGAATGTAAATCCAAGCAAACTATACAGCATATTTTGAAACCTTCCAACTTCTGCTATTCAAAACAGGTATTATCTTAAAAATAAAGCAAACAGGCAAGAAATATGAAGTTTAAAATAGCCAGCACCATCTGCTGAAGCTGACAAGCAGAATTCAACAATGCTTAGAAATTCTGACTACCAGGGCAGATGAGGACTCTCAGACTGTGGTTACACAGTCACAAATTGGCATCCCCTCATGCTGCCACTAAAGGGATGTGTCACTTCACAGTCCCCTTGGTCCCTGCAGGGGTACTAGAGGGACCACTCAACAAAAGGAAATGAAACAACACGATTGTTTCTCAGGCTAATCGGTTTTTTAATCAGCTTACCATACAACTTCAAGAACACTAATGGCAGCAGCAAAGACACTTGTCAGAAATGTGCCCCCTCAACACAGCTGTAGAGGAACTACAGCCTTGTGTCACCATACCTAAGTCCTCCTCATGGTATGCCACGGGAAAATTGTTTCCTTATGTTACTAAAAAAGAAAACAATTTACCATTTCTTAAAATACAATTAAATAAAAATAGGTGTAACTGTCTATTCATCTAAACAAATAACTTATTAAGATTATAACTGGTAACACTGCAATCCTCTTTTCCAAACATCCATACCTGTTGCTGCAACTGAGGATGTACAGATCAAGAGGAACAACAACCAAAAAAAAACCAAAACCAAACCAAACCCCCACAAACAAACAAGAACTTTCTGACAAGTGAAAACCTGAGCATGGCTTTCGTAATTATTAACAGGCACATTCTTCTACCTGCAAAGTTTTCATATCTTTTCTGTTCAGTTGCTCTCATTAAGCATAAAACTTCGTTAAAATACTTCCACTAAAGACTTTCAATGGGAAATGCATTAAAAACTTCAGTGGACTTGAAAGCCACTACAAGAAAGAAATAAAATCACATTGCTTGCATCCTCTATATCCAAATTAGACAAGAGAACAGCAAGCAATTAGACATAGAGACAGCAAGCTCAGCACATTGCAGAGGAACACATGAAAAAGGAAAGTTGGAAGAGCTTCTCAAGTTTTCCGGTGACCCGGGAAGAAGAACAGCTGGAAACAAACAAAAACTTGTAGTATGAGAACAGTGCTTTCCGATTTCTTAAGCTCCGCCATCTGATATCTTACGGACATTAGGTGAAATGCTTCTGCCTTTTACCCCACTCCTGCAAATACAGACACAACTACAGGAGTCCAGAGAGGGGATTTAGCTTTCCTCATGCAAGGCAAGCTCAGTGAGTGTCTGGTTTTCACCAGGAGATTACACAGCTCTCTGTACAACAGTTTCTGGAAATGAGACCTGGACTTCACCTTACCTTCACTTGTGTCAGCTCAGCAGTAAAACCCGATACACATTGCTCAGTGAGCAAGAAACACCTCAAGGCATCCCAGGCGGCACAAACCAGAGTGGGAATTAAGTGGCACGAAGGCGCAAGGGGACAGTGGCCGCACGGACACCCTGTGTGCCCGCCAGGAACAGCTCGAGCATCCCACTGAACCTCCCTGGGGGTACCAACTCATCTCCGCAGCCCGCGGAGCGCCGCCGCATCCCCGCCCGTGCCAACGTGGCCGGTCCCCTCCCCCGCCCGCGGCCGTGCCGCGGCCACACGCACCTGCACCTCCGTCTCCGGAGGCCACTCGGTGTTGACCAGCAGATCGTACAGGATGTTCTCCTCCCCGTCCTCCGCCTCCTCGCCGGCGCCGGCCATGCCGCGCTCGCGGTGCGCCCCGCCGCTATCCCCGGCGGCGGCGGCCATGCCGGACCGGGCCGTCCCGCCCTCTCCACGCCGCCACAGCGACGGCGCCCGGCGGGGGCCAAACCGCTCCGCCTTTAACTCGTGCGGCGCCGGCCCGCAGCGTCAGGGCTCTGGGGACAGGGCGCGCCTGCTGCAGGCCGGCCAGCGGGGCGGCGATTAAGCACTTAGTGAACTGGGGCGGAAAATAGGGAAATTAGCAAATAGTGGATTTCTCGCGTTCAGCTGTCTCAAGCAGATAAAATGAGCCTGTTTGTAAGTTCCGGGCCCCTCGCATCGGGAAGGTCATTGAGGGGCTGGAGCATGTCCAAAGAAGGGCAATGGAGCTGAGAAGGGTCTGGGGCACAAGTCTGATGAGGAGCAGCTGAGGGAGCTGGGGGATGTTTAGCCCAGAGAAAAGGAGGCTCAGAGGAGACCTTATCAGGCTCTACAACTGCCCCAAAGGAGATGCAGCCAGGTGAGGGTCAGGCTTCTCCCAGGCAAGAAGCAATAGGATAAGGGGACAATCTTAGGCTGCACCAGGAGAGATTCAGGTTGTACACCAGGAAGGATTTCTTCACAAAAAAGAGTTGTTAAACACTGAAATGGGCTGCTGAGAGAGTTGGTGGAGTCACCATTCCTGGAGCTGTTAAGGACAGACTGGACGTGGCGCTCGGTGCCATGGTCTGCTCGACAGGCTGGTGTTCAATCACAGGCTGGATTCGATCTCAGAGGTCTTTCCCAACCTAACTGATTCTGTGAAATAATTATGAAAGAACTGATGTTTCAGTCTATTTCCTGTGACTTGATAAAGCATTTGTAAAATAGAAATAAAATCACTTCATGCCCGAACACTTCTGCTCCTGCGGTGTAATTTTCGCTTGTGTTTAGTCAGCTCTTGTAGGCAACTGTGCAGCCTAGAAATTAAACTAAATTTTAGGTTGAACTAAAATTCAAATTCTGAAACTAGGAATTCAGGGCAATATGAAAGCTCTATTGGAGATTTGGGAAAGACTTCAAGAAGAACAACTACTGAGAAAAAGATGCGTTTTGACCTTATATTTTTTAAACTGTACTTGGCAATGTAGCTTGTAAACCAATGGTAAATAGTATAACATTGTGTTTGTAAGTTTCAAAGAATTGTGGGAGATTTGTAGTAAATTCAACTCCACATTCCCCACCAACAAGCAGCACTATATATGGATATCAAGGTCTGCCTACAAACAGGTTTTCTTAGAGTCATGGTTGAATCTGTACATTATTCATAACTGTGCCTTTAAAAAAATCACTAGTTTTGTCGTTTATCTGAAAGCAAGCAAACTGATGATTGACAGATATAGCAAATAATAGTGAAACAAAAGAGGCACATCAAAGGAAGATGCTCCCAAAGGAATTATTAATACATGAGAAATCATTGCAATGCAAACAGCCTGGTACGAAGAGTATGAAACATCCTGCTGTATTTTTCTCTGCATTACACCAGTTTCTTCAGCCTAAGTTAACAGCCAGTAGGGCTCAGTAAGTTTTTAAAAAGGTCTTGAAACAAACCACCAGGACAAAACCAGTATTCAACTTGCAACACTGTAGTCATGAGAGAGTCATTGTCAGAGGTGCTTGTTTTGGGAGGTTTTTTTTGGCCTTTGAACCAGATGTGTGCGTCTCATGCTGCCTTAGGAAAGACTGAAGCTGTGTTTCACAGTGGAAAACAGTAGGCGATAGTTTATACTGTGCCTTCCACTTAGCAGACAGATGCACCATTGGCTCGTGATGTAACTGTAGAAGCTGCATTTCTGCACTTGCAATCTAATGTTGTTTTTTACAAAACACCGAAGATTCTCGCGTTTAATGTCACTAGAAGTTATCCCAGAAGAAGACGGTGCAGAATTTGGGGAAGCTTCTGTAAAAACTGGAGAACAAGGCAGCCCGGTTAGCCCGTGTTTGCAGGCCCACATCGGTGCGTCCGTTCTCTGTGTGTGCGGAGCTTGCGGCCGCCGGCACCCCGGGGCGCACATGGGCCNGGGCCGGGGCCGGGGCCGGGGCGGAACGCGCGGCGCGCTGGCTCCTGCGCCCACCCGGCCCCATAAAGCGGCGGCCGGGCCGTGCGCCTGCGCCGTTTGCGGTGCTTTTGGGGCGAAGATGGCGGCGTTCTCGGGTACGTGGCGCGGGGACCCCAGGGTCTCAGCTGTAAGGGAGCTTCTCGCTTCTGCCCGCCGGCCCCCGAGCTCCCTGCGGCGCCGGGGGCTGCTCCTCGAGCCCTCCCAGCCGGCCCGCCGTAGTGTGTGGCTGGCCATTTATCAGGCTGGAGGTTGCGAGGCCTGCGGGGGCATGTAGGTGCCTCTCCCCGTGTCCTCGGGCTTCAGCATGCTGTGAGAAGTAGTTATCGGAATGGTTTTGCAGGTTTTATTGCATATGTGGTTTCAGCAAAGGGGCTGCTTAAAAGTTAGGCTCGTTCCTCATGCTCACTTACTTCAGTAACAGGAGGTTTATCAGAGCTATTCTCTGTATTGCAGTGAATAATAACTGGCTTTTATAAGAGAAGCTCTGCGTGGCGATGCGGTTTAGCAAACTATGTGTATTATATAAACTGTGTGTATGTAATATTAAACTTTAATTCCAGAGTTTACTGTTAAATGGGGAAACATCATTCCCCGTGTCCCCTGTCCTATGCAGGTGTTTTTACAAATAGACAGTCAGCTGAGGTCAGGGTTCTGTAAAATTTTAATGTTAATGTACATGCGGGTTTTTAATTTGTTTCTTTTAACTGAACTTCTTACATCTTATCATGAGGAGAAAATGCTGAATCTTCTTCCTGAGATCTAGAGATCAGTTTGGATGCTACACAGCAGGATTAATTTGGATGTAGTTGAGGAAAATATCACGGTGTCATTATTTGATTAAGCCCTTGTACTTTATATTGAGTTAAGCTGTGTGAGTTGGGAGTATTTGAGAACAATGATGCATGGATCTGTTTCCAGCTTGAAATCAGTAGGAATTGATTTTGATTACTGCGGGCAACAATTTTTTGCTTGTGTGAATTGCATGCTTTTGTAGGAGTGCAGGGCAGCATTTGAAAATATTAAAGCTTCCTGAAATCACATTACAAATGAAGCATGTTTATTATAGCACTTGTATTATAGCAGATGGGAGATTAATTTTTGGCTGCACACATCCATCTGTGTTGGCCCAGTGCGATCCATGTGCATGCTGTGTCTGAAACCCAGCATGTGGCAGTGTAGAGGCCAGTGTGTAAAACCTCTGCTTAGAAGGGTGCATATTTATAGTTAAAGGAATTGATTTAGCATAACCATATGTACCTAAAGAGATGAGCAACAGATAAATTGTTACTTTAATGGCATACTACCATCATTTTGGTTGTTTAGGATCCACTTTCCTCTTGCCCTTATTGTATAGCTGTAGGTTTCTTGTGTTTTCCTTTGGAAATGCAGAGGATTGGTTTATCAATGTACAAACATGTTGCTCCGTACTTAACTTGTGTCTGAGGTACAACCACTCGATAGGAGTTTGCCTGAATGAGTATCCAAGGAAAAAAACTTTTCAAAGATGGATGTATTTAATAACTTTACCAAAATCAAGGCACTATCATCTTACTGTATATGCTGTAAGTGTCTGAGGCAAGATTTAGTGAACTGGAGTCTTTATAGGATACAGGTGTTTTCTATTGTTTGCACTTGAGCTGTAGAGAAAGTTGGAATATTTGTGATTAGTGAAGTTTTTCCTGTTGTCTGCATAGGCAGTTTCTATAAATGTGCTAAGGTAGGTACCTTGCCCTTGAAATGGTGCTCTGTTCCTAGTGTATTTGCTTTGCTGCTGTGTCTGTGGCTGCCCCTGTACCCTTTGTATGCCTGAGTTACTCTGCTGTACGTGTGAACAATTCTCAGAGCTGCCTGTGAGGAAGTGATAATGTTTCTTTTCTGTCAGTGGGTGCCATAGTGCAGGCTGCACATGCTGTTGCCAAAAAAATTAGTTTTCCATGGTTTTGTCTGTAGCTGGAAGTGTTGACACTTGGCAGTCTTTTGGGCTGTGTTGAGGTAAATAACACTCCTTGATCATTTTTTCCTTGTCTTACAGAAATGGGTGTTATGCCTGAGATAGCTCAAGCAGTGGAGGAGATGGACTGGCTGTAAGTAGGAGTGTGGCAAACTCTAATTTGCCTTTCAGCAATGTATGGCATGCTTCTTAAAGCACCTCTGCTGTCACATTAAAGCAAAGTGAATGTGCCTTTTCCTTTAGCTGTCATTGCATCTCATGTGCTTCTCTTTGGTAGGAAAGACTGAAGAACTCAAATTTTGATTGCAGTGGCAACATTTAAATGTAGACAAGCAGAGCATGACTTCCTATGCTTCAAATTTTCAGTTTGATAAAGGACTCTGACCCTCTGGTTTATTTATTATGTATCATGGGGTTATTGGGTGAAATACTGCCACATAGGTTATGCTAGTTTAGTACATGTTTTCCAGACTCTGGTCTGTATTTGTGTTTTTCAAACTTAATGCTTGTGTGTCAATCTTCTAAAAAAGTTGTTGTTCTTGTGTTTGGTTACTTGTTTGGCCAAAATTTTTTTACTTCAAAGTTTGTTTTGAATTGTCCTTCAGAATGTTGTCAGTATGAACAAACTTTATGTATGTAGTTGTTCTAATATGAATGGTATTAGCTGTGATTATCTGGAAATGCTGGTTGCATTTAGTTATCTTCCCTTCCTTTTCCAGTTTTGAACAGAAATCTTGTAAATGGGGACTGTGTAAGTGGCTTTAAAGAAAAACTCACTGGAAGAAAGGAAGACAAGGAGTATATAGTTAATGTCTCTTTTATGGTTTAGCATAGTGATGTGAGATGTAACCCTCTTATCAAGGTGCAGCTGAATCTGCTGCAAGCCAGGAGGAATAACAGTGACCCGCTTTATGTTGCGGATGACCATGGTTTCTGTGAATTTCTGTATAAGTAAAAATTTCTCTTTCTGGTGAAGTAGAACATTACCTTGTGTTAATGTGTTCTCTCCTGTAGTCTCCCTACAGATATCCAAGCAGAATCCATTCCACTGATCCTGGGAGGTGGTGATGTGCTTATGGTATGTATGCATGATAGCCCTATTCATAGAAATCCTGTGCCTTTTAGTAGTTTGTATAGTCAATTTTGTTTTCCCTGTGGGTCCACAGATTAGCTCTTCTGTCCTACTTCAACAGAAAGTTCTTCATCTAAAAAGCCTCTTTGGGTTCCTGGTTTGTTTCCAGCTTTTCTTGCAGATGAAATCTTGCGGTGTTAAGCTTTATTTTTTGACTTTTTGACAGGCACTGCTTCATGAGTGAGGGCTCTCTGATCTCAGCTACTTTGCTTTTGGCTGTAAAAGCCTGACATAGCTCTGTATGGAACGTGGGTGATACTGCCTAAGCCAATGCTGCAGTATCAATAACCTGGAAAGTATCAAATTAGTATGCCTTGTTCATCATGACTTTTAAGGATCCCTGTGTTCTTGATTTCATAAACCAAAATAATACTTCCTAAAAAAATAAACTTGATTTATCAAAATAGAATTCTAGAACAGTTCTTTCAGTCTGGGTTAAACTCTTATCTTTTTCATCCTATAGGCTGCTGAAACTGGGAGTGGAAAAACTGGTGTAAGTAATCAAATTTAAATGAGCAGAAAGTAAAAGTCTTAAGTGGTGAGAGGTGGTGTGTATGCATGTATGCAGAGAGAATGTGTATATGTGTTTAAGCATTGTTGGTCATAGTCTTTACCAACACATATTTAGGAATGTATTTCAGTGTTTCTGGCCCTGGGTATTGCAAAAATACCCAAAACAAGGCTGGAAATAAGTGTGTAACTTGTGGAATGAAAGTAGCTTTTCATTTTAGGCTTTCAGCATTCCAGTTATCCAGATTGTGTATGAAACTCTGAAAGACCAAATGGAAGGCAAGAAGGGAAAAGCCACAATTAAAACTGGAGGAGGAGGTAAGTTTTTATATGTCACACTCCTCAAATGTGAAGCTCTCCTAACTCATGTTGATTTTATTACCTTTCAAAGTAAAGTTAACCTGCCATTAGATAAGTATTTTTTCCATAATTTGGGATAATATAAATAGAATATTATCATTCAACACTTCATTAAGCAGTGGATATAAATTTACTGGGAGTAATGGAAAGAGCTGGTGTGCATTGGACTGCAGACTCTTAGTGATGCTCTTGTTTCCAGTTTGAGGCTGGCTGATCCACACCTTGGTTTTCAGTGTTCTTCTGAAAGCCATGCTAGGTTAATGCCTTGCAAGATGTGAAGTAGTGGTGGTGTCCATTTTAAAAGAAGGAGTTAAAAAACATCTTTCTGTTGCAGGAATAGGTGTAACCAGCTATGACAGCGTGGAGTTGGTTTGGGCCTCTGAAGTGAGCTTGAGCAGAAAGCTCTTCTAGGCTCTAACGTATTTTTGTGTGACTGGAGTAACAGCGTAGGATAATTCAGTTCTGCTGTGCTGAGTAGAGCTGTTGTGTTCCTTTTGGCACCTGCCTAGGTTTGGAATTGAATAACAACGTCTTGAGTTGTTACAGGTTTATTGTAGCAAACCTTGAGTTGAGCAGGAAATACACAGGGCCAGAACTCAGCTATATAGAATGGATTGTAACCGTTATAATATCCTCACAATATTTGAGTGTCTATTTAATTAGGCTTGCAACTGTAAAGCCAATAATCATGTCCCGTCTGTGGCATTGATAGATTGGGTTTTATGTAAGTGAACAGTATCTGCACAAACAACAATCTGAAGACCTTACAGAAGTTGTCATCATTATAACCACTGCTACACTGGTTACAGTAAAAAAAACCAAACTTAAAATCTTCCTTGAGAGAATGTAATATGAATATGGAAATATACTCAGTAAACCTAATTGAAATGACATCTTTTGTTTTTATCATGTATAGATTTTATTGCAGCATGTTGTTAGGCTTATGAAAAATGAAGTCAGAAATTTTATGTGCATGTGTCTTAGCTCCGTATATTTTAACTCATAGCCTGAAAAATATCTTTATGTAAGCTTGGAACAGAAATGGCAAATAATGCATTTCAAATTTGTTGTTCTTAATGTAGTTTTGGATATTTTCTAGCTGAATTTGATTGTGATCGTGGGGAACTGCCTTATTTTATAAACGTCTTCATTGGTTTCAGTCGCATTTTTGAGTAACTTAATCTGTGTTCTCCTTAATGGAATAATCTAAACTTCCATGGAATACCTTTGCATTAAGCATTTGTGCCCCTCATTCAAATTGTTGGCCTTCACTTTGAGCTCATGTGAATTTTATTGAAACAAAGCTGTTTCCCCAGAAAATTAGGTCAAACACTGTAGAAATAATGTGAACTTTTAATTTGAATTTTCCAGGCTTGCTTTGTTGATTTAATATTTTTTCTGTTACTGTCTTTCAACCTTAGTGCTCAATAAATGGCAAATGAACCCCTATGACAGAGGATCAGCTTTTGGTGAGTTGTCCTGCTGTTCACTTGAAAACATTTGCTTGGTAAACAAGAATAAACTAGAGGAAAGCATGCATGAAATTTTCTTTTAAAAGCAGTTAGGCAGTTTCTTTAACTAAATTTGTCTTGTAATTTTCAGCAATTGGATCGGATGGTTTGTGTTGTCAAAGCAGAGAGATAAAGGAATGGCATGGATGCAGAGCAACTAGAGGCGTGACTAAAGGTAGATATAAAGTGATGTGTTTTGAATACTCTTCTAGTTTCAGCTGAAATGCCTGCTTTTTGCCCACTGCTAATGTAGATGGTTGCATTAAAGACTTTCTATCCATCTGACCAAATTTACTGCTAGCTTAAGACTTTGAAATTAAAATATCTCTGGTTTGTTCTCCTTGTGTTGTAAAGTACCTTTTCCCTGGTAGTGATGCCTGGAAATAAAATAAAACCTTCCCAAACAATTTCAAAATGATAATAGAAAAGCAAACCTTTACTTGAAAGCTTTTAGGTACACGGTGAAGAAAACCACACCCCAAATTAGATTAATAGACTTTTATAAGGTTGGGCAGTTAGAATATCCAGCCAATACTGTCCAGTTAGAAGAGCAGTTGGTTATGCAATCTCCCCCTTGGGGTCCTCCATCCAGGTCCTCTAACACTACATTTACATGATACAAAATAAAATGTCCTTGGTAAACTTAACAGGCAAGACTAAACAAAATTTTAAGAATTCATCAATAAGAATTTGTTCACTGTGGGAAAGAAAGCTAGAAAAGTATTAGAAGTTATACCCAGGCATTTAACAGTCCAGAAAGCTACAAATACACAAAGAATACATTAAAAGCTGAAAATCTTTAGGCATCAATAGGAGACTGAGTTGAAGGAGAAAAAGTTGTTAGAAAAAGCTAATATCCATCAGAATGCATTTTTATTAGGGAATAGCTATATACACAGTACTTTGAGTTGCTTATTCACTTCACACAGATGCGCGCATTCAAAAATTTCATGGTTCTGTGGTTGCAGTAATAGTTGAGAAGCCAACCCTAACACTTGACACAGAAGCAGTCATCCTGATACTCCAGTGGTTCTAGGTGTGTGTTCAGAAGGACCCTAAACAGTCTCCTTTCATGGGGTGTGCAGATAATTCTGTAGTTTGTGTGTACATAATAGCCAGCTGGATGTGCTTGAAGTGGCACAACCAGTTGTTGATGCTGATGTATGCTGGTGGTGTAGTACTGATTCTGGAGAATCTTCTGTGATGAGTTTATCAGTTCCTGTGGATTCAGTAGGACTGCTCTTTTGCTTATCACTCACTTATCACTTAGTGGAGCCTTTCACAGAGTACCTCTCAGTGTATACTTTGTCTCTTCTGCCTGCTCTTTCTTCATTTCATATGTAGCTACATGCACAACCTTTTCACACAAACACAGTAGGGGATTTTATGACACTTTAGTCATGACTGGCAATGTTAGATTCGTATAGGCTTGGAAGTAGCAAGACTGAACCACTTTAATGATATTGGGTGTTGTATTAGATCCTTTCTTTTTCTTTCGAAGGGAAGTACTATTACGAAGTTTCCTGCCATGACCAAGGCTTGTGCAGAGTTGGTTGGTCAACTATGCAGGCTTCACTAGATCTGGGTGAGTTTCTTTATGAAGAACCTATATAGGTAGTTTTTATATCCACAAGGAATGGCTGCAGTTCTGTTCTAGAATTGCAGGGAATGGACTCCTTGGGAAGGATCCCACTATCGGAGTGTTGAGAACTACTTGTATTTTACTTTTTGTAAGGGGAAGTCTTTGGTGGTGGCAGTGCTTTCTTGTCTTCTGTGACTTTCTGCCTTTTATGTCATTTTTTTTTTTAATGGAAGTGTGCGGAGACTAGTAAAATCAATAAATGCACAGCTGCCAAAGTACTAGTTTGGTGTACATCCAGGTCAGAAGTGTGTAATTACTTTACCACTGAGTATTATGCAGTAGGGTTAGAAGTTTCAGTTACTGATACAAAGAGGAAAAAGTATAACCTATCAACCAAAAAATAAAAGCCTATCGTCTTGTCTTCAGGCACTGATAAATTTGGCTTTGGCTTTGGTGGCACTGGTAAGAAGTCTCACAACAAGCAATTTGACAGCTATGGTGAGGTAAGCTTGAATTGTGTTTGGTAGAAATACTGTTAAAGGTTTTGCATGTTAACAGTCTTGTGCTGTAAAATCAACTGTCATTTGAAAGAGTGTCCACTTCTGAGGGAGGTTCACTGGGCAAAAGGACGGTGAAACATTGAAGCATTTTTGAATAAAAGTTTATTAACAGATTTAACAGAAGCAGTTATAATCTTGAGATATGATTGTGGTTAGACCGCAATTAGGTCAACTCTTATTTAGAAGTTAAAATTTTGCTGTGTGTTACAGATTAAAAGTTAACTGACCTCTTGAGATTTGTCTTGACTTACTTCAGTTTTAGCTGGAACAATTCAACCCATCTGTATACATTGGTGAATGTCCAAGTGAGGGCATCGTATTCTGTTTACTAGGAGTTAAAATAAAAGTATTTGCACAACTCTGTAATCTCTCAAAATGCATTATTAAATGCTAATAAAAGAGTCTGCACGATTCTGGCTATTGAGTTGGGTTTGCCGTTAGCTTAATGTGCACTTCTAAAGTGTCTGCTGGGAATACCTGTAGTGGTGTTTACCTAGTGTACCAGTCGAATTCAGATGTTTAAACATAATTTATATAAATATGAGTATTACAGTGGAAACTCAAGTCTTTTGGTGGTAATGACTCAATGCCATCAAACTTGCAACTTTTATGACTATTGTAGCTTGTTTGATAGTGACTCTTGAGCTGTTGATTAGCAGTGCTGTAATATATAGATGCTGTTGAATACTTTAAAATTAAAAGATCTCAAGATAAATAAAGCACATTAGTATATATAACTTGCACACAGCAGTATCTTCAAGAGTAAGTCTTTCATTATAGTCAGAGTACAAGTTTCTGATGCCATGTTCGGTGTTCTAGGCTTAGATTTACATTGGCTAATAAATACATGGCTAAGGTGCTTTTCCATAATGCAGAATACTTCCAGGTAAATAACTTAAATGTATCATTGTCATTGTGCTTGGTTTTTAAAGTAAATTTAAAGCAGCAATTGGGCAGTTTACTGAAGGTTTGCAGTCGAATAAAAATACGCCTTCTTTTTACAATGGTCTTACTGAAATAAATTGAACATGCTTCTTTCAAGAGTCAGCATTTAGTAGGTACAGGCTGGAAAACTAAAAGCTGACAGAATATAAGCACTAAGTCTTCTTAATGCACTGAAAATCTCTTAGCTTCACAAACCTTTTTTCTTTTGCAGGAATTCACTATGCATGATACAATTGGGTGCTTTCTAGACACAGAAAAAGGGCAAATAAAATTTTCCAAAAATGGTAAGTTTTGTTCTCTTTCTTTGGAATTTTATTTGGATGCTTTCACTGGGGAGGGAGGAGGGAGGGAGAGGAATGCGCATTGAAGAGTCTGATAACTAACCCTACTTTCAGGAAAGGACCTTGGCCTTGCATTTGAAATCCCACCACATATAAGGAACCAAGCACTTTTTGCAGCTTGTGTACTGAAGGTAACAGGAATATTACAGATGTCCAAGATTATTATAATTTTTCTGGGTTTGTTAATAAGCTACTTAAGTATAAAATTTGCATAGTGACTTACAATTACTGGAGGTGTAGGTGTAAAGTCAGTTTTCTTTGGTTTACTAGTATTCACTACTGAAGTAATAATGTCTATGTTAGCTTTGAGTACCATTTATGCTAAATGTTTAAATTCAAGTTTTAATCTTGAATTCAAAGGTAGAATAGCATGGATAGCTAATTCCTAATTAGCAGTGCCATGGTGTGTATATTAAACTTTGATATACTGTTATTCAAATGATATAAGCAAATAGCTTGAAAGTCAGATTTCCTGTTTCATTTGTTCTGAACTTCAAGTTGCTGTAATGTACTGTGTCTTTCTGAGTTACTTTTTGAGTCTATCTCTCAAGTAATAAAGATTTTAGCAAAACATTTCAGTGGTTGGAGAAATGTACAAGTTCAGAAAAAGTGCTTTGGGTTTTTGTTAGCTTTTTTCTGCTTGTTTGGTTGGTTTTAAGTTCCAGCAAGGTTTCAGTGGTAACTTGGGGAAGAGGAATGTGTAAGATGGGAGAAGAAAAGGCCTTCCTCATCCTCTTGTCTGTTTTTTCATTGTTGAATTGTTTCTCATTTTATGTGGTCCCTTAAATCTGTTTGTATGACACAATTTTGTTGAAACCTAGAATGCTGAATTGAAATTCAATTTTGGTGAAGAAGATTTCAAGTTTCCACCCAAAGATGGCTATGTTGGTCTTTGCAATGCTCCCGAGGGTAGTGTTGTAAAATCACAACACTCAGGTTAGATTTTACATTCTTCTCTTGTTTCTATATTCAGGTTGTGTTACAGAGCATCTTTTGATCCCTTTAATTGCTATCAGAAACATCTTGAACATACCAGTAATGAAGAAATACTGGTGCTTTTTTTAAAGTACACCAGATTTTATTAATCTTAAACTGTCAGCAGTCTTCAATATTTTGAATTTAGAAATGCATCAGATAAGAGGTCCAGCTCAGTTTTTCAACAGTGTTATCATAAAAATAAGTGTGGGTCTTTATGCTCAGCAATAGAATGGATTATCCTGCATGACCAGTACACCCGCTTCTAATTTCTGAACATTATTCTGAAGTTATTCATAATTGAGAGAGCAATCACATCACCTTTTAATGGAGCATTTTGAATTATGAGGTTTTAATTACTAATAGAAAATACACGTCTGTTTCCAGTAAAAGATTTCAGAATGGGAATAAGGTTTGTATTAATGGTGATTTTTTTTTCCACTTAGGAAGTGCACAAGTTGTTCAAGCTCAGAACCTTCCAAATGCTCCAAAAGCATTGATTGTAGAACCTTCAAGAGAGCTGGCAGAACAAACTCTGAACAACGTAAAGCAGTTCAAAAAATATGTTGATAATCCCAAATTAAGGTAATAGTGAATGTTAGTTGCATTTATGGTATTTTCCATGGATGTAACTTTGCAGGGAGGTGGGGGAGTTCCACTTCATAGCTGAGTGAATCATAATCTGCAGTGCTGCTGATAGTAGTATCAGTAATAATCTGCTACCAACCAACCTTCTGAGTTTGCAACTGCAGTTAGACCACTTAGAGGTTTTTAGGAGGGGGGGTTGGTGTGTTTTGTCTGCGGACTGCCTTTTTCTCAAAGGCAAATTTGGTGGGTAGAGTTTCTTTTCTACTCATCAGTGAGTATGTATGACACATCAGTGACTAGTATGACACTTCACATGCTTTAACTAAAAATATTGGCTTGCTGCCTTTCTTTCCTAAACAGTTTCCTATGCCCCCATCTCCCTCTGCCCCCCTTTTTGTTTGTTTTTCATCTCCATCAAATAATTATATACAGGGTCTGTTATGTACAAGACAAATTATCATGGAGATACTATTCTCAAAAATGAATTATCTGCAAGTTTCTTCAGTTTAAAGTTGTTTCTGTATTGACTGTGCTTCTAAAACTTAAACATTTCCCTATTCTAAACTGCAATCTTTTTGCAAGAGTGCACTTACTAGAATTGCTGAGGACTAAGAAATGGGAACAGTCAAGCTACAATGGAAGATTCATTTTTACTGTTATTTGCATTTCTCACTTTCAAGAACACAGGAAACTTTATTAAACTAAGTTACATAATTCTTGAGATTTTTAACGTGTTTTCTAAGATTAAATTGGTTAAGGTGCTAATGTGATTATTGCAATAGTGATAAAGTAATCACATTCAAATACAGTTTGGTAACAAAGTTTTCACTTGAATTGAAATGCAGTACACTACATGTGAAGGGATGAATTTCAAATTTAATTTTTTTCTATTATTTTGTTCTTAAAATTACTGTTCAGAGCTATTAATTGTCAGCTATCAATAAAAGAGGTCTTCAGACAGATATTTAATATACCTTCTCAATATAATAAATGGGTAAATGTGAAATATGTTGATGTAATTTTAGGGAATTGCTGATTATTGGTGGAGTTGCTGCAAGAGATCAACTCTCAGTACTGGAACAAGGTGTAAGTTGTATTTTTTTCATATGATTTAATAGTTTGGGTTCCAAATAACTCATGATGTTGCTAGAGGATAGTACTGGTCTTTCTTGTAACTCATAATAATAACAATGAATAAGTTAAAAAGAAAATGTACAGTTGATAGCAAGCTCATATTGCACCAGTCTAGCAGTTGTGCCTTTACTTCCATGTCAATACAAGTGCTTACAGTACTTAGTCAAATTCTGTTGAAGCCTGAATACTTCAGAAAATCTTAAAGGTGTAATTGTTTGCCATTTGTCCTTAAGCAACAGACAGTTTTCCTATTAACTTCTGTTCCATGTTTTTGTGACTAAAAATAGTCTACAGTTACCAAGGTGAACCTACACTACAAACCAGTGCTGCACAGAAGGAAGTGGTCTGGCTTCAGCAGCATGGAACAGGCAGTCAATTCTATCTCAGTGTAGGGAGAACAGAGTCACAGCCTTTTTTATGAGACTTGCTTCTAGAAGTGAAAACACATCACTGTCGATAAATTTTCTAGTGGTTATACCTGCCAAAGTACAAATTTTCTGTTAAGTGTACTTGAACTGGAAGATTATTTGACTTCCATGTGAATGCTAAGTTCTTGATTGTGAGCCCTTCTGTCTGGCAAAATCTTAAGTTATTTCTGTAGTTGATAGACTTTGTATCCTTCCACCATGAGAAAAGTTAAATTTATTTTATCCCCATTTAAAAACAAATCTGTATGTTGGCTTTAGATAACAAAATTACACAGCTTGGGGTTTAGGGAAGGGAAAAAGGGGCACAGCACTTCCCAAAATAAGGGAAGGCTTCCTCCCTAAGGTAGGTTCTGCTAATGAAATGTCTAGAACCAAAATGCAGGTTGCCCATACAGGAGGTTGTAGGATCCCTTTCTGAAAGGGTACTGAAAATTGTGCTTGGCAGCTATCTAATAAAAGTTGGAAATTGTCCTTGATTTGCATGTAAAAGTGGGAGTGGACACCAGATGATCTCAAGATATTCCACTAACTCAGATTAATCTAGGATTTTATGAAGTTACAATTAATATTGGATAAAGCATTATGCTGATAAGTGTCTCAGTGTTAAGCTTAGATAAAACTTGTAATGCCTCTAGTTAGTTACAGGACCAGCTCATACTCTTTATGTATTCCATAGGTGGATATTGTTGTTGGAACTCCTGGAAGGCTGGATGACCTGGTCTCAACAGGGAAGATTAATTTATCTCAAGTTAGATTCCTGGTTCTGGATGAAGCTGTATGTAGAGAACTAAGTGCTACTTAAATTCTGTTCTTAAAAGCAATATGATATTTGCAAAAAAGACTCAGTGAAACATGATTGTTCTGTAGTATTTGGTAGTTCAGTGAAACAGTTAGATGCCTATAGACTGTTCCACCTTAATCCTCTCATTGTTTGTAACCATAGTAACCTACTTTCCCCTCCCCCCCCCCGCCCTTGTAGCATCTCTGTTAAATCTGTTTGGAATCTTTCTGATAAAGAAGTATATTTCAAATTATATTTACAGGGCACTGAAGTCTGTCCCTGTCACTGCAGGGAATTCAAAGGAGAAAGACAAAAATATAAGTCTTAGTTAAGCAGGTGTTGAGGCCCGTGAATGTTGTACTCAATATGCTATGAAATAAGTGCATCTCTGACCTATTAAAAGTACAGCTGAATTTTCACAAAGATTAAATACCTTGGGATATTAGCTAGGAGTAACTACTGAGCTTCTTGTGAAGCACAGCAGCTATAATGTAAATACTCCATATTTTTACTGGGTTTTTTCTCCTTAGTAGTAGTATCTCTGCCATGCATTGACCTTCCAGCTAATTAGAAGCAAGAACTTCTGAGACTATAAGTGTATTGCTTATCTGACTCAAGTGTAAAGACCAAGAAATGAAGGAGATATGCAGTTTAATCTCTTTTATTTCATCCCCACGTAGGATGGCCTTCTCCTTCAAGGCTATTCAGATTTCATAAACAGGATCCACAGTCAAATTCCTCAGATAACCTCAGATGGAAAGAGACTTCAGGTATAAAATATTTGTGGTTTGGGGTTTTTTTTTGTTTTGGTCTTTTTGTTTGGTTGGTACACCTGGACGGTTTTCTGTGTGTGGTGTGCTCTGTTTTCAGTTGTTGACTATTATTTGGCATGGAACATGCTTCTTTGGAGTTTGTTAAAGCTCTTGTCCAAAACTTAACACTTGTTCAGTGAGTTCAGTAATTGCCTGTGAATATGTAATTTTAGTATTCCAGATATTGAAGCCTAGTATTCAGCAGTTTTGAATTTAATTTGGATTATTTATTTATAAATGTATCAAAACATGACTGACTACATACTTTATGATTCCTAATGTGTTAATAATCTTGATTCATCAGCTTTCAGTAGTTCAGCATTCTTCCTACTAAATGATTGGGTCTTTGTAAGAGAATAGCTAACTAACTTATTTGTTGTCTTGACTCCTGTCAGCTGAGTGGTTCCTGTGATGAGGAAGTCCAGTCAGGGACTATTTCTGTTATGCTACATTATGCTATTCGACTGTGTAACATTCTTCGAGTTCTACTGCCATCTTTTTGGGCTGAGGAGATCTTAACTTCAGTGGTATCCATATGACCCTCTTTTTCTCAGGTGATTGTGTGCTCTGCAACACTGCATTCTTTTGATGTGAAAAAACTATCCGAAAAGATCATGCATTTTCCCACATGGGTTGATTTGAAAGGAGAAGATTCTGTCCCTGAAACTGTACACCATGTAGTTGTGCCTGTAAATCCAAAAACTGATAAACTCTGGGAAAGGCTCGGCAAGAATCATATCAGAGTAAGTGAAACTTTATTAGTCCATGTTTATTTACTTAGCCTCCAGAACAGGGACCTAGTGTTGAAGGTTCTGTGCTGGCTATTGAAACAGCTTAATCTGAAATAGTTTGTTGCATGATAGTCAGCATCATATCAGTGATGTCATAACACTGTTTCTGAACAACTCAGTGTTACAAACGTGATTGAGGAGAAGCTTAATAATAGAGAAACAGTCTGATCTGCACAGAGAACAATGGCACTGTGCTTTTTCATTCAGCTACTGGTCTGTGGTGTAACTGTACTTAGTACCTCATTCCTGACTGGGCAGGACGAAGTAAACCTGCCAGAATAGATCATTCTATAAGGTAGCTCAGTCTCAAATGCATGTCATATGAGCAGTTTTTAGAGGAATGGATTTCATGTCAGACTGCATTTGAGACTCTAAATTCTACATTCATGAGACACCTATTCATCTGAGAAGGTGGTGGTTGTTCTGGTCTTTAGTATTCAGGTTCTGAATAACCTGGAACCATATTTTGTCCTTGGCAACTGATGCAGTCGCAAGTCTAGGTTTTCTTAGCCCCTCTTTGTCTCTGGAATCTCTGTTTGTCACATGTGTGACTAAGACTTAATGAAAAGGTACTATGAGTTTATTTCTCTTGGGTTTAAAGTTTATATCTAATTCAGCTTAGCACAGGGAAAAAGATAAGTTACTATTGTTTGTGATTTAACCATATTTGACAATGCCTTTTGATTCAGGTTTGTTCAGGATTTTTTAATTCTTCACTTTGTTCAAAGGTGTTTTCTATCCAGTGTCTACATAAATAAATTCAATTCCCTTTTCTATGAATAAGTTTTGTGTGCTTAAACTCAAGACTTTCCTTTAGCTAAAGGTAGATTAACTTGGATGGTGGGAGAACAGAATGCTAAGGTTACTTTTAAACTTTGATTTCTTCCTAGTTATAAGTCAATGGAATTAAGTATTTCTCTGTGAAGAGTGGACTAACAACTTGGGGGGCTTTTTTTTGTTTGTGTTTGTCCTTAGACTGATGAAGTACATGCAAAAGACAATACACGACCTGGCGCTAACACTCCAGGTAATCAGCAGCACTAAGAAATAGCTTGTGACAGTTTTGTAAATGTTTTGAACTAAAGGTATGTTGTAGTAGATACTGTCCTTGTGTCATGTTCCTCCAAAATTTTATTTCTGTTTTCTTGTAGTCTTTAAGAGAAATGTGTTTCTGTAATGTGAAATGTGTTTCCTTTCTGGGAAAGAAACTTGAATATATATCTTGCAGATTTGTAGACAAGTGTTTGTTGGTGTATATAAAAACCTAAAACCTCAGAGTGGTTTTGTTCTTTCTGTATTATATCACCTTGGAGCATGGGAATGTGGAGGGGAGAGGTAGAAATTGAGGGTTTAGCTTACTTGCTCTAACAATAAAAGTTTAACTGTCTACTGAAAGGCTAGAGAACTTTAAAGGTATGCAGTTCAAAAGTTCCTCATGTTTTCAAACAATTTGAGTGAAATAACTTCTTTATTTTTATTTAGAAATGTGGTCTGAAGCTATTAAAATTCTAAAAGGAGAATATACTATTCGGGCAATCAAAGAGCACAAGATGGACCAAGCCATTATTTTCTGCAGGACTAAAATAGACTGTGATAATATGGAGCAGTACTTCATCCAACAGGGCGGAGGTAATGCTTTCACATTAACCTTACTCTGCTCACTTTTTACTTGGGTGTTTTTTCAAGACCAAAATTTTATGATGAGGTCACCAATACTAGGACACAGCATAAATAAAATTATGCTTCAGTTTTTTTGCTAACTGACTGGGCATAAAATTCAGGGTTTGATAGCAGGTAGCTGCAGGGCTGCCCTTTGTGAAACAAAGCAATAAAATGCCCTGTACCTGTTCCAGACAATTCTGAAATGGATGGAAAATCATCACACACCAAAATTAGAACCGGTGAGAAGAGTATATGGTGCCTCTGCTGAATATATTTCTAAAACTCTTAGTTGGTAAGGGCAAGAGACGTGGGAAGAACTCTGTTTACAAATATATACATATAAGGAGACAACAGAGAAATGTGAAAGAAAACGGGAACAGTGAAAGGGGATGTGTGAGAAGGGTGAAGAACAGACATTTGGAGAAATGGGGAAACTTAGAGCAGGAAGGAGTAAGGAGCAATGCCTGCACAGACCTGCTCTGGGGAGGAGGGAGGAATGGTATTTANGGGGTGGAATTTTTAGCCCATGAAAATTTTTTGTGATTCTGTATAATAACTACCATGTGATGTTTTTAATGCCTACCATCTCTTTCAGGCCCGGATAGGAAGGGACATCAATTCTCATGTGTCTGTCTGCATGGTGATAGAAAACCTCAAGAAAGAAAGCAAAACTTGGAAAGATTTAAGGTGATGGAGCAGATTCTTGAAGGCTTTTTCCTCACCTCCCAATATCTGAATTCATATGTTAATTTGCATTCCTAGTTCTCCATTTAAATTAAATTGCACTCAAATGCTATATGTCCCACTTCCTGAAATTGTGAGGCACATTTTCTGTAGGTGGAAGTCTATACTGGTAATCAAAATGACCTTGGTGAGTTTGAATTTAAAAGATAGTGGGCTTATATTAAAATAAAAAGCTAACTTTAAACTCTATAGCAGTTACATTGCTTTTTAAAGTCTTCAGTACTTGATTGCTTTAAAAAAAGTTATTAAAATATTACAGTTTAGTTTTGATTAGGCTGTTTGTTGATTTTTGCTTGCCTTATGCTGTTGGGGAAAGAAACAAGGATGTAAATTGACCAAGCTACTCATGGGTTTATTTGAAGTGTTCCTAAATGTAGGGAGGCACTTCAAGGTGAACTAAGTGCAAAGGACTGTGGTTTCATTGCCTGGGATTTTCCTTTCTGTATTGAGCACAACACTTCATTACAGCTCTGTTTTTGCAGAGAGGAGATGTCCGTTTCTTGATCTGCACAGATGTTGCTGCTAGAGGAATTGATATTCACGGTGTTCCATATGGTGAGATACAACTCTTCAAACTTAAACTGCTGAATTGCATTAGAGCTTCAGTAGATTTGCCGTCCTGTCCACTAGTTAAAATAAATATATGACCTATAGCATAATTTTAAAATATGTAGATACTAAAGGCTTTAAACTAGGCAGTATTTAATTTGGTTGTTCACAGTAAGTTCTCAAATACCTGAAGATGTTCTGCATTTTTTTAGAATCATTTGTTTGGTTTTCCATTCTTGCCAAATAGTAATCAGGGAGAAAACAGTTTGAGAGTGAAAGCTTTATTGCAGGTATTGTAAGTTACACCTGTAACTGTTGTAATAGACTATAAAGTATGTACATAGGCTAAGGAGAGGAATTGCAGCAATCAAAATCATATTTATTTTAGGTGTCTGATCTTGACTTTAGCTCACATACTTACACGTTCTCTATGGATTGTTTCTGTCTTACACAGTTATCAACGTGACACTCCCTGATGAAAAACAGAACTATGTTCATCGAATTGGGAGAGTAGGCAGAGCTGAGAGGTGTGTGTGTATTCAGAGCAGTCACCGGGTTTTCTTTATTTTTTTGTTTTGTTGTTGTTGTTTTTTCACAAGTTGGCATTAGTTACTGAAATATATTTCTCCCTCCCTTCTCCCCTAATATTTCAGGATGGGTTTGGCAATCTCCCTTGTGGCAAAAGAGAAAGAAAAGGTAATTATAATCCAAAACAAAGATGAACAGACATTATTCACTGAAGATCTATCTGCAACTGCTATCTGACTTTCATACCCTGCATTGATGTATTGCTTGTTTGTCTATGCTCAATTGAAAGAGAACTTAAACATATTCCTGAATGCTTTTTTTATGCTGTAATTAGTCAAAAGGAATGTACCTAAACTCTATTTCACAAAGATCAGAAATTGTTTTCCACTATTTCTAGGTTTGGTATCATGTATGCAGTAGCCGTGGAAAAGGGTGTTACAACACTAGACTGAAGGAAGAAGGAGGTTGTACCATATGGTACAATGAGATGCAGGTAAGCAATTCCTCTTAAAAGACTTAGGAATAAAGTTCTTATTTCACCTGTGTAGGTGAAGTACAAAGCTCATCTTAAGGTATTTATAACCTCTGATTCCATTTGAACAAAAAAAAAGAAAACTTCTCAACTTACATGTTCTGTAAGTTGTTTCATTATAAAAGCTTATTTTAATATTCCCAGACAATTCTGTTGGAGTCTTACTTTCAGCTTCCATATAGTCTTCCTAATCAAAATCTGTTAAGATTTAGAGGATGTTAGTTATGCGCTTCTGTTTACATGGTATGTTGCAAAACTGTAAGTACCTTAAAACTGTTGTTTCTCTAACCTGGAAGTAGTTTGTCCCTTAAGTAGGTTTTCATTAGGATTTGTTCACCAACTTTGAATGCTTGTTAAAAGGCAATACTTCCCTTCTTTCTCTACTGAAGAAGGGCAGATAAATATACATCATCTGGGGTAAAATAAGCTTGAACTATGAGCTCTTTATTACAAATTAGCCTCATTCATGCAAGTAGGGTAGCATATGAAATAAAGATTTCGAAGTAGGGTAAAAACATACTGAAATTGGAAATGAACTTGTATAGTCTGAGCTAATAAAAATGTGTTAGTCTTCGGCATCTGTGACTGAATTGTTTTCTGTGTATCATTCCTGTTCAAACTACTCAAATGTGACTGTTGAGTACACTGGTTTGAGTAGTCTTGGACCATAAGAGTACTTAAAGACTTCTTGGGTTTTTTTCTCTTAGTTGCTGGGGGAGATTGAAGAACACTTAAACTGCACTATTGCTCAAGTTGAACCAGACATAAAAGTACCAGTGGATGATTTTGATGGGAAAGTTACATATGGGCAGAAAAGAGCTCTGGGTGGTAAGCAATGACCTGCTCTCAAGTTCCTTTGCTATGCAGTGCTGTTTCCTGGTTGTCCCCTGTGTAACTACAGAATAATAGATAAGTAAATAATAGATTGTAAATAATTATAAGAAGCTGCTAGTTCTTAGCTATCTTCTGCATTTGTTACATGCAGCCTATGGGTTGCAAGTGAGAAGAGTATGTGTATACCTGTTTTGGTTTGTGCTTTTCTTAACAAAGTAATTAATTTTAACTTTCTGAATGAATGGGGTTGAGCATTGTTAGTTCTGCTGAAAAATGGCTTTGAACACATAATTTAGGTTGTGTCTCTTTTGGCAGGTGGACTGTATAAAGGCCATGTGGATGTTCTGGCACCTACAGTACAAGAGTTGGCTGCCCTTGAAAAGGAGGCTCAGACATCTTTCTTGCATCTTGGCTATCTTCCTAACCAGCTGTTCAGAACATTCTGATTGTGCCACACCAGAGAGAAGGCTTGAGTTAATAAATGCTCTGCCCTGCGAATACAAAAATCCCACACTGTCTGAGTAGAGGTAGTTAGAAAGTAATTAAAACTAAGTACACTTCTTGCATGATGAACAGAGTGTTCAGCACTGTTAACTTTGAGTTAGCTGTTCTCTTAATAAAATAAAACAAGTTAAAGATGAAATGGTTTTGTTTGGTTTTTTGCCTTAACAGATTAATTTGCAAAATCATTCTTTTTGTGGTTTGTTGATTTATCAGAAGTACAAGAGTAGTTAAGCAAATCTGGGAAGAGAGTTTTATATTTATATTTATTTATATTTTAAATTATTTAACTGTTTGTGTACTGTAAATTTTTAATGCTGGGCTGGCTAAAGATAGATTCATATTAATTCAGACAGTTGTTTAAGATACTAAATAAGAAAAAAAACCAGACCTAAAGTATGCATTTGAAGCTCTTTGTTACCTTAAACCCCTACATCTAGGCTGATAACTGCATTTTGATTCTGTAGTTCTAGACTTGCCAAAGTTAATGTTTCTTAAATGTCTAAAATGGACCTTGTACAAAGATTTCTACAATACTTTTGAATTCATAGGGAAGTACCATGCAAGTATCAAGTTCATAAAACTGCAGGAAAAGTTTTTTCATGCGACAGTGTAGGTTGAAGTATTTAATGCCTCTTGTGCTGCTTTCAGACAGGTTGAATTTACTCAGATCAAGCCACTGTAGTCAAATTTGGAAATTTTTTTTTTTTTAGTTTTTTTTCTCCAGTGACTTTTCTAATGATACTTAGAAATTTCAGTGACTTTGCCTGCTAATTGTCATCCAAAATATCTCAGGTCATTGGGAATGCCAGACAACCACAAATCAAAATAAACTTTTGCCTTCCTTCTGAAGTCGTCTTCTCACAGAATGTTCCATCCCCTTGCAAAAGTCAGTGAAAATCAATTTAAACTCAGGTTGAGCAAATAATTATTTGTAGTGTTACCTGGAGAGGGCAGACTGAGAGACCCAGGGATTGTTACAGAAAACATAGATTTCTCATTAATTTAAACAAAGTATTGCCTTTACAGCAATTTACGTGATACTATTTGATTCCAAGGAGAGGGGAGGTTACATGGGATGCTTCTCATTAGAACTTGGGAAGAAAGTTCTACCGTGTGTTGCTTTGGTTTTGTCAGACAAGAGTAATGAAATCTGTCAACCATAAGTCAATCAAAATGAATTTATTGCAATGCCTGAAATCATTTAGATGCAGAAGGAATCAGATCATTCATGTTTGCCAGTTGAAGCTGAGATTAAAACCAGTTTCAGCTAGTTTAGCCATATATCATGGGAAATATTTTTAAATCACAGGAAAATGGTGGATAGATGGAATTCAAAGGCTTAGAAGCATTGATCGTTTTTTGAAATGTGACATTCTAAATTTGTTACATGTTCCAAATGCTGATAGCTTTCAAGGTTTTCTGTTGGGTATCCAAGCTTCAGTGAATAATTACAAATTATGACTATTTAGGACTGAAAAAAAATGATGCTAAAAATGAAAATTGCTTTAGGCATATAACCTAGGCTTGCCAATTCTTTTATAAAACTGATATTTTCTTTGTGCTGGAGCTGAAAGTACTACAGTGACCTGATGTATACTTGCTTTCAGAAGGATTTTGCTGATACGCCTTCAAATGCAGTAGCATGAAAGAGGTAGGGCAGAGTTTCTGCTTGAGGGACTTTAAAGGTTGTGTGAGATGTCAAGAACTGCATATTGTGCTAAATGGCAGAAAATCCCCACTGCCCTAATCAGTAATCTCTAGGAAACTCTTTAGATAAGATGGCATATAAGGTAGCAGTTGTTTTGAGGGATCTGGTCTGGAGTTTTTATATTCCAGTTACTGCTGTCCTAAACCACAAAGATGGACTCCCTGGAAAATTGACATTTTTTTCAGAAAGCAAGTAAAGCTATTAAAAAAGATCTTAGAAAACAAAATAAAACAGAAAGCTGAATGGAATTACACCAAATTAATTTCAGACCACTTTCCCTGATATGATATTCCCTGCCTCTTGTTATTTTTATTTATAAATGCATGTGCCTTTACACCTAGTTACCAGTAAGTGATAAGCTGTATCTAGTTAGCTCAGCACGATTCCAGTTAAAACCTTTAACTGCCTTTCTAGAACAGAGCACTGACTTGCTTTCACACCAGTCGAGCTATGATGATGATCTTGTAGTGGAAGGTAAAAGTCAACAGCTATCTAAAAAAAATTCTCAGCATGAGGTGAGATGGGAATCTCATGGGAATGTTCCAATTGATATGCAAAGAAAACCCCCTCACTTGCAGAAATCGAGTTGCTTAATTTTTGTGTGTATCCCTAAACGTAGATGTGCGTGTGGGCTCCGTGTCTGGGAGGTTCCCGAGATGCCTCGGCTCTCGTGGTTCGCGGAGCAGCCAGTCCCTGCCTCGTGGTGGTGCTCGTATCTCGCCGATGGCCTTTCCTACGCCAGCCTGCTGCTTCCAACTGGGTCAATTACATTCTCCCTATTTTTTTTTTCTCCTTAGAAACAAACAAACTCCTAAACAAACAAAAAAAAAAAGAACTTCAAGCCGTTAGAGCTGTTTGTGTGGAGCGCAGACTCACAATGAAGGGCCCTTGCTTCACTGCCTGACTTCTTGTCGCAGTTTGAATAAACATGCAGAGTGAGCTGCTCAAATTGTTAATCCACTAACTTCTGCTTTAAAGGACTTGTTCCTTGTCTAGGTACAAAGCTAAGTCTTGCTAATGTACATGTCAAAACTGTGTTTATTTTCAGTGCTGATTTCTAGGGCTCATGAACTGAAAACAGAACCAAAAAATAGGCTTTCATAAGTGCCCCTAGCAATATTTGTTGCAATTTACTGCATTTAAAACTGTGTAAGCAAATCCGATGTGGGCATTCTTGCTCTGCTTCAGCTTTTCTGACCAAAAGGAAGGAATAAAGGAAATTCAAGATTAGCCTGAGTAAAATGAACAAAATATTAATTCTAGTGTTAACTTTTTATTTTCCTAGCTGTATTTTAATAATAGCTATAAAGTTGGCTTAGGGAGATATTTTTGTTTAATTTTTGGAGTTTATCAGTTGCTTATTGGAGTACCCTTGTTCAATAGCTTTGTATTTTTGACTAATTTGCTTTAGCACAATGTCTTTGAGAGAACTCACATTCTTATTGGATGATTAACTATTCATTTATAACTACTGGTTGTAATCTTTCTTTGTTTTCCTTTACACTCCTATAAAGGTTCCTTTTATGGAAGGGAAAAGGATACAGATGGTGTTTGCCAATGTCCAAACTGCTGAGCTGGGGCCCCCTTTTAGCAAGCTCCAAAGGCAGGAGGAGTTTGCTGGTCTCTTATGCTTTAAGTATGGTTCTGTTTTGCTACTGTGAAAGCAGACAAAATTGCTGCTGGCAACACAGGCTTGTACTCCAGTCTTCTCATGTTTATGGAATCACACATACAAATAAACGTGCCTGGTCTGTTTGAAGAGGTAATTGGCCTGTGGTCACTACCATATGTGAATATCTGTATAATGCAGTAAGCTGGGCTCCTGCTTAACCCAGTTAGCAAAATAGCTGCATCTCGAGTAGATTAGGTATATGTAAGAAAGAGGAGAAATGGGTGGAAAATTCAAAGGATGAATTTTACCAAGGAGTGTGTAACCCTCTGCCTTACACGTCTGTTTGGAGGCAGGGGAAAGTGTAACAGCTAGGGTCGCTTTGAGAAATCCTTTATCACTGCAATCACCCTAATGCTTGCCTGTAGACCAAGTTATGCAAGGGCTGAGGGAGAACAAAATCCTCCTGTAAGGAATCCTCCACGCAATAATACTTTTTCCTTAAGTTGCTTAAAAGCAGAAAGTTGCTACTTTTCAGAGTTGCTACTTGTTGCGGTAACTAATGCATTTAGTGAATGATGAGCAGGGTCTTTATCTCTTCTTATTAAAAGGTGCCTAAAACTCACTGTGCTTCTTGCAGTATTTTTTGTCTGTATCTCTTGGTTTCTCACAAATGTGTCCAGATCCACAGATGGAGGAATTGAGGTAAAGAGATGTAGCAATCTGCTGAATGTCAGCCAAGACTGGCAAGAATTGTCGTAATAACTTTGCAGCAGTAATATGTGAACTGCTGTTTCAGGATACTCAGCACGTGCATGAATTAGTCTTTTTCCTAATGATTGTTATTATCAGAGAACATAAAGGTACATTTGTGAAGCGTATCCCATGACTACTGAGCACTGCCACTTTCTGGAGTGCCTAGGGTAGATAGCAGAGTATTTCTCTTGTCCTGAAGGGTTTTTCTTGATTTAATATCTAGCAGAAAATATTAAAAATACAAACAGCTAACTTGATACAAGGAGAACAGATTGCTGCAATTCAGATTCCAGCTAACATTGAGCTAACACTGTTGTGGGTGACAGGATAATCTTGCCACTCCAGAAATTACAGGTCTTCTTTCTCTAGGTGTTATGTTAGACGTGCCAGTGCTGGACAGAAAATTCAGGTAGCCTGGAGCATCTAAACAGCATCAATAGCTTGTGTTCAGACAGCTTAAACCATGCTCTGTGTAAAGTAAAGTTGAATTTAAAAATTCTAACTCATATGGAAACATCACAATATTTACATTTTTTAAACTGTGTTGCCTCTTCAGTTTGCTGTCTTTGGATAGCACTAAACTGTTGTGGAATTGTCCAGTGGCAACTTTCTTCTCTTTGTTGATTGTTGCAATACACAAAACTCATGGAGGATTTGGATGGTGTCAATTAAAACCATCCTTCCACAGATGCCTTGTTGGAAACCAGCATCCTTTTAACCGAATGCTGTAATTGTGTTAGAATTAGCTCTATTTATTGTATGAGTAATGAAGAATATCATGTAGGATGAGAAAATAATAATAGAAATTATATCCAAATTGCTTTAGGTGTCATTTGTGACTCTTTGGTATATATCAGTATTAAAAGTAGCCACTCTATTATTTAGGTTTTAAGCACTGTGTTCTGTTCTATTCTACTAAAAAACTTCTGTGATTGTTTTTTGGTTATTGCAGTTCCACTGAAAAATAATGGTATTTTTAATGAGTTGATTCAAAATTAAAAATAGAGAATTGTTAGTATACAGCATGTTCATTTATGTGTTAACCAGCCCTGTACCAAATGCAGTAATAGTTTTGAGGAGTTTTTACTGAGTCTTAACTTTTTTTGAAAAAACCCCAAACTTGCATTGCTCTTCCTTATAGCAAGAAATTAAGCCTCGCTTGGCTGAAATGGGTAAGAAGAAGTAAGTTTTACAAAAATGACAGTCTATTCATCGCTAAGAGCTGATCTTTTGTGGTATTTCTAATGGCCTAAAACAGTGAGAACAGAATTTAAATTTAGTTTAAAAATTGTAAAATGGTCTGAAGACATCTGTAGCTTTCTGTCAGCAGCCCAAACTTTGATTAGGGGTTTTGTCAACAGCCATTGTTGCCACGTGGTGCTTTTAACTAGGGACTGCATTTAGTCCCAAGTTTCTAAAACTAAGTAGTGCTTAGTATATGATAAATACACCTATTTTTTTCTGTATTTTCTTGCTAAGATTTTTTTCTGGTGTGTATGTGCAAACAGCTTTTCCTGATGGCATAAAAATAGCCTTTATATCAAAAGGAGGAAAAAGTTCGTTGTCAATCTTTCCCTATAAAACTTGGAGTTTTCTTCTGAATAATGCCAGTGGTATCAGAGGCTTCCTCCATGTGTTTTACTTATCTCATTTATCATGTAGGTAATTTATGTAAATGCTGTGCTTCAGGATGCGGTCTCCTTAATAAAGCAGGAAATCCCTGGGAAACTGTCCAAGTAAACACTGCACAGGCTACCGAAACAATCAGAAATACAGGTTTGTATATGAAATGTTTTCATCAAGCCTATATAATACCCCCTAAAGTTTTCTCTTTTTTTTTTTTTTTTTTTTTGCATCCAATAAAGTGACCTTCATACTTGTTAGACTCTGTGTGCATCCAGTTGCCTCTCCTGTTACCCTACTGATGAAAAGTGAGTTTGCTTTTACTCCTCTATCAACAGGATTATTTCCATGTTGGCTTTTAGTTTACAGCTCTTGAAAATCAACCATGAGCGGGGGAGAAAATGTATCAGGGTAAGATGGGGAAGAAATGCAAACTCCATAAATTAAAGAAGGAATGCAAATCAAATCCTGATTGAGACCTAAATTGACAGCTTGGAAATAATCTTCTACATAAGTGTTTCCATAAGGGTAATTAGGTTTGGGGTGCCCAATACACTGTGGCTTTAAGGTTATGATCTTCAGAGATCAGTGTCTTACGATCTTAAATCTATGTGATAATCTTGACATTGCAAGTCAATATCAGCAAATAGAAATTCTCTTTACTCTCTTGCATACTACTGTTGTCTACAGCAAATTAAAATAATGTGGTTTGGTATGCCATGATGAAAAATCCTCTCACTGAATCATCTGTGTTTCAACAAGATGTCAATCTCTGCAGCTCATTTACAAACCCAACCTCAGCTACATTCTGGTTCACATTAGGTTTGTACTGAACAAAATGGAGTGTAACAAAAGTAAGCAGGAAGCAATTCCACCCCCAAATGAGGCTATTCCAATGTTTTTAAGTGTTTAATAAGAAACTTAACAAATTACCAACTCAGGTAGAACTTGTGGGATGCTATTGTCTCTCCTTTTGTGTAGTGGAGCTCTGTTGTTCAAAGTGTCACATCCAACAGCCACAATTTTTCAGGCAATACTTACCAAACCCAAGCCTCTCACTCATTTATTTGAAGAAGAAATCCCCAACTCCACTAGACTATTTCCTGCATTAAACTAATTAAACTTCACACAGAAATTGGGTCTTTCAGAGGTGGTTATGTTTCCTAAGAGAGCAGCCACAGCACTCCCAACAAGTGTTTGATGTGGAGAAAGAAAGTTTTAAAGAAGAAGGAGTTAATTTCCAAAGGTGCTGGTGCTATGAGAAACAATTTCCCGTATTACATGTGTTCTTGGCTTATCTTAGCTATATAGTTAAATGTTTTATTTTATTGTGTCAGCAGCAAGTACTTTGTTTTGTTTGCCATACAGACTTTATAAGGTTTTATTCTGCAAAGGTTTTGTAGTAAGAAGTGTTATTCATGACCAATGTGAGAAATTTGCTTTGGTTTTAATAATTTAATCTGTTCTTTTAACAAGAAAAAAACTGGAGGGGGAAGATAGCAGTGGGCAAGGTTAGCCCAGCCAAGGCTTAGCCTGATGCAGAAATTTTTTACCATTGGTGTGTTACAAGTAAGCACTGCCTTTTCTTATGAATTGACCCTAACAAAGCCTTCCCTTTGCAAGAAGCATCTTTGTTTACCTGGCTGTGCCAGGTGCTGTGTTATTACCTTCCTTTACCTGTGGTTTAGGAGATGTGCACAAGGGAAGACCAAAGATACCTGCTGGGTAAGGCAGGAGAATACAACAGGACAACATTTCTCCCAGAACACTTGCTAGCATGAAACCTTAGGGGAGGACAAAATTAAGTGCAGCAGTAGAACGCTACTGTAAATCATTCTGCATCTGGCTGGGGGAAAAAAAAATTGTAAATCACATGGCACAGTCTGCTTTATTCTTATAAAGCTCTTGTTTTGCCACTGTGGTAGATAAGAGCTTTCCTAAAGTGATGCCTTCTGCTACCTGTCAAGAATAGCTCATTTTTCTCACTGCTCTCCCAGAAGGGAATTATATGTGCTCTTGGGCTCAAAAACATTCTTTTGAAGGAACAAACAGGAAGGTTGAGGTTGAGAAATAATGAGCATAATGAAGAAAGGAAAAAGTTTAGGATGATCCTGAATTTCTCTGAGCATCCACCGCAAAACCCATTTCTTATGCCAGTGGAAATTAATTCTTTTCATAAGTTCTGCTGCATCAGGAGGAGAAAGGTGCTTTTCTTTCTGTGCCAAACAAATTGTCCTTGAGATACACTGGTTTCTTTGAGAAACTGAGGTGTGGTTCAAGATACTGTTTCCTGGAGCACAGCACTTCATGTAACAAATGAGATCGTTATGGTTGGATGAACCCATGTAGCTGAGCAAATACATGAAGGCTGAGTGTGTTGGAAGTGAGTATAAACAGATTCCATGCCCTGAGAGGTAATTCCTCAGTGGTGGCAAAGATGTGTAATTATTGCTAAATTTACCAGCATAATTGAAGTTCTCTAGTCAATTATAGGTGATAGCACTACTTATGCACACTGGCAAGAACTTATGGGAATGCCTAAATAGCAGGTTAGTTGGCTGGCTCTGTGTGTGGTTTTGCTGTTTGAAAGAGTCACTGAATTCCCTCTTGTGCTAAGGAGTGTTCTGTCACACAGCCAAGGACTAGGCTGGGGACTGCATTTTGGTTTATACTTTCTCTTATAGCAAAGGTCAGATTGGCACAGTTTCTACTTCATAGAGGTCTAGAAAGAAGTTTCAAGGTTGACTTATTTATTTATTTATTTTCTGTTTTGCTTCCTTTCACAGATTCATAGAAATATTTGGGTTGGAATGTACCTAAAAAGATCATGTAATTCTAGTCCCTACCTTGGGCAGGGATACCTTCTACTAGACCAGGTTGCTCAAAGCTACATCCAGCCTAGCCTTGAACACTGCAGGGCATCCACAGTTTCTCTGGGCAACCTGTGCCAGTGCCTTACCACCCTCACAGTAAAGAATTTATTCCTGATATCTAATCTAAACCTTCCCTCTTTTGGTTTAATGCTATTTTTCCTTGTTCTATCAGCACATGTCCTTGTAAAAAGTCCCTTTCCAGATTTTCCTTTTCCGTTGTTCTCTGGTTCAGAATTAGCAGTTGAGGGCAGAGTGAGCAAGAGGTGTTTTATTGTGTATCCAGGCTGACAGATTTGGAACAAGAGGTCAGCCTGGATGGGTCTGACCAAGACTAATTATGCTTCATGCAGAACGAAGTCTCCTGGATGGATGGGTTGAATATGAGGGAATGCTGATTTTTATTCACAAAGTGTGCATTGATACACCCTTGAAGAGTGGGAGGATGCAGCCTGTTTTATTGCCTCTAAGACTTCTAGACAGCTCCCATGTGTTAGCTGGGGATGACATTGCAGCCTGTCTGTGAGGGGTACCCTCACAAATAATTATAGCCCGTGCTCTTCTTTGGGCACTGTTTTCTGCTGTTGTACTGGATGTGAGCTTTAATTGTACCCATATATATTTGAAAATATTTTCAAAATGAAAAAAATTCAAAAATTGGCTTTGGATAGTTTATTTTGTGTCAACATTACTTTGCTGTCATTTTATTTGATCTAAATCAACTAAGGAATACTTAGCTAAGGATTTGTAGCCAAATAAAACCCTACTCTTGTTGACATGATGAAAGAGAGCAATGGAACAACATGACTATTGGAATCCAGCTGACTTTCTACATAAGTACTGGAGAAAAATTCAGAAATAACTACTCAAAAATCTATTTCGGAAAGTGAGAAGTGGTCTGGATGGTCATGTTTTAAGAAGTCTTTGTGTGCCACTGTGCCATATAGATAGGTGGCATCAGGATCACAGAGGTACCCCAAAAGGGCTGTGTGAAAATGGTGCTATGTATTGCTTTTTCTACAAATACAGGGGATTTGTTTGAAGATGCTAATGATAATAGATTTTAAGTGCTTGTGCCTTTAGCAGCACATTTTTTTCATGGAAGTTTTGGGTCATAGATGTCTAGAAGATACTGATTTGCTGATGACAAAAATGGTCATCCTTTAGCTTACATTGCTTCTATGTCGCTAAACAGTTGAAAAAATGCTTTTTTCTGTAACATGCACTGCAACTTAACTTCCTGAAGCAAGAGAAAAGGCACAAAAATCTCATGCACTAAATAAAATTGTAGTATTATTAAAAAAACTCACTCCTCCAAGCATATTCTCTAATGATCTCCATCTTGAAATTTAATTTGCAAAGGTGATTCTAGGAGCATGCATCCCTCATGTTTCTATGGTAAGCTTCTATGAAGTTCAGATTGGATGAGGGATTTTCTCTATCTATAAATTTGGTGTCTCCATGAAATGTGAGTTCATAGACCACAGAAAAATTCAATTCATACACATTAATCCTCTTGTATGTCAAGGAAGCTATTACTTTCATATGCTTTTATGCTTTTCACAATGTAGAATAATGATGCTGTATATATTAAACTTAAATATTTTATAGATGCAATCAAAAAAAACCCCATTTAAATAAAGCTAAGGGTCTGACTAAAATGTAAAAGCAAAGAATTGTGGAGCTCAGGTAGGAAATCCTGGTCTATATGATACTCTTCAGGATTTTCAGGACTCCTGCTGAGTGCTAGTGGATTGTCTCCTCTGTCTAATCTTGCACTGATGTAGGAAGAACTATATGTAAGTTGTATTTTCAAGTTTAATTTTTTTTAAAGGAGAAAAGTGAAAATATAGATTTAAAGTTTTCATTTTCAGATTTACAGGAAGTTACTTACTGGATATATTTATGTAATGATGCAAAATTACAGATCATTGTATTAATGCACGTTTATTTTAATATATGCTCCTTTTTTTGAAAATTGTGATGATCAGAGAAGAGAATGTTCAAATCTGTGTGTAAAGACACACAGGTTTATTCTATTGAGTTTTTTCCTTCCAAGTGCATTTTTGAATTGACTACAAGGTAAAAATTGCACCCATGATGGAACATAAGGGATGCTGAACGAGACTTAGAACAGCAGTGAAGTGCAGCTTGATTTTGAAGCTGAGTTCCTGATGTCCTGAAAATTATTCTTCTGATGCTGAGTCCAATGTTGTCTCAGTTCTGCAAATAATTTCCTTACTGAACTGCAGGGTTTTCAGGAGCCTGAAGTCTTCTTTCAGAAGGTGACCAAAAGGGGATCAATAGGACAGTGGAGAAGCTGGGGTCTGTTCAGGGCATATTGAAGGACCACAAGCTAAATATTTCCACTCTCTCTGTCTAAATTGCCTGCAAATACTTTTAGAATATGGTTGATGGGGGTATTCTTAGATAACTGTTCCGCATCAAATGTAGCAACATGCTACTTTTCTCATCAAAGAAGTGGTATTATCACCAGTGATGGCTTTTGCCCTGTAGGTGGGTGGTTAGAGCATTACGTGAGGTACAGAAGAATGAAAAGCACATTCTTTCTTCTGCCTAGGAGGTTTACAATCCTTTATTTTTTTTCCATGTCACAGGAGATTACACCACTTAATCAGCTTTAAACCAGTTTTGGGAGAGAACATGTTCACCTCCCAGCACAGCTGAGTGCAGAGTAGAGTTAAAGGTTCATTGGTCTAAGGAGTAGGCCAGAGAGGAAAGGAAAGAATCTATAAACAATAAGTTATTCTAAGTTATTTATTGAGTTTTATCTTATTGCTGGTCTAACCTTTCTAGCCTAAGATCATGGAAATGGAAACTTCATCTTCATCTGGACTGAAAAGCCCTCTGTAAATGAATTTTTTCCTTTAATAAGTACCTAAGGAATATGGTACATTCATGTCTTTGATTTCTTTGACGGAAAGTTATTTTACTGAGTGCTCAAGTACCTCATAAAGAAGTAAATTTTCTAATCCTCACATCATTCCTGTGACTCCTACACAAACTCTAAGCCTTCAGGATTGTTCTTTATCTCTGTACCAGTACCAGAAGTGCTCCAAATTCAGCAGCACAATTTCCAAGCACGGAGTTAATGCAACCTCCCTTCCTTCTGTGCCCAGTGATGGTATCTGGCCTTTAAAGTAGGGAATCATGCTGAAAACTTGATACTTCTATCTCTCATTCTTTCCCTTTCTTTTTTCTTCCAAAGGCTGGTTGAGGTTACAACCTAGCAGTGGTGAGTATTCTCAGAGGTAATATTATATATGTGGCCATATTTAGGATCACAGTACTTGTTTGTGTTTGAGTTATGAGGTGGCTTGTACTACTCCAGGGGTTTTTTTTTCTGTTTTTTGATACAAATAACTTGTGGGGATCCAAAAATCCCCTACATTCTCAGTGATGTATGTCTATTTGCAGTATGTTTGGAGACCTGTCAGTCGTCACATCATTTTACTGATATGAGTTATTCTACATTTTTGTCACCATAGTTTCTTATCCAATAAATAAATAGATAATTAAGGGAGTGCCAAATCAATACCATGGAGAGATCTAAATATAAGATTTTTCTGTTATTCTATTTTTAACGAAACTGGTAATTTAATCATAAAACCTACCAGTTTAGCTTGATGTAAACCCATGTTGATTGGCATTAATTATAATTTTCTCCTTTAATTTATTAATCAAGTCCTGCACCAGCCAGCTCTTTTGCTTAGGATCAGTGTCAGTGTGACAGGCCTATAATTACCCAGGTTGTCTTTTTTGCCCTTTTAAAATATCTTCAATTTCTCTATTGTTTCAAGATGTATTGAAAATAAGCAGTAATGGTCGAAAGGGTTCCTTCACAAGCTATGTTTGAAACCTTTAAACAAAGTTTTTTGGACACTCCAAAATTTGAATTTAGGAGGGTTTTTTTTAGCACCTTTCTGAGTTACTACTAAAATGGAAAATATTTTGACATCATCATCAGCTGAACATGCAGGGGAAACTTTATTCATTAATGCATTTTGGAAGCCCTTGGGAAATTCTTCTGCATTTTCACTATTGCTATTGATATTTTTTTTGCTTGCAGATCTTAATTTTTTGATAATTGTTTTCAGATTCCCCACCTTGCTTTCTCACAGGATCAAGCAAAACCCTGCTCCTATGTTTGATGTCTATTTGCCATGGCAAGCACTGTAAAATCCAGGAGTAGAGCTGCATTGTCAGAGGACACAAGTGGAAGAGGCTGAGATTTGAGGTAAACATTATATTTATGGTGCTACAGGCTCACCTGGACACCACATATAAGACTTCTCTCTCTGTTTCAGCATCAGATATTATGCTGTGAAAGTATAAGATAAGGGACCCTTAGCAGAGCTGAAAATGGGACGTGAAGAGCCCAGTGACACAACAGCTTTAGTTAGTGTGATGGGGAGGACAAACATGTTTGACAGCCTGTGTGGAAGCATCGGGTAAGCCTTGTAGCATTGTTTTAAGATAAATGTAACCCATGAACCCTTAGACCCACTGATGTCTGTCAAACCCGATGTTCATTTGCTGAACAAGAAAAATATCAGAAAAGCATATATATCAGTTAAATTGTGCAGGATAAAAAAGCCTCTTTAAAGCTGAGAAAAGAGCAATAAATGTGATAGAGGGGATGCTTGATGGGCTCACAGCCCTGGTGCCATGAACAGCTCCATTGTCAATTGTACCCTTTCTCCGAACATCACTTCTGGTGCTCCGGAGCTGCGGGTCTCCTCGCTGGTGGGGTCCTGCCATGCATAAACACCATCAAACTGCTGCTCAGTAGTGGTAAAATCAGGGAAGGCTTCCTGTGCTGCTGCTGCAGCTGATGGCCTGGAAAAGGAATGCTTTTGAAATGGGCTGCAGTGTTTGCAGCTCCCCTTGATTGTTTCCATCTCTGCATCAATCCCCGATTCAAGGCAGTATGAGCTGGCTGTGGGTGAAGGTGAGTGTCCCTTTGGCAAACAACTAAAGGAAAATCTTATACCATCTTTTGTAGAAAATGGATGCTGTGCCTTCATTTCTGAAGCATAAGTCCATGGTGAGTGTACATAGCTTCAGACAGAAGGTGATGTGTGTCCTTTATCTCCTTGTGGCATTACATTTCTCTCTCTGTTGCCCAGTTGTTAATCATCTGCCCAGATGGATAAACAGCTTTTTTTCGGTATTTCACCCCAGTCCCTTTGTGTTGAGACTGGAGGCACATTCTGTTAAAAGTAAACCTAAGAAGTCAATGCATCTTAATGCTCAACATCTGATTGTAATCCTTGTATAAACCACTAAGAAATGTCAGGTCAAAACAGGTAATAAAAAGTTCATGTTTTACCAGAAATGCATGACCAGAAAATGCAGAAATCAATATCTGGCTTTGGTAATTTCATAATGAAAATAATCTTCAATATTTCATTACTATGTATTTTCTGTTTCCTGAGGGGCTAGATCTAAAATCTGTTACAGGAGAGATCAGAGGAGACATTCCTTATTCTGGCAATAAAATCTCCAAAGGCTTCTGTGCACGTTAATCATCATGGAAAGCTTGATTTCAGTACAGCAAACAAACAAATAGACAAACAAATACTGTATTCAGTGATTTTCATGAGTTCAAAGAATATTACTAGGGAAAGACCCTATAAGGGAAAATATACTCCTTTTACAAAACTGTTAAAACCACTTTTTAAGATTTTGATCTTTCACTGCTTGCATGCTATTCAATCTCCCTCAAATATGTAAAAGCCATAAATTAAATACAGAAATCATAGATTACAACCTTTTTCTTTCATGTCTTCTAGCTCAGGAATAAAATTACTTTCACCAAAAATGAAATGAATATGAAGCTTGCTATTCTGTCTTATACTAATGGATAAAGCTTCTTGTCCCAGGTAGTGTGCTTGGTAGAGTCAACCCCGGGCACATGGGCTGTAATTTAACTATAATAGAGGACAACAGATAATATGTGAGACAGATAAAAGTCAGAGAAACAGTGGTAGAATGTTGCAGTGTTAAAGGTGAAGGGCAGTTCTAGATGTTGCTGCTGACATTGTGGAATTCATCACCATAGAAAATAGAGGAAAATTCAAAATTATATAAAGAGTATATGGATATATATGGTTTTATCTGGGTGTGGATATCTGCATATAGATAATAAACATATATCTAAGGATGTGGTTGTTAATGACAACAAAAACATTGTGATGGATACAAAATTTTCTGGTTTCTATTGAATTAGGAGAATCTTTAGTTTGATCATATCAGACTATAGCTCATACCCTTACCATCATGGGAAAGAGACTGCTCATTTTGGGAAACTGACCATGGGACTGCATCTTGAAAAAGCTTAAAAGGAAAGGTAATGAAAGGTGAAGGAAACACAGGAAACAATCCTGCAGGAAAAGACTACCAATAAAATTCTTTGTGCATTTAAGCTTGCTGCTTTTTCTCCGTGAAGTCCTAAATCTAGTCTTTCCTCCAGTCTCTCTCTCTCGTGTGTTATCACCACATTTGCAAATGCCACTGAGGCTTGAATTTTAACCTTAAAATGAAAGAGAGTAAATTTCCAAAGCTTTGTACTCAGTAGTCTGTTATCATTTAAATATCAGGGCATGTTACAAAGCACATCTGTTTTTCTGGACATCTGGGGGGTGAGGGATTAGAGAGCATGGGATAGGCAGAGTTTAGGATATATTGAACCACTGGTATTCATTAATAACAGATAATATTTAAGCATTCAAATATTATGATAGAATGGAACATTGTCCTTTATATTTTGTTATTGAAATAAATATTAATAATCATTGCCAAATTTTTGTCTTGCTGCCGTAGTTGCCACTCCTAAACCCTGTCAGTTGCTCTGCCAACTTTCTCCACATATTTCACAAAAATTACTGATATTACATATTTTCTTCCATGTTCCTGAGGTCAACAAGAAATTGCCAGTTTTCACTTGCTTTCACTAGTTTGTTGACTGTAAAACTATGGTGAGCACTTTGCTGGTTTAAAGCCAGTCATTTGGTTTCTAAGGATATAATAAAGTGCTAAATTTAATCCTTTCATTAACAGAGTATACCTTTTCAGTAAAAGAGTGCAGAGACACAGTGCACTATGCTAGCATGGGAAGTCATTTCTGTAACTCTGGATGATGTTTTCCAAAACTGTGTGCTGCTAATATCTCAAAATTCCTCACTAATAACAATAGTCATACTGTTCTGTGATTCTAACTTCATTCTTTAATTTTGTTTTATAGTGGTATCAACCCTTTGACTTGATCAAATTTCTCCCCCCACTCTGAACAGACAAACAGGTGACAGTAACCAGAGACCCATTAATCTGGAATATTTAAAAAGTGCAACAGCTTGGCCTGCATTTACTATCTCATTAAACCAGATTGTAATGTTCAGGTTTCCATGGCTTATGGCTAGATATTGAATTAAATAATGAATTTAATTAAATTTGTGCTCTTTGATTATTTTTATACTTTGTGCTGCCAGAATTCACATATTGTGATCACCATTTTTGAATGGCTCAAATTGTAAACCTCAGTTCTGTTTTCCACAGTGTCTAAAGCATAAAACCAAGGAAATGGGAAGCAAATTCTCTCTAACAGCATGATTGGTGTTTCCTGAACTGGGAAATAATGATCCCCATTAACATTTTTTCCCCCCTAGTCTTCCCGCTTTAAAGTGTCCAAATGCACAAACAGGAGTCATGCCAGGTTAAGCGATTGGTTGTTAATGAAACCTCTGTGTGAAGACCCTCCCTAATCTACTGAACCCTCCAGAGATCAAACAGAGAGTTAACAGAGCAGAGCAGGTTATATGTGATGGATGTGTGTGTATAAATCACTTCCTCAAAGCCAAATTGTTCCAATTCACTCAGTGGCAACAAACTGCAAAGATTCTCACAGAAATGTAACACTCCCTCCCTCCTTCCTCCTCCTCCTTGGCAAGGATTATTGGCTGAGAGTTAGGAACCCCCTGGGAATCCAGGTGATATAGTAATAGTGCAGGAAGCAGCAAGTCAAGTAGGAAACAAAAGTAAGCATGTCAGAGAAATGATCATGATTTTTGTCTCCCAATAAGCATTTTGTTTGTCTTGAGGAAGTCCATACTATTACTCTGGCTTTTGATGTGCAGGTAACTTTGCTGAGATGTTCTCAAAGAAGGTAGCAATAAACAATATGTATTGGCAGAAAAGTGATAATTCTTTATGGAATTACTTATAAAATAATGGAATAAAATTCAGCTGTAAATCACAAGCTCTAAAGGACACTTCTGACATCTACTTCCCAATCTAATTTTTTTTTCTGGTTTGTTTTAGTTATTCTGATAAAGCAAATTCTTATAATCTGATGACATGAAGAACAGTTGTGTTTGTACTTATTAATGTCTTTCCTGTGCCTGCCTTCTCAGAGAACTTTTTAGGAACTATTCTTGGAACTCCTAGACAAGAAAAGTTTGCTGGTTGCCGATTGTGCTGACACTATAACCATCTCATTTAGTTTAAGAGAGAGAAAATCTGCCCTTCATTATTATCCCACTGGTTTAGGCAGATCCTATTAATATATCCAAGAGCTGAATTGCATCTGAGAGAAATTTTAAATGGTTGCACAAATGAAATTCAGTTAAATGTGTTTCCATATTCTTTATGTTTTCCTTTTAAAATTATTCTTCTTATGTTTACTACTTGTGTTTCTCCCTCTGTGTTTTACCCTGCTCTGTTTCCAACGTGCACATTTTCTTCCTTTTCCTAATATCCCACTCCACTTATTTTTAGCTTTCTCCAGGCTCCAGAAAAAGAATTCTGACAGAAAAATAAATCTACTTATCACTTCTGTTTATTGAACCATTGATATTCATGTAGAGTTGTTGTTCATTAGGAGTTTCTGCTGAATACACACTACAGAGTAAAGGAAGGTTGAATAGGTCATGACTGTAACTATGTGAAGAGTTAGTTTTGGAAAGAAAAATAAAAGAGGAGTGAAAGGCTCAGACTTTTTCCCCTTTTGTATTTTAAATTTATTATTTTCACTGAAGACAGTGAAGCTGAATATGCACATTTCTTGACCATGGTCATAGATCCAATAATGGTAATTTACATCTTTGCCCTGAGACAAAATATTTATATGTGAGATTAGTGGAGAATACTTTCCTTGACTATTAAAAGAAAAGTCATTAACAATGGGGGGAAAAAAATCTAAACAGGTTATCCCTTGAATAAAAGAAGCACCTTCAAAGCATTAAATTTCAGGTCATTCCTGTGAAATTCATTTCACTTCCCTTTATATGACTGCAACTCAGCCACCTTTAATTCCCTTCTCATGGGGACTCTTGGGTGTGCCTGTGACACGATATCTTGCTCTGTAGTTGACATCTTTGGATTAAAATGAATCACACCTCTCTTCTTTGGTTATAGAGAGTATGTGATTAATTGAAATACTGACACCTACATATGGACATCTACATAAGTCTACAATAGAGACAGCTGCATATGTCTGTATTGATGTATAGACACACTTATATTTTGTCTGATAAATGCTGCCCAAAGCAATATATTCAGCAGCCCCATGTTCTCCCTTAAACCCCTCTACACGTACATTTCTAAAGACATTCAAAGTGTAAGGTTTCAATTTCAGAGTGTCATGTACCAGAAGACAAGCTTTGAGGCTTCAGTCAAATATCATTTGTAACAGCTGAGTTTAACAAAAAAAAAAAAAGCCCCAGTCCTGGCTGGGGGTTTTTTGTTTGTTTGTTGGTTTGTTTTGTTTTTTGGTTTTTTTTTTGTTTTTTTTTTATAGTGTGCATACTGACAAATCCTCTATTATAATAAGTGTATGGATGAATACAATAAATTAACACTGAAAGCCAGCTAATGTCACTTCCTCTCATATATTGTGGAAAACATAAGTGTGCCTTTGTATGTGAAAAAAATTAGGTTGGTTCAATTTATTGTGTGGGTAGCTGCAAATCTTTAATCAAATCCCTGCTTAGTTTTCATGTCAACTTTTGCTTCTAACTTTGAAGGTTTCATTCCAGAGGTTCAGATAAGTCAGTGCAGAGAACTATGTACTTCTCACACTTGATCAGCTGGGTCATCTATATCTAGGGGAAAGGGTGGTGGTGGTGGGAAGTCAAACAACAGTGCAAAATAATTGCTTTTTTTCTTTTTATATAGGAAAAAGGAATTTTGTGGAAATGGCTAAGTCTTCAAAAGGCCATTTTGCAAAACAGAAATACACTTAAAAGCATATAATCTTTAGCTGGAGGCCAGGCTGAGTGTGTTTCTGATTATACTGGTGACCCTCACCCTAAAATCCCTTTGTAGAAATGCTTTTATTCTAGACAACATACTGAATAGCAAATGATCTAACAGATTTCACAGCACATAAATTAAGACCTAATAAATTATTTCAAATTCAGACTCCCTAATTACTGAATCAGTGAAGCATTCCATTTACAATTGCAATTATCTAAACAATTAATAAATACAACTGAGTCATCACAGAAAAAGTATTTCAGGCTTACTATGGAACACAGGCTAGAATTTTAAGCACTAGATAAAACTGGTAAGGACTGGTTAAAGCCTATTTGTAGGTCCAAAGGAACTCTTGCTATTGTTCTTTCCCAGATTCTTCAGGACTGCTAGTAGAAGAGTGGTAAAATAATCCATTCAGCTGGCTGAAACACTGAAAATTAATCTCTGCTTTAAATTGATGGAGGTCCAGTAGTGTAATTTCCCATATCTCAAATACAAGGCTTCTTGTTCATGCACAGTCAGTATGTCTTTATAGGCACAGATTGCTCCATGCAAAACCTGAAACAAGAAGTAATCTTAGTACCACAAATAGCATATTAAACTTTGCACATTCATCCTTGACATGGTCCCTAAGCATGTTAAATGTTCCTGCTATGTACCAACCACGTATGAAATAATCCATAGGAATATAAGAAATCTCATGCTGTTCATACCAGTGACCAACACAACCTCATACTCTGCTTCTGACAGTGGGAATAGGACACTGAACATCAGCCCTGTCCACTCATCTTCTTTTTATCAGTCACCCCATGTTCTCTCTGTCCCACTTTTCTTTTGTAACAGTAGGTGGTAGGTTTTTCTTACTTGTGAATTTAACACTGCTTGTTACACAGGCAGAAAAATTTCTGTGGAGAATTTATCAGAAAAGGACTTGGAAATGTGAATTTTACAGCACAACATCTTTCTGATGAAAAAATCCTTCCACTTAATTAACACCAGTGCAATAGCAAATCCTAACCATATCTTTCTAGAGTCAGCTCGTGATCCTTACTGAGTCAAAGCTTCATTCTGGAGTGGATGGAATTTTACTCAGTAATAACGCAGTAGTTCCAAGGTTTGGCCCTTTGTAGAATAATTTGTAGTTTTTCACATATTGCTGTAATATACATTCATTTCCCTTTTCACTCTTAGTCTACACGGGAAGCTGTTTTTGTATTTTCTGGAATGCCAAGAAAAGGATCACAAATCATCTATTAGCAATTGGATTACACATTCTCCTAAAGCTGGCTAGCTTTTCTTTGCCAAATACATTTTACTTCTTTTAATCAAACTTACTAGGAAAAAACCCTGTCAAGCTGCTATACATGTTGAATTTTCATTTTAATTGCTGGTATTTTATAAGGAATACACATAGGTCCCAATATGCACTAAGAACTTGCTGTACATTTATTTCCAGTATCAAATTCCATGACTTGGAGTAAATTAAGTTTGTAATAAGGTTTTGTTTCATAAAACTCTGGTATATTATTTATTATACAGTCTTAATCTTATTACATTCAGTTCTTGGACTCAGTTTTAGTAGACTGAAACAGCAAGAGAAGCATTCATACTGAAATTCAAGGAGAATCATGGCTGTAAGGCAGGGATGATTCACTTATGTCCAAGTTAGAAGGTGATCACTCTCCTGAGCTGAACCTGAGGAAAGGGTACAAAACCCTCATCTTTGATTGAATTAAAAAGAAAAAGCTTTATTGATTAAACTAATATCAGTAGGGACAGCAGCTGTTCAGCACCCCTAAGTATGGATCCTTCCAAGTTTCCAGTATGGAAACACCAAAAAATTTATGCAGTCAAATCTGGCAATCTAGGCCTTGGGAAATAATTTGTGCTGTGTGGATATGGCCATCAATGGATGGCAGAAGCAGGTAGAGTTACAACACAAACTTCTCCTTTAGGAGACAGCAGTTTCTCTGGAAGCTTTATCATTGCTATTTTAATTGATCATCATTTGTACAAAGGTAACAAAGATACAATGGCTTTAATTTTTCTGGTTAGAAAACTGAGTAGTACATTTTATTACTTTCTCTTTCATACCAATTAGACTTGTTCCTGCTACATCACCTACTCAGTTCCTCCTGGGAGCAGGATTTGGTTTCCAGCAAATACTCAGAAAGGCTTTAAAATCAAAATCAGTCTCAAGAGTCTCTTCTGCCTGAATTACAAAGCAGTCTGGTACAATATTTGAGTAACAAAATGGAACAATGAACCTAAAAATCAAACTCCTGACCTCAGTTCCTCTGCATTTTCCTTGTTACAGAATCTGGTTGAATTTTGTGTCTTGGTTCCATTCCAGTAGCCCGTGCTATGAACCAGACACTGTCTCTGAACCCTCAACATTTGTAGGATGAGTGGGAGGAACTATTTATAAATGTTTAATCAAGCACAGGAACAGCCTAGCTGTAAAATGTAGAGGTGTATTTGTTTTGAAAAAGTGACAGCTAAATCTGGTTTGCCACTCTTGCATAACAATGTAATTGAGCAGTATATTCTGCCCATTAGAAACCAACTCCTCCACTGGAAAAGTTGTGTGTCCTTAGTCTGACTGTGCCTCTAACAGCCTGTGACTGACAGAATGTGTTTCCTTGTTTTAAACTGGCATTCACAGGCATGATTATAATCTTGGTTTTAAGGATTCCATAATACATTCCTTGCACATTTGAAATGCCAGTGAAAACAGCAAGTTCTTATTTGCAAGGAATACGGGAACCAAGGCTTTGTAGTTGTTGCTCTATCTTTTTTTCAGTATTTAATATGTATTTTAATCAGTCAGCTTTGCCATCAGCTGTCTTTATAATTTGCATATATTCTTTTTCACTGAGAATTAAAAACAATTCAAAATTAATGGATAAATATATTCTCTGTGTTAATTTCACTGTCCCTAACAGAGTTAAGGAGGAAAACTGAGTATAGATTTTCTTTGTAATCAGACTTTTGACTGATGTCAAAACAGAAAACAAAAGCAATCCTAAACCCCTAAAATCTACCAGGAATGTATAACATTCTAATGGATATTCTGCTTGTGCTATTTTGCTTAAATTCACAATAAATTAACATTTCTGCTTCATTAGCACCTGCTATGTACCACTGTAAATGAGCACATAAAGCAGCACAGGTGCCTTGAGAAAATGAGAATATACTGTTCAGAACATACAAACAACTATATTTGAATTTATGGTTATCATAATTCCTTCTGAAAAATGTGAACTGTTTAAACAAATAATCCTTCTGTAAGTGTTTATTCTAGAAAATAATATTTTCTTTCCCAGAAAATTACATGCAGCGAGGGCTGATGGTACTGGTGATTTGTCAACCACAGCATTCAAAGAAATGAGAGATTTGAGTTTTTCTTTAGAAACTGGAAAAAAAGATACTCAGGTAGTCAACTAGAAAGTGCTTATGAAAACAGTCTGAGAAGAAAATAAACAAATACCTCCTGCAGTACACAGTTTAAGGTTGGCCTCAAACACCTTGAGACAAGTGATTTTTGCCTTCCACCACTCTTGTGTGGAGACATCAGGAAGAGACAGGGTCATACATCTGGACACCTGAGCAGCTCAGTACCTCAGAGTGCTGTGTATAAAATCCTATCAAGAAAGAGGTTTTCCTGCTGCCTGCTGTGCTGCTGAGAGCCCCCATCCCTGCTGGAGATGAGTGGTGGCTTGGAGCACATTGCAGCCAGGGGGCTGTGAAGAGAATGAATCTGCTCAACCCACTTAGGTTCCCCAAAGTTCTGTCTCTGTGGGCTTTAGGCTTATTGTTCTTGCCCACTTTGCTTCACAGAGGTCTTGTGATGGAACTTTTGCCTTTGAGAAAGGGAAGAGCTAGTGAGTGATCAGCCTAAGAATATCCCTCCAGGCACGCCATTGCCTGCTGCTGTCACTGCTGATGTTGGGTGCTCCAAGAGTATAATCGACCACCCAGACTCAGATGCCATTTTTCAGAGTACTGAACAGGAGGAGACAGATGGGTTGGGACATCCAGCACATCAAATTGGGCAGTGTCCCGTGAAATAGCTGTTCTGGTGGCAGTGGAATTACTGAAAAGGATTGTGAGAAAGAGGGATGCCTGTGAAGTTTGCTGTTTCATCTTGAGCTCGGATGCCTACCTGCAGCTCTAACTTAGATGTCTCTGGAGGCTAAATTCAAAAAAACCAAACTAAGTCTTACAAGAAGACATCTCTTAGAGTGCAGGCAGCTATTTCATAGAAATTTTAAGCACAGCCAGAGGAAGCACAGCTGCATGCCTTTCACATGAGCTTAGTGGCAGCAGAACTTGCTGAGGCTCTGAGATGACTGGCTTATACATCTTACTCGTCTGCTTATCCCAGCAGAGCTTTCCTGGGCTGTAAACACCAGCCCTGTGTCAAGGCAGTGGGGCTCCTTCTGCTGCTTGCTTCAATGATTTGAGATAAGCAGGGGATTCTGCTGCATCAGTTTGCTGTGGATATTGCCTGTGGGAGGTTATCTCTTGAGAAGGAGATTCATTTCTTGTAGCACTCAGGCTTCCGTAAGACTTCAGGAAAACACAATCTGTTCTTCCATGCTCCAAGAAAGATTAATGACACCTTTAAAAGTCCATGATGTAGGTGGTTACCTTTGGCTACCCACACTGTCTCTTTTTATAGTCTGCTGGCATTTCCAGCAGCAATTCATCCTCTCCTAACCTTTGGGTCATTCACACCCTATTTTATTACCTGAGTCACTCAGGTGCAAATGTCTGTGTTTGGCCAGAGGGTTCCCAGCCTTTTGTGCCTAACAAAGTGACAGCTTTAAATGAGCAAATGGCCACTATCACCCCTTGCACATTTGTAGGGAGAGGTGATAAAAAGAAGGGGTTGTGTGCCCTTTCCTTTCCATCAACACCCTAAGTTCCTACAAGTATGCTCAGGATCATCTGAAAACAGTAAAGGCTGTGCTGCCATCCCAGACAGATGTCAGCAAGATCCATAGCATTTGTTAGATACTATTGTCGTATGACAACCAAGCAAAATGCCTTTTTGTTTTAGAAGATTTTATGCGATCTGCATATTTAGAACTCCTGATGTTCACTGATCACCCTTCACAGATCTGCCTTGTTCTGTATACAGTTTCAGAGCTGCTTTTGTGATTTTTTTTCATCAAAAATCTGTGATGGCTAAAAATATGGCAAATTTTGCCAAAAAGAGGAGAAAATTGGAGAGAAAATAAAATAAAAACTTTCTGAGGTACCAAATGGCTCCAAAGTTTTATCTAAGTATGTTATTCTGTTTTGCAGTATTGAAATAACTTTCAAATGCAAAGTAGTATCTTATCCAATACCAGCTGGTGTATGTAGTGTTCCTGGTGTACTCATATGTGTAAAATATTTAGATGGTTCTGGAATTGCATTAGTTAAAATACTTGATTTCTCTATTTGCCTGGGTTTTTTTGATTGCAGTGCAATATTGATGCTGTCTGTTACTATAAAGTGTCACATTATCAGATGGATAAGAGTTCATCACAAAAATGGCCATGTTATAGAATGACCCTTATAATCCACATAGATTGTTTTCTTCTTTGATATATTTTTATTGCAAAACCAAATAATTTCCCCTCAGCATTTGTCAAACAATAGAGTACTCCTAACATAAAATTACCACAAGAGAACTATTTATATACTGCCACTCTTAAAAATCACATAACTATTGGTTCCAACTGCAACTTTGTACTCACTTTTTTTTTTTTCAAATCAAACCAGGAACACAACCACATAATTTGAAGCACTTTATTTAAATTGCAGCTCGTTACCTATCTTCTGCAATAAAGTGTTTTTAAATTACAAAAATTCAGTTCTTTTCTATCTGATACTCTCCACTCTGCTACTCTCCACTACAGCTCCATGCTAGATGTCAGTGGCATTCCATGCAGGCACAGGAATCTCTGTTAATGAACCTGAAGCAGATGAGGGCCATCATTAATGTTTGACTGTGTATTTACAGAGGGAGAGTTGATGGGGAGTATGGGCAAAAGTAATAGATCTCCCACCTTGCTTCCTTATCCATAAACACTGCTTGAGAACAAGTGGCTTGTGTTTGACTATACACTTAGATGGATTTCAGTCAAGTTAATGACCAAATATCACTGAATTTCCTCAAGCACATGAAATTAAAAAACTTTTTTTTCCCCTTTTTTTCCCCAAATAAAACTTTATTTGGACCTGATGCAACACAAATTTTATCACAAGCATGCCACTTGCCAGCAGCAGAAAAGGAGTACCTTTCACAGGCTGGTAAATGAGAGTGCAAATTCACATGAATTCTGTGGGAGAGAAGTGCCACCCCATCTCAGAGACACCTGATTATACAGCTGCCACTTCAGCCGTGTCCTCACACCACCTACTTTCAAAGGGAGGGGATTGGGCAGGGGATCAGCCCACTGACTTCAGCTGGCTTTAGATAAATGCCACCTCTTTGCTACAAATCCGTGAAACCACTATGAGAAGCTTTAAAGTGTGTTCCTGGATATCCCATTCCCACATCTTGCAGAAGGGCAACTATTTGGTAAAGTAACTGTAAAACGCAGTTCTCCTTAGCTTTAGTACCCTTTATGACCTATCTAGTAACATTTTTGTACCAAGGGTGGTGCAAAAATATTCTGTGGAGCTGTTGCTAAAGCTACTGGCAACATGCCACTTCTAAAGACACTAGATTTGTATTTTTTTCCCTGCTGAATATTACTGCTTCTGGAATTAGACCGTGTTTATGCTGGATAAAATCAGACATTCCGTGGAGCACAGCACTGGACAACTAGGTGATAAATACACTTGAATCCTACCTACATTTTATTATTCATTGTGAGTGCCAGCAGCCAGTTGGGTGATGAACTGTGTTTGTGCAGGCAGTGGCACAAGAACTCAGAAATAAATGCTCTTGGTTTCATGTGGTGGCAGCAAGCACTGAGCTGAGGCCAAGTGGGCAGAACATGACTGTGTGTGTTTGTGGGGTTGGAAGGGCCATCATGTTTCACAGATTCCCAACAACAAATTCTGACAAGTGAAAAATGTTTGATTTTAAAATGTCACACAGCTCGCCTTTTTTAAACACTTTCTGTATTTATTTAACCTAGTAAATAGGTTTATTAGCAAGGTTCCATTCTTTGTAGTTTAGGTAATGGATTTACCATATGTTTATGCTTTAAGGACTTGTGTAAGACTGCTAACACCTATTCCTCCACCTCCTGTCTCAGGGGTTAAGACCTTGGTATGTTGCCAGTTTACTGCTGTGGTCCCTTCCCCTTGTATAACTGCAGTCCTTCCCAGAGTGAAGGAAATTCCCTGAGCTTTTGCTCTAACTAGCCACAATGTTTCACTACAAAAAGGCACTTCTTTAAAAGAATAAAAGTAATAAAACTTTCACATTATTAACTTTTTCCCTTTTAAAAGAGGCTGAAAAATGCCATTGTACCACATTAAAGACCTTTACATAAGACTCACCATTGGCTAATGAGCCTTGTTGTACAATCTACCACATGCAACTGCCTTCAAGTGCTGCTTTTAACTTAACCTTGATGTAGTGCCAGGAATGTGCAAAGGATATACTTTGATGGTGGGGGCAGTCCCCTCCCCGCCCCTCCCCCACCCTTTTCCATATTGATACTCTTCAAAATGTCTCTAACTTTTAAATTTTAATGTTGTTTAACAGAGCAGCTACTTCATATCCTGTAAAGGAGGAATGAGTAATCATCTGCCCTACAGAAATAAGCAAGTAGATCAGTTGTTTATAGTAGAAATGATAAGAAATTGTGGACACTTTGTACTTGCACAGTGACTTTCTTCCTGCAGATACAGAGCACTTCATCAGCATCCTCACAACTCCCCTGTGAAGAAAGTGTCATAATCTCTGCTTTATCATTAATACAACCAGTTCAGTGACTTCCCAGAAGATGACACAATATCAGCACCAGTAACAGGATCTGAAGAATTTTTACTTGCAGTTCCCCTTTGATTATGACTCATTTCCTCCCATTGCTGGAGTGAATTATTTTGGTAGCAGTACTACTGGAATCTGTTTAAATTTCATGTTATGGTCAGATGTGTTCTCCATAGAAATATGTATTTAATTTATATAATAATGTTTATAACATAGGTAATATTTTGAAGTGACATTACTCTTTCCTTGAATAAAATGACTATGATAATGAAAAATGAACCCTAAACTTTCCATGAAGACTATTTATAGAAATGCTAATTCTCTTGAGCTTAATAGAGTTAATTGACTTAATTGTTTGTCTGCTGTTTCCTAGACTGCCTACTCAAAACATAAGAACTGTTATCTAAATGTTTTACATTTCCATAATTTGTGAATTTTGTGACTAGGGAGAGTGGCAGATATTCTTGAGTAAACATGACAGGTAACTCACAAAGAATATATTCAGGGGTGAAAAGGATGACATAGAGCATGAAGAAATGAATAGTCTATGGAAGGTGTCCCTGTCCAGGGCAGAAGGGGGTGGAATTAGGTGATCTTTAATTTCCCTTTTAACCCTAACCAACCCAAACTGTGAATGCATGATTCTCTAGAAATAGCCTATGAATTTTCAATTTTCCAGGACACTGTAACAGATAGAATAACTAAAAGTGAGTATGAATTGCCTCCTTTAAGTAAAGACTGAATTAAATCTTTCAAAAGTAAAGGTGATTTAAAATGAAACTTCTTTCCATCCCATCCCCTTCAAAGTCAGGAAGGACAGTACTTTCCACATGCCAGCTTCTGTCATACTGGGACAAAAACTGGTGCTCAGTTTCACAGTCTACCAGGTGGCATGACTGCAATAACATATTTGAAACACTCTAAGTGAAAACTAAAAGATTAAAAAAGGGCATTTCTATCTCTTTTTTCCCCCCTTTCTATTACTGCATATTAACCATTCACTGTCATTGCCTTGCTCTTTTGTCAATTCAGTTGTCTGTGTCCCGTTCTAGAATAGTCTTCTAACACAGAAAATTTAATTTTCCTAATGTAATTTTATTTTTTTCTTTAAAATATTACTAGTAGTTACGAGGAATTTGGGCCATTTCACCATATGGAGGACTGACTATAATTAATTGAGATGCATTAAGATTTTTTTAAAACATATTTGAGTGGTTTTTATTTTTTAATTTGAACATAAATATATAAAGTTTTGAAGGCACTTATGAAATGTTTTTGAAATAATTTGTAGTATGTGTTTTTAATGAAAACCCTGTGGTTCAGATTTTATTCCCCAGTCAATCAAATGTTTTGCTTAATTTTAAAAATAAAAAAATAATGTATAAAAGAGACACGTTTTTGGAAATAGTAGGGTTTTTTTAAAATTACGCTGGTTTAGTTCATATTTTGAAAGGAAAAAAGAACATTGGCTTCAAAACATCAAAAAGCCCTGCTCTGGATATATTGAGACTTAAAATGGGTATTCTCTGACCAGTGGATAATCACAGTAGTCATGAGGTGAAAGTTAAGATGATGATAGAGGCGGGGGAGCAGCACATATAGGTTGAGAGCTGGAGGGATAAAGTAAAAACTTATAAGACTGAGACTGAAATAGGACAGGACTTTAAAAGTGTAAAAAGATCAGTTTCCTTGGCCAATTTGTCCTTACACTCCATCGAACTTCTCACAGTTATCATAAACACCTGGACAGTTTGGATAATCACAGAAAAGAGTTACCTTGAAACAAAGTAGAAATGCTTAGAAGACAAAAAATACATAAATATATAAACACAGTGCTGTAATTTCCTGAAAAATTACCTGTATATGTATGGAATGTGATTTTTGATGGGGGTTTGGATAAGAATCCATCTGAGCTCTGCCTGTGTTCCATAGTCTGCTTACAAAGACAGAATTGTTTTATTTTCTCTGTTAGTGCCCCCGAGTGGTATTAAATCCCTGTACTATTCCTCCTTGCACCGAGTTTGTTAATTAACTCTTCAAATACTGGCATGTGTTAGACATTAGTCAAACATGATTTGCTTTGTTAATAACTTCAAGGAGAAAGGATCAGACATCTCCATTTAATCATGTTATCTTTTTGAGTCAGACCTTCATGTAATTCAATCTATGATATACTTAAAATAAAGATATTTTCTTACTGTTTGAGAAATTCTGGAATTTCCCAGAATCCTGTGATATCTGTGGACTTCAGTTAAAAATAAAATTGTTGATCTTGCTTTGCAAGGCACAGCTTGCTTTCCAAGGAAGAAAATCACAAATATTGGTGGTCCTTCTCTCCACCTAAGGGAACAGAAGCCTCCACTGAAGCTCAACCAGACAGCTGATTTGAGCTGCAGACACATGGGGATAAGTGGTTGGATCTGCATGAGGAGAATCCTGTACAGTGGTCAGCCAATTACCATTTCCCTGAGGGGAAAAAAACCCAGTATTTAGTTACTATCTATTAGCTTACAAAGCTCTTATCCTTCAGCCAGCCAGGAGTGTAAATGTATGGGTTTATAGGAACTTTACAAAGTCTAGATCCTCCATATTGCTGGAGATTGTAGGAGTGTCTCTAACTCCATGGTTTTCTATAGCTCTCAATTCCCTATTAAGGTCTTAAAGCTTCTTCATGTTGTTCTCAACTTGTTGAAGTTGTTTCAGTGAAGACTACAATTTAAGAAATAGTTTGCTTGGATGGCATGTATTTGCTAAATGAATGGAAACTGTGGAGACTAGTGAATAATTACCAGCCACATTTCTTTCTTTTTTTTTTTTTTTTCAGAGGACCTGTCCTTGTGTAAGGACTGTCAGGCTGAAAAAATGGTAAAAAGTAAAAAGGAACTTAGATATTAAAGATTTTTCAGGACATCAGCTTCTAAAAAGTAGGTTGTTTGACTAAAAGTATTTTAGTTTATCAGTAAATTTTTTACTTGTAAACTCCCATAATTTTATTGAAATAGACATTAAAAGATGATACCACTTTATGTTCCTCGGTGTTTGATGGGCTGCTACCACTGTCATGCATCTTTTTGTGACTGTAATGCTGAACTGTGCTGTACTACAGAGTGCACCCATGCTGTGCTCAATGCTAACTGGGACTGGGAGGGTAAAGTGGAAAACTTGAGATTAGCTGAAGCCCCTGGTAGGCAGTAAAACCCTCATGATGGACAATATAGGAGAAGGCTGAAAAGAATTGGAATGAGAAGGGACATGTGGAGATCAAGCTCTCTGCCCAAATCAAGGTCAGCTGGAGCAGTTTGCTGAGGGCCATGTCCTGTATCTCCAAGAACCAAGATTTTATAACCTTTCTTGGCAATCTGTTTCAGCGCCTGACCACCCTCGTGACAAAAATGTTTTTACTAATGTTTAGATATAAACAATGCATGTCCTGTTGGTTGTCCTTCAGTTGAGAGCACCACTGAGAAGAGTCTGTCTCCTTCTTTTTACTCCCCTCATCAGGTATTCCTGTACCTCCATGAGATTCCCTCAGAACACTCTGTTCTCCAGGCTGAACAGTCCCAGCTCTCCCAGAGTTTACTCATAGGAGAGATGCCATAGTTCCTCAAGCATCCTAAATGCTTCCTCAGTGAAGGCCCTTCACTGACTGTCTCCATTATGTTCATGATTCTCTCCTTCTGGGGAGCTCAGAACTGGACAGAGCACTCCAGGTGTGTCTCACCAGTGGGGAGCAGAGGGATCAGCTCCCTCAGCCTGCTGGCAACACTTCATGCAGTCCAAGATGTTCTTGGTGCAAGGGCAGCTTATTACTGCCTCCAGGTCCTTCTCTGTAAATCTGCTTTCCATCCAATCAGCCCCCACTATGGGGAGCATGATTATTCTTCTCCAGGGGAGGACTCACACTTCGTTTTCTCGAACCTCATCACATTCCTTTTTGCCCATTTCTTCAGCCTGCTGATATACTCAGGGTGTATCAGCCATTTGTCCCTGTTCTGTATCACCTGAATGCTCTGTGCCACCCTCCAGGTCATTAATGAGGATATTGAACTATATTAATCCCAGTATTTTCCCCTGGAGCATGCCACTGGTGACCAGCCCCCAGCTCAACATTGCCCCCCAAACCACAGCTTCAAACAGTATTGGAAACATGCACTGTAAAAAGCAAATTTGAAAGAAAGAAAGAATCCTTCTACAAGGGGCACAGACAAAAAACGAAGAAATATGAGCTAAAAATGCCAGCCTTCCTATCTGCAATGACAGTCTGATGCTGAAATATTTTGACAGCATCCTGGAAGTGTGTTCATGATCTATAGGCAATCACAGAAATCTTTGGAGTTAATGGGTGTGCTTACCACACTAAGTGGGAATAAATCATAGCGAAATTAAATATGCATTGGACTGCAAGGGAAGCTGTGATTGGGAAAAAAACAAGGCAGGACAGATGAGCTGTCCTTGATTGCTCCACTGGCCTGGACATGCACTGGTGGAGTTGTGCAAGACTGTCTGTGACAGAAGGATGTGACCAGAGCCATGGGTTACAGGACAAAAGGGCAGTATACCTGGAACTGCAAGGAATCCAAGGAAGAATTTTTTCCTTGGTGCAAAAAAAAAGGTAGAGGGAACATGACTGTCAAGCTTAAGTGTGGGTTTTTGAAAATGCAAATGGTACAATGCTAATTGTGCCTGTTGCAATCAAGGATTTAGGGAAGATCTATAAGATCTATTTATAACTTAGCAATAAATATTATGATTTTGTCTTAGACAAAAATGGCAACTCTGTGCTTCCTGCAGTGGATTATTCACTGTGCTGTACAGACAGAATTCAGTCCTTGCTAAATGAAGTATAAACACACACCAAGAAGTGCCTTGGTCTCACAGTTCCATTGTGGTAACATGCCCAGGGCTGGCTTGGCAGAAAGAAAATATAGGAAAATGGGTGCAGCAATCAAAATTTTGGTCTTCCAAAGCCAATTTTCACTCCACTCTTTATATTAGTTTATAAAGACTTCTGGCAAAGGTGGAGGAAATGCTGTGTAAAAAAAGAGCTCCTGAAATGGAATTTTACTCAGTGTCCTTGGTTATTTTGCTAATTGCTTGCACTGTCAAGGGCCACCACTGGTCAGAAGAGAGGGATGGAGTCCTCTTTCCAGTCCTGCATATTTACTGTGCATAATCTTTCTGGATTTTGCCTCCTCCAGTTGACATTCTTTATGTTTTTTCACAAATAAGGATCATTCTCTGCTGACAGAAAGTCACCAGGGCTCAGAGGGAAATGAGGTTCAGTCTATGTTCTCCAAACTGGAACAGAGCACAAATGTAGGCAGGACATGTCTTTCATTAGTGTGTTTTACAACTAAGGAAAAACTACTGAGAGCCCCCAAACATCCACCAATCTTTAAAACTCTTGGGATGAGAATTCACATTATAAATTGCATCACTGCAATGTCTGCAATGACAAGATTACTTCAATAATTCATTTCCTTACACTGTATCCTGTTTTAATATGAAAAGAATTCCATTTAATCCCGTGTTTACTTTTTGCTTTAGTTCTTTCCTTTTGTCACCATTCTGTGGATTAACTCTCACACAGTTGTCTTGTGTGCACAGCCTCTTAGATTTTCAATTACACACAGGATAACTTGCTTACAGACAATTTTCCAAATCACTTTTACTCCATGTTAGCAGAGTTTGATCACTTGGCTCATGCCAGAAGAACAGGAATTTAATTATCAGACAAAAGGTAAAGGTACAGTGATTTTCTTTACTTTTGAGGCCACCAAGGAGGGTGAAAAAGATACACACCTTTTCAGTTAGTCAGACTGCTCAAATGTGAGTTTTCAGGTAATGACTGTAATAGCTCACACAGAATGTTTGTATCTGTGTTTTAAAGCTGTGTAAAGCAGCTTGAGCTGTTACACAACACCAAATATCCCCCTTAGCCCACAGTTTGTCCCATCATAATCTAACATCTTCAGGTCCTTGCAGTAACAGGGCAAAAAAGGCTTTGGCTGAGTAGGGATCAATGCAGCAGGGATTACTCTCTTATGTGCTGAAGGTTAATTAGGCAGAGAAATTATACCCTTTTGAGTTTTTTTGTTGTCTAAGTGCAAGGCTTTGTTGCCAGCCAAGTTCCCTTGAATTGCAATTGCTTTGTGATTCACTGGAAAGTGATGCTCAGTCCAGGACACATCCCTGTCTTTCCCTATAGGTGTCCCTTGCACAGAGCATTTTGTGCCCTGTGGGATACAGGTAAAATTTCTGTCTTGATGCTTTAGCTTATAATATCAGACAGCAGCAGAGCTTTTGAGATTCATGGTGATAAAACAGTTTCTGAGACATTGAACACTGTGACTCCAGGCAGCTCACTGAAGAGCTCAGTGTAAAGAGTGCTTCAGAAATTTTGAAATTCTGTTCAAAAATGTATTTTTTTGTGGGAAAATTGTTTGCAATATCTACTCCTGACTTACATAAGGGATACATAATGGGGCTTATAGCTGAATCCTCTTTCTTCTTTGTAATATACAAGACAACTCCATTTTTATATGAAAGTGCATTCCCATAAAGCAGATGGTGGGAGACAGAATTAGTGCATAGGAATTTTGAAAGAGCTTGTACTTCAGGGGGTCATACCTCTCTCTCAGCTCACTGAGGGGTTTGAAATCATCCTGTAGGTATAATATTAATAGTAAGCATTGTTCATATAGATTTTGATGTTCCACTTCATGCTTTCCAGCTATTGTGCTACTTAAAGCATTATGGGTGAACAGTAGTTTGAAATACTTTAAATAACAGCTATTTCACACCATTTTCAACTGACAAGCAAAGAAAAATGTCTTGCAAAAGTATCCTGGCAACAGAGCTTGTAGCATCCGTGTAATTCTTTTACATGTATTAGGATGCTCTGGAACATCTCTGTTCGGAAAGGAGAGCTGCAAATACATTTTTTTATCATGAAGTTACAGTTTTTCTGAATAATAGTAGTAACTAACCACCCAAACTGGGGTATCTGCATACAAAGAACAATAAAAATCAAATAAAATCAGGTTGCATAAGCACTTTGTAAGACTTTACCATTATTTGCATTAAAAAAAATCTCACCCTGTTTTAGAATCAGCAATCCTTGATGTCATAGGTCTTTAAAATACTTATGAGTGATTTAGAAGTACTTACAGAAAACACTAAGCATTGGAGCTTACAGTGAGAAAGGTGCCATTTTTCACAAAGCCTTTCCATAGGGAAGGAATAGTAGTTTAAGCCCAACCAACAGGGCTTATTTAGTCACAGCAAAGTAAACAGTAGCCTACAGTGACAGACTGCCTGATATGGCAGATGAGGACAGACAGTGCATTGCTTGAGTAGCCAGTCTCTGCCTCCTACCTGCACAGCCTTCTGCTCTTTCGCTGCTGTCACTGAGCGAGGGAGAATGTTTGTACAGCCACAAGAAAGAAGCAGTGGGAGTAGGAAGCTTAAATTGCTTGGGTTCTTTGCAGCTTTCTGCAGGCCTGGCACTGCTCCTTGTCCTCCAAAGTGCCTTGTCCCCATTTCTGCAGCAGAATGTCAGGGTTGTGTACACTGTTAGGAAGCCTTGAAACCAAGGAAAGAAGTGCCCCAAGTGACCCCAGGTGTCGAATCAGTTCCAGGTAGCAGAGCACCAGGGAGTGCCATGGGGTCTGCTAAGGACTCTACTGATTTTGTGTAAAAGAGTTTCAACTGCAATGGCAATAGGTAGTGATAGGGAGCATAAAAAGATATCAGATATATCCAAACATGTCTTAAATGTTTCTGTATGCTGCAAAACTTCAAAGGGCCCCACTATGTGACATAATTCAGAACAGAAGGTGAAAAGAAAAAAAAAGGGAAAAAAGTGTATGCTATATACAACTGCTGTAACAATGCAAAACACTTGAAATAAAACCTTTAGAGGTGTTGAACAATTTACTCTGTGTGTGTGTGTGTGTGTGTGTGTGTGTGTGTGTGTGTGTGTATCCTGTGCCAGCAGTTCAATCTACACACATCCCTCCCTCCAGCCATGACAGGTATCACCTGTTTTCACATACCCGACGTAAAACCCACAACAACATTATATGCATGCCATGTGATTCAGCAGGAGTGTGCTCCTGTGTTGATCCATGATTCAAGCTGACTCAGGGGAGGCTTAGGGTGGATATCAGGATAAGAATTTTCACCCACAGGTTTTACCCAGACTGTGCAAAAGGTCAGAAGCTTTAGTTAAGCTTTAGGTTTTGACTGATGTTCTGTGTAGTTTAATCATATCTGTGAATGTTTTCTCTTTCTCAGTTAAAATGAGATGGTTAAATATCTTATGAAGCATTTGAACATGAAGGTGTCCAGGATTGTATAGGTATGTAGAGAGCATCAGAATTGGATACATGCTTTGCATTTTCACTCAAAGTAATAACAGAATATACTGAGCAAAAAGTCATTTATTTAGGGTTAATTGGCAGCTGTTGCTGCAACCACCAAAAGGAAAACTTGGAGCTCTTGTCATCAGTTAGCCCTGAGCATTTAATTTGTAATAAACTTGTAAAGTTTAAATGGAGTGAATATGTTCTTGCTCTTAAAATCCCTCTAAATTCAGAAAGCTCTTTTTCCTACTCTGCTCTATAATAATATGTAAATTTGAGTAGCAGCAGCACAGTGTACTGCAGGTGGTGACAGTATTCCAGTGGCAGATAAATGTCTCCCTACTGAAGAGGATTCTCAGGTGAAACAGAGCTTTTCTTGACTTGAGGCTTTCGGTGTTTCAAGACTGCATTTGGTCAAGATTCTTGTATGTGAGGAGTGCTTGAAGAAAAAACATAGCAAAGGGTAGATCATACTGGCTTTTTCACATTGATTCACCAGGGATTTCTACACTGCAGCTGTGAATGAGAAAAGGAAGTAATATTATAGGCTTGAGGATCTAATATCAATGATATTTATCTCCTGATGTAGAGCATTAATTTCATATAACATACCTTGTTTTAGACTTTTTTATTTTTATTTTTAAAAATAAAAACTAAAATTGCCATTTGTGTAAAAAATTAAGAACATTTAAACCAGTCAGTTCTGTCTAGTTCTAATTTTCAAAGCAGAAACTACAAATATGAGAGTAAAAATATGATAGGCAGAGGGATTTAGGTATACAAGGACACATTTATACTTCTGAAAATGTTGGGGTTTTTTGTTTTTTTTTTTTTAATCATTAAAGAACCAATGTAGATAATAGGGCAAATAACATAAAGAAAGCAATGATTTGCAAGCTGAACAATTCTATTGCCTCCCTCCATCTGCCTGTGGCATCACAGTGATGACACAGTGAAAAGAGAAAAAAAAACCTGTCAACCAAGAGAAATATTCCACTAAACACCTCAAACACTTTTTACGGATGACAAAGACAGATAAAAAAGGGAGGCAAGTAAAGAGGAAGGCTAGGGAGAGACTTCTTCTGAGAACCTGCTCAAAAAGTGTGTGTGAGAGAAGAATGAGAGGGTAAGATAGAAAATGAGAGCTGCAATCAGCAGGTCGACTTGCTGCAAGAGCTGCTCTATTCTTAAGAGGACCACAGGAAATTTCCTGAGGCCAGAGGCAGCAAAATATTGGAAGGCAATTATAGCTGTTTGAAGTGGATAGAGCTCCACCAGGCCTACACAAATTACATTCTTAAATCTGAAGAGGAAGCAATGAGGGAAGAAATAGGAAAAAACCTTGGCAAGAGTTTTGAAATCCTGCCAAGGATGGCAGTGACCCCAGAGAAAGGGACAGATGGCTAACTCAGCTCCTGATGCTAAGAAATTAGTAGGAGCAACATGACCACAAAGTTGACTTCTGCTATGAGAGAGATTTTGGGATAATCAGCAAGGTTTTTCAAGCATTTTCATCTCTTATGCTTAATTTTTTATGCTTCTAAGGAAACAGGATGGACTACGTGGTCTCTTGACATCTTCTGAAGTCTTGCATTTTTAATTTCTCTGATTTAAATTAACTTGTCAATGTCAGCTTTTTTATTACAAGAAAATGAATTTTAAAAACAATTTTCTTTTATCCTGCTATAGATACAGACCTACAACCCAACTCCATTGTGGGGAGAGATCTGAAAAACAAACATGCTATGAAATATGGGAGTTATCACATTGTTTATAGCAAAGACAAAATAGTAGTGTATTTGAAGTAATTTGTATGGACTCTGAAGCATGGTGGGAGGCTGGAGGCAGATAGGACCAGCAGTGTAACATTTTCTATACATTCTCCTATAACCTGTTGTTTCCTTTATGTTTCTGTTTTGAAACACATCTACCAAGGTACAGAAATTATTACTCCCTCAGATCCAGCAGAAAATACTTTTAATTTACATTCTGGTATTTAGCATCACTGAACTGAATAATATTCTGGGTAGGGTAGGAGAACTTTGCAAAAGCCTCTTCTTGTCAAAGGAATTGCTCTCAAGTATCAATTAAGATTCCTTTCACTTAATGGAATGAAATGTTCCATTCATTGTGCTTGACAAATCATCCTGCAAAAACTGCTTCTGAAGATTGTGTTTGATCACTTTTTCTTGTGTTCCTTCTCTGATGAAAGAAGAGATAGATGTTAAAAAGAAAGAGTAACTGGTGAAGATGTATAAAAATCAGCTTTTATTGACTGGACTAACATAAATGCTACAAGTCACACATAATTAAATTTCCAAAAATACCTTTACATCTACAGTCCCTTAATCCAGTTATGAACAATTAATTTTCAGTTATTCTTTTTACAAGTTTGGTAGTGATGACTTTACAAATTTGAGAAAGCAGGAAAACCTGTTTAACTTTTTCCTTCTGCATTAATATACTGGGAGGTTCCTGTAAATAGAAGACAAATAAACTGATAAATAGAAGACAATGAAAATTCTTTGCAGGAGAGAAAGTGATAGCTCAAAGCTGGGGTTTTTTTTCTACATATTTTCTTTTTTTCTGACCTCTGTCATAGCATTGATGTTATATCAGTTCTCAAGATTTTAATTTCCAGATTTTTTTTACTTTGCTAGGGCAATAAACCCCTGCTAAACTTACCTTCTTTCCTAGGCAATGACCTATCTTTACCAAGAAAGTTGCAGAATGTTGTTACTCAGTAAAGTGTTAGAAGAACTGTTTCTTTCCAGAAGGAAACTGCTTACTGAGGCAGAAATTATAACTTTAAAAACTATCAGACAGAGAAGAATAGAGTCTGGCTCTTGCACTTCCTCTGGTCTGAATACTGCAATCACCTTTTTGTTATAGGAAAACAGGGTAACAACACCAGTTCTGGTGATGTTTAAAGACAAGCTGTATCTGTGATCAGTTACATACCAAGGTGGTTCTTGCTGTTTTTCTGTAGGGAATCCTTATCTTTGGATTCAGATACACCAAGAGGTTCCTTGGAGCTGGCCTAAGGATCTCAAAGCAGGCTGCAATTTCAGAAATTCTTACTCAGTGTGTGAGGTTTCTCATTGCCTTTCTGAGCTCTGTGACTCTTCTCAGTCATCATATAAGGAAGGGAGAAAATCTAGATCTGTGGATCTAATTCAGCAAATTAGATGGTTTAATGCCTAGTTTGTATCATTTTGAGTTTCTTTTATTCAAATTCTTCCTTAGGTGTAGAAACTAGTAATGAAATCTGTGAACAAAAACTCTACAGAGTTGTCAGATCACTAATGAGATACTCAGTACTCCAGGCTTTGTAATCCTGACAGCAGCCTGCCTATGTCCATCTGTCTTCCTTATAACTGTTCTCTAGGTATAAAACTAGCAGGGACTTCTTTTTCTTTTCCTTCTCAAGCTTCCATCTTTGTGAGATTTTTGTTTGCTTCACTGCATATATTTATGCATAGAGTCTGACTGATAGGCAATAAAATTACTCAGTGGAAATAAGAAAATAACTCCAGATCCCATTAAAAAAAAAAAAAAAATCTTGAAATCTGAGTGGAATCACTGGTGCGAAGTTGTTACATTAACAACTCTCCCTTGAAAAAAAGCAAAGGTTGAATGCAAGTAATTCATTATTCAGATTCTTTATCTGGTTCTTGCAGCCTTGAGATCACTTTCTTGTACCCAGCTAGCCAGAAATCAAATCCAATTTGTAAAAATAAACTATGACTTTGAATGGATCAATCACAACTGGTTCTCTTTATTACTTTAATTGAACCACCTTGTAATTACTGAAGTATTTCTTCTTAATTATCGTTCTCATTTGTTCTAAATGACTATATTCTGCTTCCTTCCTTCAAGAACAATTTAGAAATATACCATGGAAACCTCAATAGGTTCCACTGTGGAAAAATAATAATGAATTTAAGAAGTGAATAAAGGATAATGATCATCCCAGAGATATAGAAGTTAAAATATCAGGGAAAATTATATTTCCAAAGTAAAGCATTACTTTTCACCCTTTAATAAAATTGTCACTATCACATTGTGAATATCCCTAATGGTATTAATCCACCAAGGCTCTTCAACTTTATCTGTCCTTCTGAGCTTAGACAGTCAAATGCACTTCTCTGTTCCTAACCTGGCATCAAATCTTTCTTATTCCTCTGAATATATTGGTCAGCTGCTGTTCCAGAAATGAGCTGGTTACCTATTTCCTGTAAGTTTCCCGAACATTGTTAATGATAGTTTAATGAAATGGGAAAAATAGACTGGCTGGGCACTGTAGTGAAATTCCAAGATCATATGAGCTTAGTTAAATTTACATTGGGGAAACTTGTCTTGGCTTTTACCACAGCTCAAAATGCACTCCTGACTAACCACTGTTGAAGCAGAGAAAGAATTCTGTCTAGAAGAAACAACCCCTCCCAATGATGGAGGCAGTGAGGTATGCACCTCCTCCACCTCTGCTTTTCTGGGAGTGCCTGCCTCCAGACAGAACAGTTCATTGCTCTAAAAGGCGTTCACAATTAATAGATAAACAAATATTTTCAGATGTCCTGAGAGAAAGAGTGTCTTTTCCATGGTCACTTGAGAGCCTTTCATCTACATCAGAGAGCCCAGTTTCCAAATTCTGTGTGTTGATGCCCATTAGCTGCTTGGCTGCTCTGATAACATCACTGACACTATGCTGGGAAGGCACCAGCAGCTGCAATGCTCCAGCTGCTCAAGTGTCTTGCCAATGGCTTAAATGACATTAGGGGTCACCAAATGAAATGTTAGAAGGACTGGAATGGGAGGGAAAAGTACTGCTGTGCTGTTCTATCATCTGATTTTCTGTCTATGGAAGTGATCTGAACACCTTTAAGTATCTCAGATTTGATTGTTCCACTGCTTACACCAACATGGTGGAGCAATGAACTTTCTGTGACTCAACACTCGTTATTTCTTTGCTTATTTGGAATTTTAGGAGACCACAAACTTTGCAAAATATGTTCTTTCACTCTGAGATGGACTTCTTTATTTTTGATAACCTTTCATGGGGACATAAATTGAAGTAAAACTGTGGTTTTTGTAATGCTCCAGTGTTCATCATCATGGTCACTGAAATCAGCTGACCTGCAAGGAGGTACTTCTCCTTCTGGGAGCATCTTGATGATCCTTATGGGTCCTTTCCTATTTGAGATATTCTGTGATCACCTAGCACTACCTCTTTGCTTTCTCTGTCACAATTAAGTACACAAATAACTCCACGTGTATTTTTCAAGCTGAGGAAGCAGTTCTCTTTCTAAAGTTGCACATCAGGAGAGCATTTCTTACAGTCATGGTAATTAATTGCTAATGAAGGGGCTCTGAAGGCATTTGATTCACTGTCACTGAAGGTCTCCAAGAGTAGATAATGTACAAAGAGTGAGAGACAAATATAGATACAATCCCTTTACTGCAGAGGGCAGAGAGAGATAATCTAAGCCCATCAGGTCTTTTCCATTTCTATTAGATATAATTAATTCAGGAAAATAATTTTCCCCCTCCCCCCACAGCTAACTGGATTTCTGGGACCCCTATGTTTCCCTTTCTCTCACTTAGATCATTAACTGTTTGTTTTCCCTTCCCTGTGTACATGTTTAAATTCTATTGATATTAATGGAAAATGCATGAGCAGAGAATAATAATCATATGAATAATTTGATTCTACTAACACTCCTACCTAGGGCATAATAGTAAAAAAGTTTTTGGAAAATACATTTGTGCAAAAGAATGAGAAACATAAGAGCAAATTTGATGTCTCTTTTTTCCCTCTACAGTGAGATAAAAAAGTAATAGAAAGGGTCTTTTTAGTCTCTTCAGATAAATCTGTTCACATTAAAATAATAGACATTCTAGTAACAACTGTGTTTGAGGAACATGGATAATTTCTGCCTCACAGGGCTAGATATGACATTGGTGTACTTGTCAACTACTTGGAAGAAGGAAAGGCTGTTCATTAGAGGCCTGGAAGAGGCAACATGCAGAAAAATGCGGATTCAAGAATCTTACTGAGCAACTAAATTAAGAGCATGGCCACTTTGTGCTTCCTCTGCCATCAGTGATGAGTGAGATAACCGTGACTGCAGGGTAACTGAGGTCACAACTGAGAGGAATCCTCTGGGAGAGGCAATGTCTACCAAGTCATTGACAATGTATGGTGTGTCCCTCTGTAGCATGTCTGCTACTTTATCTCAACACTTCAATGCTATCACTAATATTTCAATTTTGGCCCTGTTTTTCTACTTTTGTTGCACTAGGACTGGAAGGTGCCATCTGTGTCAGCAAGGCCAAACCATGACTACTATTAGCATCCCTGCCTGTGTCGGGGGGCTGGAATTAGATAATCTTTAAGGTCCCTTCCAACCCCAAACCATTTTATGATTCTATGGTTCTGTGATCTCTAGGAAACCATGCATGAGGTGACTCAGTTAAGAAGCCCTTATTCTATGTGTCTCTGCAACCCCATCTCCAGCACCGTCTGAAGTTGCTGAAGATCTGCAGTATGAGACCAAAAACTGCAATGACAAAGGTGGCACAAAAAATGGAGCCTGCCAGTGCCTGAGAAGGTGCTGGGACTCATTAAACCCTCTAGATGATCTTAGATAGGGGACCATGTCCCGTGCCACAGAGAGGTGAAAAATAAGCACAGAAACATCCTTGCTAATATGATTTGGGGATTACAATACCCAGACAGATCTGATGATCTGAGTGTGTAAACAATCTGCACAAATCTTCTCATACAAATTAACCACTGGAGAGACTGCAATGTTCCAGGGACACCAGAGCAATTTGAGTAGCTCTGGACAATATTCTGCATCTTGGGAGGAGGTGAACGTGTCTTCACCACTCATCACCATCTCTGAGGCCAAATCAAGAGACCATCAGAACTCACAAGAACAGAAAGAGAAGAGCATAAAGAAATTGACATCAAGACCCATTTTCTGACTCCTGTGCATACAACAAAGCACCAGAGAGACCAGGTTTCATTCCAGGAGCCAGCCCAAAGGCAGATACTTTCCTGCTCTGTGGGTTCCTTGGAAAAAGGGTTTGTATCTGAGTGTCAGGGGAGTGGAGGGGATTTGTTGGAGCAGGGAGGCATATGGCAGCGTTCTGCCACGCTAATCTCCGAACAGGGCAGTGTCCATTAAGTAGCCTGTGCTGCTTGGATCCATCTGGCAGCTGCTCCTGGGCGCCCCTGGGCGCTCCGGTCCGCAGCAGCTGCCAGCGAGCGCGGGGAGAGCTGTGCCGAGCCGGCGGCACCTCCGTCCCGCGGAGGCAGCGGCAGCGGGGAGCCCAGCCTCCCTCCCTCCCTCCCTCACCGTGCGCCGTGGGACAAGAACATTTTTTCACAAATCTTGCAGGACTGCATTTTTTTCAGGGGGAGTTCAAGCTAGCATGAAAGTAAAAGTTTGTAGCAGCATGCAGCACATTTGTTTTGTATCCACTGCAGCCTCTGGGGTGCCTGGCTGAGCGAAGAGCAAGCGCTCTTCTTTAAAATCGGGGATCTCTGCCATGCCAAAGCTCTAACTACCAATATGCCAATATGCCAGTATGCCCTAGGTCCAGCCACTGGCAGCAAACCTGTGAAAACAAGGTAACATTTCACTTTTTTTTATCATTTTCCCCAACTCACCCTCCTACAAACCAGCCAGTGGGGAGGGGAGAGGAAGGTCCTGACACTCCTTTTCCTGAAGGGGCAAAACCAGTAGGAAATAGCTGAGCAACTCTGTGGCCCTTAGGCAACTGTAATTCCCCAGAACACACATGGTTATTATAGTGATGATTATGAATGTTCATATTTCACATTTTTACTTTGTATTAAATTTGTAGATATTTTCCTCCCCTAGGAAACTCAGAAGTGTGTGAAATTGTGAACAAACACTGAAAATTGCAGAACACTTTCATCAACAAAGGCATTCAGATAACTACAGAAATAATAAACAGCTTTCTGGACAACATTATTTAAATCCCTTTGGCAGTGTCCCACCCCTTTTGAAGAGATCACAGCCTTCCCTAAGTGTGCTGAAGTACTACTGCACCTATCAGTCTTCTTATGAACTTGCAGGATTTCAAAACATTTTCAGAGGCATCCCACATAATCTGTGGTCAACCTTAAGAAAATGGTAAGTAGTACTGAGTGAAATTCCAGAGAAAGAAAAAATCAGGGGAAAAGAGCAGATTTGAATATTCACGGTCAGACACCTAATGATTAAAAGGGGTAATTTTCAGTTTTCTTTCCAGTGGTCTCTTCAGTCAGTATTTTCAAGAACTATCAACTTTAAAAAAAGAAGCAACAGTTTGACAATGCTCACCTAGAAGCTGTGCCTTGTCTTTTTGAAATAAAAATTCAGCTGATCTTTAGGATCTATTCCAACCCCTAAACATTCTATGATTCTATGGTTTTACAGGGTTAGAACTAGAGGCAAACAGGAACTCTATGTACAAGCTCCTTGACCTAGTACATTCATAGAGACTGAGGACATAGCTGTTATTTATTTCTCCTGGAAAAGTTCACTGGTAAAGAAAGCAAATTAGAAACACTTTTGTCAGTATTTTCTAGCAAAAAGCCCCCGCACCACCTGTTCCATGTCCATTCCTCTTTTTTGACAAAGACACTCTTTTTTGATGAAGTTGCTTCTTGCTTGTGGGAAAGGGAATTAAGAGGATAGCAAAAGATGGACAAAACTGAATAGAAGTCAGGTGAAATGGATACTTTTAGCACAGAACACAAAATCTAGATGAAATGTTTCTCTTCTTCCCCAAACATTTCTATGACAAGTTTTGAGCCTTCCTAGTTATAATAGAACATAAAGACAAACTACTTATGCATGTGAATCCCTCTTCCAAGTTGTTCTTGTTTAGTTTAATTCTTCCTGGCTTTTAGCAAACATAATCTCCTTAAATTGTGAGCCTTCCTTAATGAAGACTATTCTTGAAACTGTCATTTAAAATAAGTCATTAATTGTTTTCCACTCCCCATTAAATATCATAGGAAGCTATACCATTAATTCTATCGCTGCTAAATCTGCACATTGCCAGATGCTGAAGCAGAATGGGACTATGGATTACAAAACATATGGATTTATTTACACTAGGTAACTCCTTTATTAAAATATCTTAACACAGTCATTACTGAGACTTCTTTCCCAAGCCCCTGCTGTCACACTCTGCTCTGCTCAGGAACACACACCACATCTGCTTTTCACATATGCTTTCCAGCCCCAGTCCACCCACATGGGGCCCTCTCCAGCAGTGTGTGCCCCTCCTCCCCAGCCTCAGAGGCAAACACGCAATGGAGCTGTAGCACTCTCAGCAGTGCAGGGGGTTCAGATGGGCCCTGGCTGGCTTGGAGGATGCCATCCCTGCTCCAGTATCCCAGCTCTTCAGCAAGAGCCTCTCTGGCTCATGCTTACTGTGCAGGGTCCTCTCTGAGAGCAGCACTCCCCAGGAGCCATGCAGCTTCTCCAGCATAAAACTGCCAAGGCAGATTTTTCACTGGTGACCCACGACTGGGAGTTTCTAACTCATTAAAAAGAAGTTTAAAGAGCAAGCCCACATCTTCCGCTCTCCTTTTCTTTAAGCCACAAGAGCCTGAACTGTAGACTAATGCTAAACACAGTCCTTTGGTATTGTGGAGGAAGAAAAGAGTAAGACCCTGGGATGAACTGCCTGCTTCTCTTTCCTTGGAAACTGCTCAGACACCTTTCTGAGCAGTGTGAGAAAGATGCTCCCTGGAACAGATAGATGGATTTCTCTGAAGCTTTCAGTTCGTCCTTAGTTTGCACAGGTCTGATTTTCTGACTGCAAGAGCAGGCTTGCCTTTCCCCTCACCATGAAGATTGTTCTCATTCTGCAAATAGATAACCAATAAAAAGAGGAAACTATTCTTAAAATGTACACTCTTTGTTTCCTACCTGTCTCCTTTTTCCTTAGTTACAGACAGTTTTTCCCTATGGGCAGCATGCTTTTGCCTGACTTTCTGATTCTCCACCTCTTCAGTGATATTTTTTTTTATTATTTCTGGGTTATTGACTTTGAGCCAAAAATGTGTGACCTCTTTTTTTTTTTTTTTTATTAGCAGAAAACACATATTCTAACAAAGGACTTTTGAAACTGCCTCCATAGCAACCAAGGATTCTTTATAAAAGAGGATGTTCAAGATCTCCTCATTGCAAAACAGTGTGTTTCAAACCACAGCCCCCCTTCTGATGAACTAGATTTACAGTGCATATCTCATCACCATCCCCCCACATTAAAATAATAAAGGTACAAAGTAATGCCCTCTAAAATCAGGAAATAGTTAATTAAAGCTTTTTACAAAGAACCTTCTATTTTTGTCTCACCACCTGTACCCCCTTCTCAGTGGCACCAGTATGAATTACCTCTCCCTAGTGCACGTCTTTTAAATCCCTTTAGTCCAGCCGTTCTCAGGGTCACATTGGCTCTTGCCTTCTGTTCATGAAGTCTTGCTTAACCTCAGTCCCATCTAGAAGTCTTCTGTCACCTGATTCCCAGCCTCACCTGACATTCAAGCCAGGTCCTACTCCTTCCTCCACTCACAGTTTAGTTTCTGACTTTGCCCCTCATCTGACTTCTTATTTGAACTCCCCATCAACTCTTAATTTTCTCTGTCCCCCCTCTCTGACTCTTGCTCCCATTCTCTGCCTCCACTTGTCTGGCTTCATGAGCTTTTGTGCCTCCGTGTCCACTAAAATCCAAATGTCCAGATGGAAAATTGTGCTAGTCTAATTACTCCTAACCTTGTTGCTCTATCTTTCAAATGGTTCTGCTCAATCTAACAGGCTCTTCATGCTGACACCTTTTTTCTCAAACAGTGCAATTCTTCTGTTTAATCAATTAAGTTCACTATTGCTTGAACTGCCAGAACATTCTTATTAAATTTTTTCATTTGTAATATTATCAGCTTGGGTTCCAATATAGTTTTGCTTACAAATGTGTGGTAGATAGTAATTCCTTCCTTACTGTCAAATAAGTATAAAATATATTTTACTATTTTATGAACAAAATCTATCAGAACAGTCATCAACAGTCAGCTATCAGCTGTTGGTGGAACTACCTTCTAAATACAGGCATTGCAGGCAAGTGTTTAAACTTCAACAGAATGGGTATTTCCTGTCTCCAGTCCCCTTACTCCTATGAGGACTACTGAGGCTTAGTTTCAGAATGTTATTCTGGGTGTGGGGAAGTCTTCTTTCTACAAACTTCTGTTACCACATCTTGGCAGATTTGAGCACAGAACACACAAATGAACAGTGATAGTGTTCTTCAAATGGGAACATTTCAGAGAATCAAATGGAGCTTAAACAAGAATGGAGGTATTAATGATGTGTGTCTTTACAAACCCAACCAACAGGACAAAATAAGTTGAAGTAATATTAATAAATTATTACAAAATAAATGTGCTTTATGTACATCAAAACAGCTTTGCAGAACACCCAGGTAACATCAATAAATTACCAACAGTAGCAGTGTCCAAAAATATTGACTGAGAATTCGAATTAACAGCTAACACAGAGCAGATGTTTGCTCACAGGAACATTGGCTGTACCAACATCAATGGGCTTCTGCGTGGCACAGGAACCATTTTTCATTAACAACAAAGTTTTCACTGAGCTGTGCTTATGGTGCTAACTGATACTTCCACACTGGGCCTTCCTCGCAGGGGGTTAAAGCAGAATCCAGGATACAACAGATTTCCAGAGGAAATTAATTAATTCAAACCATTTACAGCATGTTGATGAAGTTAGGTTTACAATGCTGTCACTCAGCTTAGACAAAAACACATACAGGTTTGGCTGATCTCAGGATTTAGTAGGGGGGAGAGGGAAAAACAAGAATTTAAAACCTTCTAATGCCAAAAGTTGTTTGGGTTTTTTTTCCTCCCCCTAGCAAAAAACCACATTGTTCTGCATGCACAGATAGTTGAATTTTACTAAGTTTTAGAGTAGTTTTACAAATTTTCTTGAGAACACTTGCCTCAAAATGTCCCAAATTATAATTTATGGAAATAACAGGTACTTACATAACTCCCAAAAGATTTAAATCTTCAAATTTTGAAGATCATAATCTTTGAATTTTGCTTCCCACATTCAGCTTCTTAAACAAATCTCAGTAAAGACAATCTCATGTCATTTGTAAAGTCTTTTCAGCTAATGGAAAGAAGATGCAAAGAAAGGAAGATAACTGTACCATCACATCACCTTTCCCAGATTAAGTTATCCAATGAGAGTTCTTTACTAAGGACAGAAACGGATTTTTCTTTTTGGTATCTTAGGGATCTTTCAAGGGCATGTTTCTGATGGCAGAAGCAGAAATTAACAGTGTGCTCTGACTGCTACAAGCTGCCTGAACAGACCTCAATCCCTCTAGAAAAGAAACTACCTCTACAAGGAGGTGTCCATTCTGCCATTTTGTTACACCTTTGGTACATCTTGTGTCAGTCCAGTATCACAGGCATCCCTGACATCACCTGAGCAGTGGCTACAAAGCCACAGTGGCACAGCTAAAAACTATTGTTTGGTCTCTTAATTTGTCTCTGAGAGCTTTGGACTAGATTTACACACAGTAACAAAGCTGTTAACTTTTCTTCCTCTCCACCCTTTTTCATCACACAATTCTATTTCTGTTTTGTACCAACTGTGTATATATACATTCATATAGTTGAGTTGTCTTCCATTATTCTGACACCTAAACAAATAACAATCTTGAAATAATTACTGCAGTTTTTAGAGATCATGTTCAAACTGGAAAAATGGACTTTGGGATGGGAGAAAATTCATTAGTTACTTTTCCTGTCAAGTAAAATCTGTTAAGAAATGAAATCCTGGACTCATTTTCAGCTCTTCATATCCCAGCCAAACCAGAGATGTCCCAGAAATCACTTTCTTATTTCCAGAACACTGCTGCTGGGGTACTGGATCAAAGAAATTATCCACTTTGATGACCAAGGCCGTCATTTTGGTGTGAAACCTAGGAGCTGGTGAGCTTGCATGAATCTGTAACAGCTGAGTCATGAAAAAACCAGGCTACAGCTTAAAGCTGCAAGACTCCATTCATTTTCACAAGGAGATTAAGAGAACAGAAGGTACATTACACCAGTCTGGATGGCTTTAATTGCAATCACTGACTGTCAGATCTAATTAGAAGAAACATGGTCCCATAGGAAGCTAAGGGGGATGGAAAAGAGGAAAGGAGTCACTGACTACAAGCTGGTTGCTCTTTAGAGTCTGATGTTCTCTATTTAAGGCAGAATCTTCCCCCATAATACCAGCATGGTGGCACTGAGAGCATGTGATTTATCATCCAGTAGTAAAGAAGCAAGAGGCTGTGAGACGCAGTGAAGAACTCTAAAGAGGATGTGAAAGACAGAATTATTAAGTAGTTGGGTCCTAAGAGAGTTGAAGTGGTTCATGTGAGTATTGGCCTTAACATTCCATGTGCTGTATACCCTGCCAGTGCTCTTAACCCAAGATGGTAGAAGAATTTGCTGAGGCTCATCTGCTGCTTCGTGTTGATGCTCATCCAGGTGGGAACTCAGAAAAGTGCCAGGAATATTACTGAAGAGATGAGACATCATGCACCTCTGGGAAGGAGGGTGAAAGACCTGGGCTCGGATGGTATTTTGGTTACATCTCCTGAGAGAGGGTAAAAGTCTGGGGAGAGCACAGATGTGTCCTGAAGAAGAAGCCACTGGTGAACATTGGGAGGGTTTCAGACTTTGTACACTTATGTCAAACTTGTGATGAGCAGGGAGCATCTCTACTATTACATGGCAGTTACCACACTTGATGAGTATTTTAACAGTGGTTAATTGTCAATCAGGAAGAATATATCCAGTTTTAGAATAAAGGGTCTGTCCAGGATTTAAAACTGTGCAAAGGTTTCTGGTTTTTTGCAAGGATATCATAATTTTATTAAAATTGCAAGTGGCACAACAAGAGGGGACAACCTTTGAGTACGTAGAATAGAATCCAAGTTCAAAATTTTCTCAGAAAGTCAGAGACTTGTAGAATTTTTCAAGTTGAGAGGGTTTAAAGGATGTCACCTGTCCAGTCTCTGGCTCATTGCAGGCTATATCATGAGGTCAAGCTGATCACAATTTTTCAAAACCTCCACAGAGAAAACAGACACAGTTCTAAAAGGACACACAAAGAATTCCTCTCTGTAAGTAAAAACTGAAAAATGTCTGGCTAAACAAAAAATCTGAGAGGTACTGCAGCTCACAAGCTGGACAGGAGTCAAGAATGTTATGCCTTTCTGAAAAAAAAATAGGAGTGTTATCTCTAATTCAGCTGAAATATTTGTTGTATTTGGCACTAAAAAGGTGTCAGCTGGAGCGTTAATGTCTGATTTTGTGCATGGTTCAGGAGGGATGTGGACCAGCTGAATAATGCATTGTGATTACAATAAGGTTTCTAATTAGCACAAGGGAGATTAGATCAGATGACAGGAAAAACCTCCTAACAGAAAGGTTAGTGCAGCACCGGAATGCATTGCCTGGGCAGTTTGTGAAGTTTCCATCACTGGATGTTATTGAAAAACAAGCTGGATGAGAACCTGTCAGGAATGACATAGAAATATGGAGATAGAAAGGGACGAGATGGCCTGTTATGGTCTCTTCCAGGCCTCCTTCTATCTGTAATTTCTAAATTTGCCATTCAGATTTAGTGAAGAATTAAACTCTGTGACAATGTGTTGTTAAGTTACATCCCTTGGAAACAACAACCAGGTTATTTCTGATATGGATACAGTCATTGCTCATATGTGTCTGGTGCCTGTTCTGCTTAAGTACTAATGAGCTGAATCTGCCAAGATCCATTAGCCAAAATATTTCAACTCACTGCCCCTTACTTCAGAAGATACAAAGTGCTCATGTGAGCATCTCTGCAAGCAAATTTAAGTGAGGGTAATAAATTCTGCAAAAGATGCAGTAATGACCAGCTGGATGTGAGTAAATGGCAGCCCTTTTTATGGGCATACCTGTTTGAGTGGTACACATCTGCACACACTCTTAATGATGCCTTGCAGATTTTATGTACACTTTACCACACTGGTACAAAGCAATTTGGTATCCTGTAATGGAAAAAATACTCATCCTATGGCACTAGTGGGTCCTTTTTTAATCACTGAAAATCAAACAGCACTAAAGTATTGTAACAGTCAGTGCCTAAGAACTAGAATTAGACCTGAAATGCGTCAAAAAATTGCAGCACATACCTCCTCAGACTTAGAAGACAAAGTAAAGCTTCTGTTTCTGGAATTTGGAATCTTGAGTTCTTTTTCTTAGTTACTTTCCTTTAAATCAACTCTGAATAAATGATGCTTCCCAGAGGCTGGCAGGGCTCCTTGAGAGCTGGGAATTCAGGGTTCTCTTCTAGGGGTGGTGGTTGACTTCATCTGGGATTTGGGCCAAGTGACCTAATATCTTTTTGTGTTTTCCACAGCTTTTAAATCTTCAGTACATTTTATTCTTTCAGAGAAAGAATGATAGGAGTTATCTGAGAAAGCAGATATTGCTTGTGCTGTTTTTCTGCTCAAACACAGCAGTAAGCACCACTGCTTACTAAAATCCTAACTGTAGTTAGTGCCATCCACCATCTCCAGCTATACTGCTAGCCCAGTCTTCTAGGTCACTACCAAAACAATTTTGTTATTTGTTTAAGACCTTGTCCTCGATGAGATTAATATAAATGAAATTCATGTTCATTCCACTGATTTCAGCTTGTTCACCATTTAATTTCTGTGACTTCAAGCCACCTATCTGTATAGACTGAATTTGGAATAGACTTGGGGAAACAAAGGATAACCGAAAGAAAAAGAAAGAGAAAATCAGAGTAGGAGGCAGTAATATAAATGAGACTGTGCTGATAGATATGACTAATTATTATTTTATTGTTATTATTATATTTTTTCATCGATTTTGAAATAATTAATAACACTCCATGGCTATAACTCTTCACATCTGTAACCAGACTTAGAAAACATACTGTCTGACAGTAGAATAAAATAATTTTTACTTATGTTTTATGAAGGGACTGTTAAAATGGCTTCTATAGTAATAAATAACTTACATAAGTTTCCTTATTTTATTAATTTTTATAAAAATTAACTTCATTCCTCATTAAACATAAATAAGCAAAACAATGTTGACAAAAATTACCTTAAACAAAACACATCAAATCAATTACATGGCATACTGCAGATATTTAATACCTGCAAATGTAGCTTATTCAGCTTTTGAGGGCTCAAGTACTACTTTTCTCAGGAGCAAAGGTGGGACATTATCATGCACTGAATAAAATTGTTTCAACAAATAGCAACGCGGGAAAAACCAAAGAGCAAGCAAAGAAAACCAACTTAAACATCTCTACTTTCTTTTTTGTCTTATTATGAAGACATATATGAATAAGAAGTACACCTGACATCCAAGCCCCTTATAGCCCAACTGTAAATGAAAATGACTAATTTTACTGTTACAATTAAAAATAATGCTAAATTATAAGTAAAGATTTTGAGAATAACAGTGACCAATGAGTGCATTCATTTAATACTATGAAAGTAAACATATTACCAGTGTTCATACTTATAAAAGTGTTGTGGAAACATCCCATTTAAATGAACAAGCAGAATTGCTTTTGCCAGTGCCTTCTGCATATTTGGGCATAAGGCCGGAAAAACTTAGTGGGTCGTAAAGCCCTGCTCCCTGTTGTTATAGGCAACTGAAACCTGTTTATAAATGCTGCAAGACTCATTATAAAATTGGCTAAGATTTCTCCTCCTGCTTCTGGTTGAAAGCTGTTCCTGGTATTAGAAATCTCCTAACTGTCAGTTTAAAGGTATTCATGACTGTTTAACACCATTTCACTACTGTGCCAACAGCATCTATTAGCTTAATAGCTCTTTTTTCTCTCCCTGATGGTTTTCACCATATGTGCTTACAGATATTTATGATGTTTCATATATATTATCTCCACTTTTATTTTATAGATCTGTATAAAGGTTATTCTCTGAGTTTGTTCTAGTTCAAATTCACAGTTTTTGAACATGGACTGGATCCAGTATTTCAGAGGAGAATTTTCTAGCACCTTATATAATGGCATCAACACGTCTCTATTTCTATCCCTTTGCCTGAAGCATGCTAGGATTATTTTTGCCTGCTTAGAGTCACATGACACTATTTGACTGAACAAGGATATTCAGGTCTTTCTTGCCTTCTGCTATTTCAAGATGATGAAAACTTATTTTATAGAAAATTCTATTTAGAATGTAACTTTTGATGATAAAATTACATCCCCTAATTGTTCTTTTCTGGGCCTTCTGGGGTGACTAATGGAAATGACAGAGGTGATGGATGGACTCTAACTCACAGAATATCTGGAGCTGTAAGGGTCAGCAAAGGATCCACAAGGATCATCTGAGTCCAACTGTTGAACTTTATTCCTGTTCTCAGTGATGAAGGTGCCTCAGATAACTGAGTTGGCCCACATGACACAGATTTCCTCCTTGCTGTGTCATGAAGAGCCACCCACAGTACAGTTTGGTGTTCATAGAGAGGCCCTGTTAGTCTCTTAATCATGTGCACTAATTATTTTTGTACAAAATGAATAAAATCAGGCACAGAACAGGACCTTGAGAAATTATCTTACAAATCTCATTTCATCCTAGAAGTCTTTCAATCTGTCCAGCTTTGTTCACATTCAGTTCTAACATGTGTTCTGTTCTCCTATTATAGTTTCAAGTACTATGCATAGCTATGATTTTTTCCTCTCATTTAAGATATAACCTGAAAACTGGGTTCCTTTTGTTGCTTGAGTGCAAGGGTAAGTCTTTGAGATCTGTTCTGTGGGAGAGATAACAAATAGTTCTAGCTATCTAGGATATAGACATTTATGTGTCAGCTAGTCATCCTCACTCCCTTCATAGTTGCTGGGAAAAAATGGCACATTTAATGCATTTAATTTCAGTGTAAACTAGACCCAGATGAGTCTTGCCCCTGCATCCCTCTAATGAGAACTTCAAAGAGAATGACTACCTCAGATGTCTCCAGTTTGTATTTTAAGCTAGTGGAGAAAATTCTTACTGTACACAGTTAGGATATCTCAGTTTTCTAAACAGGCAGGGTTTACTCAAACTGGTCTTCTGAAGAGTCTCATAATTTCCTCCAGAACAATACCTTAAAGGTGGTTTAGAATACTGGGAAATGTTTAATAAAACATTTAAAATACTGGAACCAATGTTTAAAAAAAATCTTGGATGAATTCAACGTGATCATGGAGCACAAAATTATTTGTACAGTTGATTCTATCCTTAGTTTAAGAGCAAAATCAACTTCCTTTGCACACAACTCATCTGACATATCTACTCAACTGACCTATTAGTAATATACAGGTGTATTTGTGTAAATATATAAAATAAGACAGTATTTTCTGGTGTCTCCTAAACAATGAAGATGAAATAGATGCATAAATTAATTCTGTAACTTTTCTGAAATTGACATATTTGCATTAACATAAAATGGGTTTAGCAGATCAGAATAGTTCTTTTGTCAATAATAACATGTTAGGTGATCAAATATTTTATCATCAGGTTGTACTACCTAGTTACAAGTAAATGAGAGGAATTTTGGGAATTATGAAGAACAATTGAGGATAGGTATGCAAAAAAACTGTGGTGTTTCAAAGATTTTAAAATGAATTAAATAATAAATGATTTTAAATTGAATTTTGCAAATATATCAAATTAAGCAAAGACTTTCTTGGGTATTGATTTCACATATTTTAGGACCTACACTGGCCAGTATTCTGGAGATATATTTTTGCATGTTCTTGTAAGATGAACAGATAATACAGAAAACAGACAGAGATACCCTGAGGACAGCACATACACCTGTGAGTATGGAGCATGGGAATAATTCCTGTTCCATTATGCTTGTAGGAACTAATTGTAGCTGATCCATTTTTCAACCAATATTGAAATGTCTGATAGTGTATTCATGAGACCTCCATCTGCTCTGGATTTCTATGTTCCAGGAAAATGATATTTTTCCTCTTCCCATAACATATTTCAGCTTTGTAAGCTAACCATACCCTATCCTTTTGTACTGAAGCTATGAAGAAATAATAATAATAGTATCTTACCTTGAATTTTACAGAAGTAAAATAGGTAAAGTCATTAAAGTGTTCTTTGCATGGAAAGTTTTTCGAGGCAGAAACATTTTTATTCCTTTGATATAGTGCATCTGTTATGCAACACACTATTAATGTTCCTAATTCTGCCTTATTTTTTGTTAAAGAGGAACTACTTTTTGGAACAGGAAAGCTACTGTTGTGGTTTTTTACTCCAATGTAGAAAAAATGCCGTGTACATAGATAAAACGAGTGCTATCCATTCCCAGCCACAGACCAGAGAAATGGTATCTTTTACTGACTTCAGAAGCTTGCATCTGAGATCTAGCTTTTCTTTGAAGCAGGAAAAAGAAACTAAGAAACAGTTAAAAAAATATGTAACACTCAGTTTCCAGCCCTTGCTCACTAGTAAGTTTACAGAGTTACAGGAAACAAATAAAACCTCTTCTTCAAACAGACTTTTAAATGCAAATTTTAAATTGTAAATTACCTTACAATTTGGAAATCGGTGCCATTCCAGCAGGTGAGAAGGATTTAGGCATCACTGGAATGCTGAAGATGAAACTTTCCAGACATGCTCCTGTCAGGTAGATTAGTATTTGACCTGAAACCTTCACAGTGCTCCTTTTGCTTCCTGCAAACCCTGTAGCATCAGTGATTATGCTGAGATAGCTTAACCTGAGATGTCAGGGGCTGATCTGCTGATCTGAAAAATCTCTGGAAAGAAAAAAACAACCCCTTTTTCAAAGCAGCTCATGTATCTTGTCCAGAAAACAGTTTTATGAAGGGAAATTAAATAATTTATCTTGAAAATAGATCTTGATATCTATCTCAGGGTAAGCACAGAAAACTCAGGCATTGTCAGAGAGGTAACAAACTTTAGGCTGCCATAGTGTTTGCTGCTTCACAGGAGTTTGCTCAGGAAGCATACCAGAAACACTAAAATTTGTTCAAACTTGATAGAAAATTCAGGCTCTGTTTAACTTATAAGGGGAAGAGAACAATTGCCTGCATGTACCCTGTACACGTTCACAGTAGAAGCAGGAGAAGGACAATTACACTACAAAGAGATGTTTGCTATTTTTTTCTGTATCTTATGCATTTACCACATTCTCAAGGGGTATTTGTTTTTTCATTAGGCCAAAATTCAACACCATATGTGGATATCCCTCTTATTCCATTTCTCTTATTGATGTATCTAATATCTTTAAATGGTTAAGAGACACATTAAGAGACTCATATGGTTGCACTTACCAAAGACACTTCTGGACAGCCTTCTTGGACTGAAGAAATTACATCTTTACATCTTATAAAGAGTTTTATGTAATCACAGTCAGCAGACAATGACTATAGGAACTAAATTAATGTAATAATAGTCCATGCTCTTCCTGCAGTATGCTACTGTCATATATTTGAGATGGTGGAATAGTCTTTTTCTCCAGGAAGATGTATTTGACATTGTCTTTCAAAAATGAGATTTAAACTCTACTTTAACAAACATGTTACATTGAAATAAATTAAGTTTGCCAGCAAAGTGTCATTTCTGGAAAGAATGTTCTTTTATTTTTTTCAGTTTTTTATTTAGGATATTTGGTTAAACACAACAGAAAGCAGCAATGCAGAACAAGGTATGCCAATAACTAAAAGCTAGGGGAAGCAAAATATTTAAAATCATACCTGCAATCTTCTAAGTTATGTTTTAGTCTAGGATACATCATATAAAATGATATAAAGAACTGTTTGATATCCATGAAAATTAGTCATTTTCAGCCCTGTCCCTGGTTAGCAAAAGCCGTGTTATACCCTTTACCCTAGGATTAGATTCCTTGGTGGGAAAAGGCTTTTAGATATGGAAACTGCAATGTAGCCAATCTCTTACATGTGGCTGGGAGACCAAAAATGCTCAGAGGATTATCATGAGAGGCACTAGCTTTAAATTCACAGTGAGCTCCAGCTAAAATGTAGTTGTTTGTCACTTTTCATGAATAGCAGGTTTATAAAAACTACATTAAAGGGAACAGGTACATAAAAAATATCTGAGGCCTTATAAAAAATTTTCAGTAGCTTCAATGATCATCCCTCAAATTCTGCAGTAAAATTTTGCTAATTATTCACTCAAAACTATGCCTGGAACATATCCATCTTAAGATTTGTATTTCAAAAGAAAAAAGTAATTAAATTTTTAAGATAGAGTGTAATAAATATAAAATAAGTGAGGAGAGATGAAAACCTGGATTTAAAGTCATACATTGACCAAAAATGATACTAGAAATTTCCATAACAGTTTATTTTTGCAGAGAAAATTATTTTCAGACTTTGTTTATTGATTTCCACAGACAAAAGGTGTCAAAAAACTTAGATAGAAAGATACCAGATTGGTGTCTGGGGAGGATGAAGTATCAGAGCCTTCTGAATTGCTGCCCAAAAAAATTGCTAAAAGATGTCAAATTGGTCCCAAAACCAAAAACACAGGCTTTCAGCTGCTGCTCCACAAGTCTTACATGTGCCATATTGGCCACGAAACAAAACACAGTTTCTCAGCTGTTGTTCCAATTCTTCATACTGAGCACATACAAATGAAGTTTAAATAATATTTTTATTTTTCAGAATCTGTGCAAATGGGGAAAAAGACCCTTGGGTCTGAAAGTGTAAAGACTTGGAAGAAAGTAGGAATGTTGGTCGGAGGAGACTTATGGATGCTTATGTTCCATTGTAGACTGCCTGTGGCAAAGATTGTTTAAGAACTTTGATCAGTGGATGCTTCTGCTGTGCTTAGGGACTCAGACAGCTGATGGAAGCAGAGAGTTCAGAAAGACTGGGAAGAGTGAAGGCACTCCAGCAGAAAAATGTTCCAGACTGAAATGAACTGTGCAGCTGTGAGAATGAGGGAGACAAGGAGGCTGTGCTCTGGTTCCTGCCAGTGTCTTGCCAGACCTTTTTCCTGGGCACATTCATAAGACATGCAAATTTAGAAGAAAACATAAATAAAACATGGAAAGAGACACTGGACTTCAGAGAACTCTGTAACTGAACCACTGCTCCCTGTGTAATCTCAGCCTGAGTTTTCATGGACATTGTATGGTCCTAATGGAGTCTACTTTCCAAAAGACCAGGTCTGTCATTCCCTTCTCCATCTCAGATATTTTCTTACCTTCTTTCCAGCTCCAGAAATCCTAACCCTGTATTCTTCTTTGTATTGGCCAAGATACTTTTTGAACTCTTATAGGAACAGTTCTATTTCACAGTCCAATAGAAAAATACCCACCTTTTTCTGGGGTTTTATTTGTTTGTTGTTTTTTTTTTTTTATAGGTTGGTGACTTCTCTCAGCTGAGAATTGGAACCAAAGAGGAGTGTGTGGCCAGGACTTGGTAGAAGAGGAAAAATGAAGACAGAAGCCTGAATTCTTTATTTCATAGAATGAGTTGTTGCATCAGAGTGTTGCAATTCTTGAAGCCACAGCCTCAGTACTTATTAGTGACACATAAAAGGATCCACTTCAAACGAATCCTTACTTTTCCAGAGGGAGGAAACACTGGCAGTAGGTCCATGCTCTGGCTTGGAGTCCATTTCATGTACTTATCACCTAGAGGATGAGCTATGATAACTTGTCTTTCCAGTGATTAGAGAGATCTTTGAGCTATTAACTTGTGCTATTTTTACTTATAGGCTGATCTCCAAAAGCATCAAATACAGAGTTTATTAATAAATAGCTGGAATGCATATTTAAAGTCTAATCAGTAGTAAATGTCTGTAAGAACCCAGCACTTTATAGAAAAAAAATATCATTATGAATAGGCTGTATTATGTATGTTAACCTGTATGTTATTCAAGGGCATTAATATATAGAATAAAAATGTTCTTGCAGGATGCTGAAATTGATAGCCCTACATCATTAACAAAAACCATCATTAAAATATATTTTGATTACCATGGTCCAAGGAAAATGAATTGAAATTGTCAAAAGTTTTAATGTTTTACTAGAGAAAAAGAAAACCTTTCGTGCATGTACATTATGGATATGTGAAGTCCAAAGTCTGACTGTTTCCAAATGTATCATGTAATATTACCTCTCCTGACAAACTTTGCCTAAATATACTGGCCTTCCAAAAATCCAGCCTAAATATTCTTGATTGGGAAACACAGTAAAAATTATGCATTGGTGTCTCCTTGGCTTGACACATGTGAACTTTGGCATTATGTGGGGAACTTCCATCTGCTTTTTAGTTGGGTTATTTGTTTCAAGAAAAAGAAGATGGGGACCTTCCAGTGAACTAGCAATCTTGGAAATACCTTTGCTCAGCAAGGAAAGACTGAAATGAAAGACATCTCATCAGATTAGGAGGAATTTTAATGTGTTAGTCTGCTGTGTTTGAGACTCAATATGTTCTTCCCAACCTCCATTTTAAATCCAGCATAAAGTAAAGGAATAACAGACCCTGGGGAATAGTAAGATGTAGAGGAGAGATTAATTGGTGTCAAGTAGGGACTAGTAAAGAATCAGCTGATGCTGGAAGAATTAGGCTGCAGGAAACATTTTATAGTTGTCTTTCTCACTGAAAGCATGGTATTGTTGTTCAACAGTCTAGTGCCTTTCCTTCTGTCAGCCTCATTGAAGCTTTTAGCTGGGGAAGAAAGTGGATAATTAGCATTCCATTTGGACGCCTGCAGACCAGCAGTCTAGAATATTAAATAGCTTTGCAAAACAGGAATGGTCTGAACTGAACTGATTCGTATTTCTTTATCTGAGGTCTTTGAAATACAGGTTTATATATGTCCTAAAAAAAAAAAGGCTTTGCTCATAACTTCACATCTGCTTTTGACGTTTGAAAGTAATCCCCTTGATATTTGACAACAAATTCCTAAACTGGAGGTGTGGAGGAAGGAGATGACAAAAGTGCTTCTGCACATGTTATAACAAGTATCCCATGTCACTCAGGATCTCTGAGCATGGTGCTGAAGGTATGGAAATACAGGATATTAGTAATTGTGGTGGTTTAACCCTGGTAGATAGATTAGCCCCACACAGATGCTCACTCACTCTTCCCCTGGTAGGATGGGGGAGACAATCTGAAGGGTAAAAGTGAGAAAACTCATGGGTAGAGATAAAGACAGTTATAAGTAAAGCAAAAACTGCACACTGGAGCAAAGCAAAACAAGTTCATTCACCACTTTCCACAGGCAGACAGGTGTTCAACCATCCCCAGGAAAGCAGGGATGCTTCATGTTTTACAGTGACTTGGGAAGACAAATGTTATCACTCTGAACTTACCCCCCTTGCCTCTTCTTCCCCCAGCTCTACATGCTGAGCTTGACAGCACACATTATGGAATATCCATTGTTTCAGATGGGGTCACTGTCCTGGCTGTGTCTCTTCCCAGCTCCCAGTCTCCTTGCTGGTGGGGTGGGGTGAGGCGCAGAAAAGGCCTTGATGCAGTGTGAGCCCTGCTCAGCAATAATTAAAAACCCCTGTGTTATGATGTGTTTCATGACAAATCCAAAGCATAGCTTCATGCCAGCTACTAGATAGAAACTCAGTTCTGAGACAAAACCTGCACAGTGCTGCAGGGGATCAAACTTGTGTTTACAATGGCACATCCCCTTGTCTGATTCTATGTTTTATCAATGGCCACAGTGCTCCCTTACAGGATTCATCATTCCAGTTAAAGACTTTTTTTCTAACTAATTTTCTTTCTTTATCCTGAGGGCATATGATATATAGGCATTTGTTTATTAATTCTTGTGATATTACAGTATCTCTTACATCAAAGCCATTGTTTCTGCAGCAAGCAGTGAATTCTGCTGGACAGACAGGAATGCACAGCCTTTCATGGAAGCACAGAGGTCAGGAAATCAGGCAAATGGCTGCCCAGAGTGCTTAGTTTGAGGCACTTGTCAGAAAAATGTTATGGAAACTTGACAGAGGCTTCTTTACACCTGTTCTGCAGAACTGCATTGTAAGTGAGGAATAGAATAAAAAAGATGTGGAAACTAGAATGATAATTTTGTTTGCTTTTCTTCCCAAGGTGTGTGAAAAGTCTTAAATGTTTTTGTTCAGTGCTGTGAAGCCCCAGTGGCATCCAGTTTCCTCAGGGGTCAATACTGAGACCAGTCAGTACCTTTTAACATTGTCCCTGGTGGCCTGGGAGATGGAATGGAGTGCATCCTCAACAAGATCAGGGGTCTGAGAGGAACAGTCGATACTCTGGAGAGTAGTGCTGCAGTTCAGAGGGACCTCAGAAGCTGGAGAGAGGGGATGACATGAACCTCGTAAAGTTCAACCAAGGCAACTGCAAAATGCTGCATCTGGGATAGAGCAGCCCCGTGCAACAGTGCAGGCTGGAACCAGCTGTGTGGGAAGCTACTCTGAAGGAAAGGACCTGAGAGAGCACTTTACCCTACTCAGTATTTGTGAAAGGGTTTCTGGAGTACTGTGACAAGTATTTGCCACTAAAGTAGTCAAACCTTCAGCAGTCTTCAGTGTACCTGTTTATGTCTAAGCCAGTCAACCTATGCTCCCTGTAGAGAGAAGAAAAGTGGTTTCAGAATGTAATTCCATTGAATAATCATGGATATCTAATTGATGAGAAACTAAACTGTGTTATAAGAAGTGCCCATGTTTCTCCATTCATAAGGAGTCAAGACAACTTCAGGCATCTGGGGTACACAGATGAGTATTTGATCAAGTACCTCACAGCAGAAAACACCTTTTCTGTGCATATGATACTGGTGTGGCTGGAGTGTGAATGGTCTGAGCTGCAGCCCTGCAGTACTTGTGCAATGGCTGGTGCCTGCCTTCTCCATCCCATCAGAAACCACAGTATTCCCAATCCAACCCTGCTGCCTCTGCTCTCAGACTCACTGAGATTACTCACTGAGATTTGGATGACTCTTGAAATCTTCCTCTCAGGACTTTAGAACTTACCACAAATATCCTGCACCTGCTTTTTAAGAAAAACTGCTAAATTCTTCTACTTCCTTTAGCTCTTAGAGAAAGACAGATGCTAATGCTGAAGGGAAAGGGTGGATTGTTTTTATTATTTAGAAATTTTCAGAATGTTTAGATGAGCAGAAAAGAATTGTTTATTACAGTAACTTTTTTACAAAAATACTCTCACAGGTATCTACTATCATGGACCTGCCCTTTCCAGTCTTCTTTTCTATATAAATGAAAATAAATAAAGATTAATAATTTATAAAGAGAGAAGCTAGAAGCTAGGGTGTCTGCCTTATTCCAGGTTTGCAAACAGACTTAATGCTGTCTAGACAAGTAGAGAATGTATATTGACCTTTCCTTTTTCCTGCTCTAACATCCATGTTTGAAGAGGAACATCCTGACTTTTTTTCATAAGTGAAATATGAATGCACTACACAGATCTTTTGAAGGAGGCTAGAAACAGGTTTTTTATCATTCAGAGCTCCCGAAAGGACCATTTGAGCATAGTCTTCCTGTTCAGGGAGGAAATAGCTGTGTCTGTGAGTCGAATGGACTCTGATTTCCAATAATTTTCCAGGGGTAAACTATGATTCAGTTTCCATTTATAAAGTGAAATAAGTGCCTAAATAATCAACAGCAAAAAGGCAGAAGTAGGAAATGAACCATCCTTCAAAACAATTCCACTCTGTTTAGTTTGGACTTCATTCCATTGTTAAAGGATTTCCTTATGTGCAAGGTGTTACAGATTGGCAAGTTGAAGCCATTCTAGGCAGAAGTATTTCATTTTGTGCTGTGTGTAAATATGAGATAACTATCTGTATAACTTTAAAATCATCTGCTAGAGATAGCAGCTCTTCCAGTGCTTTAGAGGAGCACTAGTTACAGGGGCAGAGGAAAGCCATTATTAATGAAGGTAAATAAAGCATCTCTTAAATTGCTTTAGTTTTCAGTAAGTACAAAAGCAGCCTGGCTTATTGAGCTTTGTTTAGCTGAGGGGAGATTGGGAATTTATCTCTTACTCTATGATATAACCTCAGCAAATATTATTATCTACTGATTTGTCAGCTGCAAACATAGATAAGACTTAACAAAGTTATATGAATGCTGGAAGCTCTGTCTCTGAAGGATATTCAGCACTTCAGGTCGCTCAGGTGGAAATCTTTGGGGTTAAAGTTAGACATCCAGTCACATTTGGGGGCGGGGGAGGTTGCAAGAAAAAGTGCACTTAAACACGTTGCCTAAAATCTGGTTCATCATGTTCCCAAGGAGTCACCTTGCTACCTCTTCTCAGCAATCTATATGTACAAAAGAGAGTTGTTGACTTCCGAGCAAAATGGTTCATAGAAAAGTTGTCACTGTGCGCAGTGGGTTCGCTCCCCTGTGACCCCACCCTCCCACTCAGTCTTATTTATGCTTCTACACAAATTAGGGGTGAATGCAAAGCAAAAGCTATGATCTGGAAACCTCCAAATTTAGATTCTGAGCTGGAATACAAATTCAAATTTATGAGCCAGCTCATATTTCTTTCAAACTTAAAGAATAACTTCTACCTACTCTCTGGCTGCTGAAGTGTCCCTTATGTCAAGTGTTGGCAAAGGTTTAGAAAACATATTTAAGGTTTAGCAAACAATGGATTTGCCAAAAAAGAAAATCATTTAAGTTGATTTGGTTTGGATGGGGTCTTTTTTGCTTTTTCTTTTTGTTGGTTTTAATTTTTTTTAATATATTTTAAAATTAATATTGCATTTTCCTCTCTTCTTGCTGTTCCCTGAGTAATATGTGTTACTTATTTCACAATTCCAGGCACTTCACACTCTGAAGGGTCTAAATCATTGTTTTAAAAAAAGTTTCAATTCTTTTACTTTCTTCTGATTTTAACAGCTGAGATTTTAAGGAAAATAACAAATATTCTGACAGTTTGGGAAGCCTAAATCGGAAACCAAGTTTTGACATTCAGCCTCATTTTTCTGTATTTGTACCACAAACTTATTTGTAAAGTCAATATTATTTTGCATACTAGCCTGAAACCTGGAGGAAACACAAGTTGAGTGTTTTATAAGGCAGGCCATAAATAAAATATGAATATGTAGAAAGAATCCTTCCCAGTCACACTGAAAATTAAATTTTAGGATATCCCATCTTTTTAAATATCTGTCCTATGTGCTATTTTATTGAAAGAACATTAGCTAATTATGATATATTCAGGAGCATTTGCAGAAAAAGTCTGTCTTTCACAGACATGAATGAACTATGCTGTGTCAAATGAATTTTTGTCCAGGTGCACAGAACATTTCAGACAATTTCTGAACTTCTTCCCAATCTAGTCGGCTATGGATTCAGAGTTAATGATTCACACAGTAAACAGTGATGTTCAGAGTGTTCATTAAGTTCCATTGTCTGTTGCTCCTCTAGACAGTTATTTACCTTCATTTACAATAAGCAATTTTCCATCAAGAAGAGCCCTCTTAATTTGATTGGCTGTGTCAGGCTACTTTTCTGTGATTTTTCTTTTTTGGCAACAGTTTTTCCAGCTTGTTCTTTAACTGTCATTTGCCTTCTCCTGTATTTTAAATCTATCATGCTTCATGACAGACAGACTTGTAATTTGGACTCTAATCATTTCTGATTCTCATGTTTTGACAGACACAGACTTGTCTTTCTGCACCTCCTTCCACACTTTCTCTCTTTATTCTGCATTTGCTTGTGGCACACAATACTCTCTGTTTAACCCTTTCCTTTTCCATCTTCCACTTTTATACAACACATATACTATAAACAGGTATGTTTTAAATTATGGATGTGTTAGAGAGACTTCCAGAAATTACTCTGTTGAACTAAAAATGATGGTGTTTAAAACTGTGTGCAAACACATTTATTTCATGCTCTAAGGTTCCCCCTGACTCAGTTTGGAAGGGCTCTAAGTAAAGATGATTCTGTTAACTAAAACCCCTTTTCTATCTCTTTTTTTTTAAACCTTGATTATTTTAATAATAAATTCAATTTCTGAGAAAGTCTCTTCTGCCATTGTAAATATTCCTAAGGTCAAAACATCCTTACCTCAAGAACTGAAGGATTCAAGTCGGAATCAAGTTGTTTAGTTCCACCTACAAATAGCAAGACCACATTTAGCTGCACCAGTGCTACAAGGCTCTCTGCTGGGGAAGTGGAGCTCCCTTCCCACTGAGAAACCACATAAGGACTGTTGTTCTGCTTCCAGGAAAAATCCCATGCTACAACATCAGTTATGCTGCTTTCAAAAGGTGAGAAGATGCTTCTCCTTGAATACAAAAGCACTTAGTTCAGCTTAAAGTCATGATTGTGTGACATAGCTGTGACTTTGTGGAAATCGTCCCATTGGCAGCTTGTCCCTGGAATGGTGCCTGTCTATTACATCTAGCCAAGGCAGAGGTGAAGATTTCCTGAGCATCCTGTCCTCATACATCTGATCAGGACAGTCCACATGAAGTGATTTCTAAAATGAGATACATACAGTCGACTTGTGTCTTCAGTATTTTCTTCACCTTTTTGTGTTCCAATATTTCGGTGTATACATGAGCAGATACACACACACATAAAAGTAACTGATCTCTTAACTAACTTTTCATATCCAGCTGATCCAATAATTTTCTGAAATAATATAAGTGGCTTGGGAAACGAAGGGAGAGCAGTGGATGTTGCTCCTTTTAGCTTTAGAAATACTTCTATTTTTCAGAAGATTCCTTTAAACTAACTGTTAGAGCTGGACTCGGTTGGAGGACAGTAGACTGAAAACTGATGTGCCACTGGTATGCCCTGAGAGAGGATATGGGAACAGTGTTGTTAAACATCTTCATTATGGAGTTGGATGATTGGACAGAGCTTATCATCAGCAAATTTGTAGGTGATATAAAACTTGGAGGCTTGAGAAACATGCTGACAGGAAACTCAATGAGTTCAACAAAGGGAAATGCAAAGAACTCCACGCACCATGTTAGACTGAGAGCTGTTCAGCTGGAAAGCAGGTTTGCAAAGAAGGACCTTGAGGTTCTGGTGGACAAGAAGATGAGTGTGATCCAATGATGTGCTCCTGCAGCACTCTGGGCTGCCAACAGCCCTGTGAACTGAATGAGGAGAGAAAGTCAAGGCCCATAATCTTTCCCCTCTGCTCCACACTGGTGAGACACATCCAGAATCTCGCAGTTCTGGGCCCTGAATGACAAGACACACAGGAGAGAGCATTGCAGAACCACAAAGATGCTGAAGGGATGGAGCATCTCTTGTATGAGGAGAGACTGACAGCGCTGGGACTGTTCGGGCTGGAGAGCACAATACTCAAGAGGATCTTATCAATGTGTATAAAATGCCTGATGGGAAGGTATAAGAAATGGAGACAGACTTCAAGGCTGTTGAAATACACCAAATTCTATTTTAACACAAGAAAAAAACTATAAATGGTCAGACACTGCAACAGATTGCTCAGCAAGGTGGTGCAGTCTCCATCTGGGAGATTAAAGAACCAACCATACACAGCCCTGGGTACCTTGCAGTAGATCAGATGGCTTTGAGCATGGAGATTGGACAAGGCAATCTCTAGAGGTCCCTTCTGACCCCAACTCTGTGATTCTGACTTGTACTTCCATCTCACTTTACCACATCTGTGTTAAGGACTGACTTTACAAACACTATCAGGCAATCTCTGCAAGGCTTCTTTGCATGTACATGGTTTAGTGATGTGCAAAATGCTTTTGTACCATCAGGGTTTGACATTGGAGTTACAGAAACCTTTCTTGGTTTTTCATCTGTACAACTGAACTGCTGTGAAGATGTTCTCTTGCCCCTGAAAACCTGGAAGAAAATATTCTGGAGAGACACTGTCCAAGCTGCAGAGACTGACTGAAATTGTTCTCTTCTGTCTCAAGCATCATCATCTTTTCACACTATAATTTTGAAGCTGAGTTTAGAAATCAGCACTGCAGAGTACTTGGTGTGCAAGGAAGACAATGTTGAACACAAATAGTACTGGAGTGAAAAAAGAAGAAAATTATTGAGCCAATACATGCTTTTCAGAAGAAAAGTGAACAGGAAGAAATAATTTCATTATCTCTTCATGAGGCACATTAATGAAACTGAAAAGTACAGTACATCAGACCTACAGTTCTGTTTGGCATAGAATTTCAAGGAAAAAGAGATGACAGCAGAGGATACAGCAGGGAATGTGCAATCTGCCAAAACATTTTGAAGATGGAAGAAAAGAAGGAAAAATACTGGGATGTCACTCCTTTCATAAGAGACAAATTCTTATCCTTAATCACCTTCAGGGTTTGTAGATAGCATAGTCCACTTCAAGGTTATCTTTCTATATTGTTCCTTTTGAACAGCAAGCCAAATGTTAGCATGCAGAGGAGCATTGTTTACTTTTTATTTCAGTAAATGCTTTTATGACTGTATAAACCATATATGGCTTACCTGATAGCAATGCATGTTTGTACACCAGTGCCATCACCTCTAGACATTTTGCAGATAAAATCTAAAGCAATATAAGAATATTTAGATTCTCAGTACTATGGTGGAACTGTTGGACACAGGAATAATGCCCAGCACGCAGGTCTGGATGGACATCTTGTCTGCCTCCTGGCCTCGAAGAATTCAAAGCAATTCTGCTGAAGGAGACACATGGAATGTCTTGCCCTGAGCCACCAAACCCCAGGTGGCAACATGACATAAACTTGTAGCCCACCCCAGACATCACTAGATGATCTCCAATATTTTTTTTTCTGCAAATAAGATTTTCTTTGAGAAAAATAAGCTTTTCCTTTTTTGAATTTCCTTTTTTTATTAGCTGTTAGAAATTTAGGAATAGGCAGGGAGTTGGGAGCATGACTAAGGAGTACTCTGTTTATCTATTTAAAACCTGCAGGTTATCTGTAAAAAGATCTGCAGGTTATCAACAAGGCAGGTGATTTAGATGGGAGAGTATAATGATGGGAAGCTGGCTGCAACATTCCTTCTCTTTCTGTAGCTAGTCTGTTTTACAGGAACTTCAGATCTAGATGGTGATTATGGGCAGTGAGCTTCTTTTCCTTAGTAAGCTGAGCAGAAGTTGAAAAATTGATCAGCCTCTGAACTCAGTGTGTCCCCACTGTCTCTGCCCTGATTTTGGCTATTTTGTCTGAGGGCATGGGGAGTTCTTTTTTCCAAGGCAGAATATGAGATAGAAGCAGGTTTTTTGTGTGTCAGCCAAATTATTAGGAGCATAATAATATGGTGACCCTGTTTAGCCAAGCACAATTCTGATGGAAATAGAGCAGGTAATTTCTATAAGTGGCTTGGGAAACGGTAGGATACTGGGTTTGTGTGAAAGTTTTATGCATATGTGTACATCACAAACATTAGATACAATTGCTTTGGGGCTAATTGACAGTCTAACATAATGCCTCTAGAATAACTCCAACAATTAAATTTCTGTCTGCAGAAAGTCAGGCAAATCTTTGGCTCCTTGATCTCAGTGCAAACTGCAGGAATTCCAAAGACATAATCCCCACAATGCTGCCTCCAGCTATGATAGTCTTCATAAAGCCTGGGGTAAAGAGAATTGGCTCAAGGAAGATTTTGGAGAAATCTCCCTAAGGCAAGTGTGACACTGCACAAATGCCTCAGTTGAAGAAGTAGAAGCTATGTGTATTTTTCACTTTTATAAAAAGCTAGCTTAATGAGAAATTATTTTCTGCTTTCATCCAGCTCATGTTACATTAAATAATGCAAGTTTTTAGATTCGTTCTTCCTTGTTTTGTGATTCAGTTTAAAATACATGCAATTTTAGAGAAAGGCTTTGTGTTTTCTTTCTACCTGTAAGGAAATGTAACAACAGATGCCATAAAATTACTATAATTAAATAATGAGCAGTTGAAAAAGTATGGGACAGTTAGAAGAATAGTTCCTGGCATTTTCTTGAGGAAAAGTAGCATTTTATCTTGGCCTTGTGGAGGTTCAGATTCTTTTTTAACTGCTCCTTTTTTCTTTTTTCTTTTTTCTTTTTTCTTTTTTCTTTTTTCTTTTTTCTTTTTTCTTTTTTCTTTTTTCTTTTTTCTTTTTTCTTTTTTCTTTTTTCTTTTTTCTTTTTTCTTTTTTCTTTTTTAACTCACTGCAACACTCTGAGACCAGCTGCCAAACATGCACAATGTATAAAATCTATTCTGGGGAATGTGCTGTTGTAGTTACTTGCTTTACTGGTCATTCTTTTTTTAGTGTTTTGCATGCTGTATTTTAAACAACATCTGCCTTACCCAAGAACATAATTCGGAAACCATGTAGCAACCTTTGTAGGAGTTGGCCATGTTCCCGGTTTGAGTTCCTCAAAAGCCTTGGCTGTGGGCCGCAGATGAAAGGAAAGCAAAAGAAACAAGATGGTTTGAAAAGTGGTCAACCCTCAGTTGTGGCAGAGTTACAGAGGCACTTACTCCTCCAGAACTGCTCCCTGTCTGTGTTCCCTTTAATACCTGGTGGCTTATGTGAATAACCAAGTTTTTTTATTCCATGGTACTCCTGTGAGTTTGATGGAGCAAGTGCTGAACCTAGAACTAGATTATATTCTGTTTTTTCAAGACTTATTTTTGAAGTGGTAATTGGTAGCACCCTGGAAAGCCCTTTGAAACCGATATGCACAGTTTAGCTGGTGCACCTGACCTCCTCGACATCTTTTGGGAAAGAACCTGGAGGTGCTGGTCAACAGCAGCTGACCATGAGCCAGGAGTGCCCAGGTGGACAAGAAGGCCAAAGACACCCTGGCTGTATCAGCAATAGTGTGGCCAGCAGAACCAGGGCAGTGATTCCCCCCCTGTACGTGGCTAATTTGCTGCTAATTAACCTAAAATAGGTTAGGACTATGATAAGTGGTTTATAGGTCTAAGTATTATGTGCCTCAGTGTTGCTTAGTTCAGCTAAGATAAATGTGGATACAAGCCTAACATTAGACACAAAATCTCAAAATGGGACACACATATTTGAAATTAAACACACGGTTAAGTGTTTAACTAGATCAGCATCTGAGCACTTAGTTTGAGACTATGATATTGGTTACCTCTTCTTTCCATCTGGTTTAAAGGCTTTATTGATGATCCAAAGGGAAGTGTGGAATAAATCAAACAGAATCTTTCGTCAAAGTTTTTCTGCAAAAATATCTTAAAACAGACAATAGCACAAATGTGTACTCTGAACAACTGATACAAAACTGTCTACACATTGCATTTGCTGTTAAATAATGCTGTACTTACACTGCATTTTTACCTCATTTCCCTTCAGAACTTCATGTTGCATTAAGTAATATTCTTGGCACTAACAACCCAGATAAAGGATGTTGTTTCTGATCTGTAATTGGAGTGGTGTAACTCATCATTTAGCACTTCATTTCCATTTCCATTCACACTTCATGGCATATTATCAGCTACAACAGAATATGTCTGTAAACCAAATTTAGGTAATGCTGTATAACAAAGGATTCTGTTTATTTCAATTGTAAATTTTTACTATATAGATTCTTCCTTTCAACTTATTTAACCAAATTCCAAGGAGACTTCCAGATACATGAAATGTTTGACAATTTTTATATGGGTACTTTATTTCCTGTGTAATTTATTGGCTGATGATTTCAGAGTACTTTACAGATGCTAATTGATTTAATTTCAGATACAGGTAAATCAGATAGAAATTCTCTCTGGTTCTAATGAGATACAGAGAATGAGAAACTGCAAATGGTGCTGAGCTCAGTCTTGGGTGTTCAGGCATTACTGATTCATCAATGCACAGCTAAAGCCTCAAAATCCTTGAAAGACAGTCAGTCAGCATTGTAGATACCCCTGAGTGACTCCTTAGAGTTATCAATTTCTATCAGTCAGCTTTTGAAGGGGTTTCCCTGAGAAAGTAAGATGTTGGGTCCCCTAATGACTAAAAAGTCTTTCTGACTGAAAAAGAGAGTATTTTTAAAAAGATACAGAAAAAGACATACTGTTTTCTTTCAGTGTTCACCAGGATTTTCCAGCTGTAATTGTTCCCCCTACTTGTCCCAATTTTCAAAAAGGGCAAAAGAGATGACCCTGGAAACTACAGGCCTGTCAATCTTACTTTTCTCCCTGGTATAATTACAGTAAGGATTGTACTGGAAGGTATAAAAAAACACCTGAAAGACATCACAGTTTCTGGTCACAGCCAGCACAACTTTATGAGACAAAGTTCTGCTCATCCAATCTGATTTCACTGTATGACAAGGTAACCCCCCCAGATGATCAAGGGAAGCAAGCAAAGCTTTCAATACTGTCTCCACAGGATCCTTCTGGACAAAATGTCCAGCCCCCAGCTGGATAAACACATCATGGGACGAGTGAGCAACTGGCTCATGGGCCAGGCACAAAGGGTTTCAGTGAATGGGGTGATATCAGACTGGTGTTCTGTCACTAGTGGGGTTCCACAGGGCCCCACCTTGGTCCTGTGCTCTTCAACATCTTCATAAATGACCTGGATGAAGGGCTGGAAGGGATATTGAGCAAGTTCACAGATGACACAAAACAGGGAGAAGCTGTTGGCTCTCTCAAATGCAGGGATGCCCTGCAGAGAGACCTTGAAAAGCCAGAGGACTGGGCAATCACCAATGTATTGTTGAATTTTATTGTTGGTTGTGGTCGGTTGGCTTGTTTTGGTTTTATCATTTAATTTAAATTTTATTTTTTAGGTTCTTTATTTTAGTATATATATATATTTAACATATCTACTTTTTTTTTTTTTTTTACCCATGTCTATAATCATCAACATATAAGCAGAAAAAATATTATTTCTCAGACAGTAAGAAGTGGTTACAACTAGATCCAGAAAAGGAAGATAAATAATTTCAACTTAACCGCAATAAATTTGTTTCTTCAATGTTTTAACATTCCCTTTCCAGAAAGAATTTATTTAATACATTTCATTCAATAAACATTCATATAGTTCATAAAACAATAAATTATGTTTGTAGATAGAAAAAGAGTTTATATATTTTCATGAAAAATATTATTCCATTCATCCAACCTTGTTTAACCTTTTGTAGATGAAAGAATGCTAATGACTTCTTGTTGACAATAGCTAGAAAGTGCCAAATGAAGTAACAATGTACCTGCTTACATGAGACCGAGAACATAGCTATTTTATATATAGTAAAACTTCATCTTTTGTTATGGTGAACATCCTATTTAAATTTTAAAAAGCATTGTGATACACTTTTTCTTTATATAATTTTAAAAATAATGTTTGATAAATAGTATTAGCAGGTTTTAAAACTAACAGTTCATTAGAGGTGGTTATGTTTGAATTCTTAGGGAATAAAACTGAAATCCAAAATAGGAGGAGAATGCAGTCTATGGATTATATCATCAGAAAGAAAATGTATGGAAATACAATATTTTGTAGCTTTTATAAATAATGATTTCATGCTGTAGTGAGATAAGGGATTGTGTGGGATTCTTATTAGAAACACAATATATGCCAGTTCCAACTGTCCTTTACAGTAACCATGAATTCATTTGTAAATTCTCAAAATCATATTGCTTCAGAATATTTAGGAATTCATACAGTCACCCTCACTTCTTTTGGTGGTGATTTACTTAAGCTTGTTGTAGACTAGTGATAGAACACAAAAGCTTACACATTTGATTCTATTCCAGGGACAAACTTCTTGAATACTTCCCAAATTTGACTGGAGTGCATATATAGGAATGATTATGTGTAAGAATGTTTTAGCATAAAAACTTTAGCTGAGAGCTAAATTTCTCAAATTTCTTCTAACAAAAAAATCCTGTTGTCTACTTGAAGTTAGTTTAGCTATTTATATGGCTACTTTGTAGACCTATAGTTCTGTAAATTGCTAAATTACATTGGGATATTTATATTAATACTTCTCACAGCAAAATAACTCAACATGATTTAAATAAGGGGTAATTGAAATTGGAGATAACTTTTGTTCCTCTGGAGTAGTGAGGAATGTATAATATGGGCTCTAAAATAAGAGAAAGATGTAAACAAACAAAGCAAGATCAAAGAGGAAAAGTATAAACAACTGTGCAGATGAAAGTGTTATTTCAGATGCAAAGCTCTTACAAGAGGAGTATAGCTGCTTGGCACAGAGTAACCAGAACAGTATTTGCTAGGTCCCCAAATGTAACTGAGGAGTGAGTACTGAAGGGAATGCTAAATACCAGGAATACCCAAAGAGAATAACACTTCCACTGGGCACGGAAAAAAGGCAAACCTTGGATCAATTTTGAAAAAGGTTAATCTATTAGCAGAGATTAATTTTCTATAAAATTGTGAGAAAACCCTGCAGTACTGCATCTTAGGATAGACTCTTACAAAGTAATTCAAGTACATGATATCACCCCTGCCTCTCATTACATGACAGAAATATCAACTTAGTTTGCAAAATTTAATAAATTGAAGAAAATTTGAATTATATGTCTCACATTGTCAGTCATATGTTGTGGTGTGCAGATAATATCAGAGTCAAACACACTAATATGAGTGAACCCTACCTTTGTGTGACAAGATTTTTATCTGTTATCTGATATGGAAAAACGTCATTTTGTCATGAAATAAAAATACTTCTATGACTGGGAAAAAAATTCACCATGAATCAGGGAATGGGCCATTGGCTGTGTGAATTGTTGGAAGCATGCTGTGTACCTCTCAGGTGTGTGACGAACAGTCTGACTTCAGTTAATTTAAATCCATACTTGAAAATAATTGTTGCAGAACTCCTACCAGACGAGTTAACCTAATAGATCATGTTTATCCTCATTTAAGGGATTCTGTGGGAAATAAAAGCAATTTTCATTTTTAGTTTGTTTTTTCTGAATGGTACAGAACTATTTTATCAGTTTGACTACAGAACATATGTTCAATTAACTGTATGGATGTTCAGTTCTAAATTTTACACAGTAGCACTCACAACAAGTTGTTTGAAATTATAGTATCCATTTACATTTGAAGGCTTATGATATTTGATTATGATATTTAATTTAATAATTCTCTATTATAATACATAGAGAATAGATGAAATCTACCATATAAATGAAGGCAATCAGGTTCCAGGATGCTTGATTTTTCCCTGTCAATTTACCTGTGAGTTATTCCATCAATATTGAGTGATTAATTAGACAGCGCAGTGATTAATTAGATAACGCATTTGTATTTCTGTTACAGTCTTAGAGAGGTCAATAAAATCTTTCAAATGCTCTAAATGTCTGCATGTATGTGCTAGAATGTCATTCCAGCAATTGCAATACATCAGGTATTTTTCATAGTGAATATAGAGGAATATAAATAAATACTGTAGATTAAATGCACACATTTCAAAGCTGGATGTGTTATTAGAAAACAAAAACTCTTCTTGAGTTCTTTAACATGAATATCAGACTAATATTTTAGGCTAATCTGAGCTGAGCTGTCGAAATTATAGAAATTTCATTATTGAAATGGAACTTAAAATTTATAGCACATAAATCTGAAACTCAGGAAAACTTTTAAGATCTTCTAATCACTTCTACCTCTAGCACTTCCTTAGCAGCAAGTACTTGGACTCAGAATTTAACAGCTCTGAGTAGCTGTAAACCAGAATCTGTAACCTAGATTGGAAGTAAAAAATTTACAAAAAGATGGCATTAGCAAGGAAAAATTCACTGTCACTGACAAAATTACTACACAATTCTGTTTATTAACAAGCTACTTAGATCACAGTTCCTGCTTAACAGAATCTGTGACACTGCTAAAGATGATGTCCTTGTTATTGCCAGTTACATGAATATATCCAGCATATACTAAGTAGCTTAACATGCCCGAATTAATTCACATTAACTGTAATTGTTGCATTGAATTTTAATGACTATATTCAAGGCTGTGTTCCTCCCAGAGCTATGATAGCTGGCCAAGAGGTAAGAGCAGAAACTCTACTTCCTCTCATGTCAGAAGCTATAATAAAAGGAAATGGAACAACATAAATCTACTTTCCCTGACAGAGATTGTTAAGCATCTGATAAATGCAGCTACATAGACTTGCTTCAGTTTCAAGATTATAATCTTGTTGCAGAAATTAATTGCTAGGAAGAGCAATTTTTACCTCTAGGCTGGTAACTCAAACACAGTCAAGGTCAACAGAGTCACAACTCATCAAGAGCATTTCTCTGACCAAAGGTTCAGCTGATACAGCTTTTGTAGAGAAAGCTGTCTGTGGTAAATTACTCACACTTTCCATGCCCAGACCTTACCACCACTGGAAAAGGCAGTGGAAGGACCATCTGAGAACATGGACAGCCCTTCTCTTCGTGGGGGATCTCTAATGTCTTTGATGGCTGTGTGAGATAGACCAACACAATGATCCTCAGGGAATTATACCTCTGTTGCTTATGATATCGTCTTTACATTCTGATCTAGCACATTTTGTCAATAAAACATTCACAGGAGGATTTCATATCTCAAGAGAATTTCAGATCCTTTGGTTAAATTATTAGTGCAGTCTGTACATTTCTCTGAAGTGCAGAGGAAAGGAACCTCACTTACAGAATTTTTTCTCTTAGTGGCATCATTGAAAAGTCATTCCTATACTCTCTGCATCAGCATGTTTGCAAAAACATTTCAACAGCTTCCTTCAAGCCCTTCTCTCATCTCTGCAGCAACAGTCTTGACCGTGTAAAAGCTGCTGGTGACTTGTAATGGCCTTACATGGTCCATTGTCATCAGATATCACTGGGAATGCCATTACATTCTTCTCAGTTATGCACTGTAGTGTTCATTAAATTATCCCAAGCCTGTAAAGGCTCCACTTGTACACATGTAGGATAAGCAAAATGACACAATCTGCAAGTAGATAAATAATAATGGTAACACCGTGGCACAGTCCAGATCCAGACTGAAGTTAATGAACATGAACTCTGTGATTCTGTTTCTCTTTATAATAAAAAGGAACCTGTTCAACTATCCAAAATTTATCATAACATTGCTAACACTTACTTGGGTAAAAGGCAGTCAAGCCATTTTTCCTCCCCAAAAAAGGTGGCATGTCCAAATTTTTAAAACCTATGGTACTAGTAATTTTGATACTGTCTTTCTGCTACTTGCATTCCAGTATTTGATTTTTTAGGATTCCTTTTCACTAACTCTAGTTTATAGCCAAGCAAAACCACAACATAGTATGTTTTTTTCATAAATAATGAAAAATGATGTTCCCTAAAATTCATTTTGCTTTGTGAACAGGAACAATAAGTAACCCACACACTATTTCAAAACTGAGATTGTAATACTGAGGATACAGAGTCACTGTTGTCACTTTACTATTCGCAGTTTGTATTTTTTTTACCATAAACAGTATATCTCTGTTCTCTCAGTTTTATAGTCCCATCCATAATCTCACAATAATATTTTCCAGACACACAGAGCAGCCATATACAATATGGTTATCATCAATTTTATTTTAGATTGAGGAAGACTGAACCAAAACAAACAAAACAAATATGTATTTTATAAAATGCTACAAATCTCTCCTCTCTATGATGAAAGTAAGTAAAGGCACAAAACACAGAAGAGCAAGACATAACATCAACAAAGACAATTCTTCACACTCACTGTAATCCAACGTATATTTCTATATTATTTATTCTTACTCCTATGAAGACTTTAATATTTATTTAGTATATTGTCTTGCATCTCACACCATTTTGTAAAGTAGGATACTGTTATAGCTGATTTCAAATTTTGTATTTAATCCACCCTTGAGAAGCAAAACACAGCCCTTTAGAAACCATTTTAGGATAGCTGTCCCTGTTGTAGACACTATATGGAAGCAAAGAAAATTAACTTCAAAAATGGAATGCTATATATAGGATTCATTTTTATGCTTGCTCTTCTGTTGGCAATTGTGGTCATAACAGGCTTAAGAACTCCAGCAGGATATATCTTTTTCCTTCCTAAGCCTTTGGAGCACTATCTATTTGTAGGTATCATATATTACCTCTGCGTGGGGCCTGCAGATGAAATCTATTCCAGGAGTAGTCCTTGTTGGGAGATTTCCAGAAAGCCATCTGTTCCCAATGGAGCATCTTGTCTGCCTTCCCTAGCAATTAGAAAGCAGCAGATGAAGATGCAAGGCATAAAAAGGGAGAAAGACATGAAAGAATAGAAAATTATATAAGAAAATCTTGTTTGTTTGAAGGAATGGAAATTAAACTGTTAAAAACATAGAGGCTGTAACTACCTGAACAAAAGGATCTTTTTTTTGTAAACTCTGTAATAAAACACAGGTCCTGTAACACACACACTCCCCACCAGTCATTGTTGCTTAGTTCAGTTCCTCACTGCCATAAGTTTCTGATGAATCAAAATGAAAAAGACAGATCTGTGTATTGCACTTGATGGAAAAAACAATGGCTGTCACACACTCGTGGGAGAAAGACGTGGATCCATCTCCAGAGAAACACATTTTATTTTGTCGTTTTAGATCTTTTAATTCTCTGATTATGATACAACTATGTTTTATCTGAAAAATGAAGGAACTGATTATGATACTAACATATGTATGCTTCCAATCAGTAACCTGTCATAGATCACTGTGTATTAAGTCTTTAAAACAATTTAAGATATAAAATTACCTTTTTTTTTTTTTGAATATATAAAAACACAAAGGGAGAAACTGTCGAACTGTATTTCTCTCTAAAAGATGTGGATGTGGTCTAATCCTTATCACTTGTGTTCCTTCTACACTTAGCAGAAAGAAATCAACATCTCCAGAAAGTTTCAACCTTATTATGTTCAATGATTTTCTTAGCAGGAATGAGTGCTTTCTAGAAGTGTCTGCAGCTGAAGGAGCCAGGATAACTACCTGAGACTACACTACTTGCATTTTGGTAGTTATCATTAAACAAGCTGAATATTTTGCCAATCAGTTTAAAACCTAATTTTAACATGTAATTATATTGATTCTTTTTTATCTTTCTGAAATTTAAATATAAAATGTAAAGAAAAGTCTTAAAAAACAAAAACATGGCATTTTAACTTCATGCATAACCTTATCTCAGGTCTTTGATAGAGAAAGAAATGATTCTGAGGAAAAATAATATGATTTCTTCAGGAAGGACAGAAATGAAGGTAAAAGCAGTGGGTTGGTATTCTATCTGAATGAAGTAGTCCAGCTAAAGAACTCACAAATACTCAATTTGGATCAAAATTGCTTTCATTGTTCTATATTAGCTTCTCTAGAAGTATTAAGAACCTGCTATAGATTCCAGGATCAAAACTGGATATGGATATAGAAATGTCTTGAACTTGTTACAGTGATGAATAATACAGGGAATTGTGTCATTGTGGGAAAATTTCCTCCCTGTAAATGAGCATTTTCTTAACAATTTGACTAAGTAAAAAATTTGACTAATTAATTAAAAATTAACTAACTTGGTAGAATTCAGTTCTGTCTGGATATATTAGTAGATAGGTTTACATCTTACTGATTTTGTGACTGTATAGGTAATAAATTTATTTTTTAATCTCCTTTTCTAAATTAGGGATGTTATAGAAGACCTATAGAAAACTATTTGACTGAAGTGACATCAAGACCATTCCAAGTAAATTACATTGAGGAATAAATAGAAAAATAGGTCAAGGTTCCTATATGAAAGGACAAATAGGAGAACTAAGAGATTTAATGAGTGAAGTCAACACACACAGAAATTAGGAGCTGAAATGTGAAGGCAACTGAAATTTCTTTCAATATGATTTATCTAAACTTCAGGAATTTTTAAGGATGGGAATAATTCTAAATAAGTTTCAAAACCAATGGTGAAGTCTCTATTCATAACTGAAATGAAAAATCACATAGGAATACTAAAACTCATTTAGAAATAATAAGACTCATTTAGGAATAGTAAGACTCTATAAAAAGTGGAAAAATGATGAAAGATGCATCTTGGAGAACACAAAATTTAAGAATAAAGTTCAAAACTCTTGCCAGAACTTTAATTCGGCTTGTCATTGCAAATGAAGTTAAAACAAATAATGCGAAGCTTCTCAACCACCTAAGCAGAAAAGAGAATGAAATAAACTTCCTAGGAAGTGGGAAAGAAATGAGGTTCAAATGAAAACACAGATTTATTTTTTTTTTTAGTTTTTAGACCAAGATGGTTGATTGCTATAAAGGTATGGTAAGGCAGATGACCGGGCTACAGGGATTGCCTTGCTTGTAGGAGGGTGGCTACTCCCAGCAGTGATAAGGAAGCTGTAATACCCTTAAATAAGGCCCTGGTGTGATTTCATCCAGAAAGCCCTAATCTCTCATACTCAGTTAGTAGAAAGAGCAGAGGATGATGGCTGAGGAGAAAGAAAGCTTGTTTTGCAGAAGACACTAAAGACCTTGAATTTATTTCAAAAATAAGGGAAGATTGAGAACATCAAAAGGTCACTGGGAATCCCAAGTTTTCTCCCATCCTTATTCAGGACTAGCACTAGCTGTTTTCATTCTTTCTGGCTCTCTTCAACCCAAGATTCCTGTGCACATGTTTATACAGAGGGAGTTTAGAAGGGATGAGAGGACCAGGTTTGTCCTGGTTTGAGAGGACCAGAGGTGTGTTTGTGCCCAGGATATGGCATCATCTAGTGGCTGATGCACAAACCTGGAGCATACTCTCTGTCCCTTTCAAGGCCTCAGGATGGCCCATACTCAGGTACTCTTCATCCTGGGTGAGAAACTGTCACCTAGTTTATGTGAAGGGTACCATCCATGTGGATTGTGACAGGTCTGTAGGTGTGGCAGGGGTACCCCCAGCTGGGGCTGGCCCTTCTGGCCAAAGTGGAGCACCCAAGGAACTTGCCTGATAAGTCAGAATAAATCCTTAGCATTAGGTGGAAAGTTAAAAACTGACTTGCCCTTTGAGACTTATGATTTAAACATAGTATTTAAGCAGGTTGGATCTCACTCCTATGTAACCAGAAAGCTTCACAAGGATTTTTGTAAAGGGAAGTCAGTAAGTCATATGAAGACACTAATAAGGAATTTTTAAAATTCCTAAAAGATTTTGCCATTGACCACACTGAAGAATCTTAAAGAAATTTAAGCTGTCATGGAATCAGAGGAAAGGTATTCTTGCACAATTATTAAGTGATTAATAATTAGGAAACAAAAGGTAAAAATCAGTGGAGGGAGATTATCAAATAAGTCTCTCAGGATCCCTGCTAGGATATGAACTGTTCAACATATTCATAAATTACCTGAAAATTATGAGAAAAAATGAAGTGACAAATATTCCTTATCAAACAAAACTATTCTTGACAGTGAAGAATTGCAGAATGATCTCATGATGCTAAGTGACTGAACAATAAAAAAGCATATGAAATTAATTGCCAGTAAAGTCAAAGGCACCTGGTGCCTCTCCCCTCACAGAATATGTGCACAATATTGGAATCTAAGGCAGCCATTGCTATTCAGGAAAGACATCATAATAATTGTATGTCCATGGTTCCCTGAAAACTTCTGCTTAGTAGCATGTGACATTGAAAAAATGCTAGGATTAAGAAAATACCAAGAACAAGAAAGAAACTGAATAATCTTTATTACATGCTGATGGGGGTTGCAATAATCTGTTTTGAGTCCAATATGTAGTTACAGTGATCCCATCTGTAAGATGACAAAACTTACTGAACTTACTTTGGCATCTACTGGAGGGAAGATTAAAACTGATCTGCTTGGAAAATAAATATTTGGTAATGGGGTCTATCCTGCTGTCTGCCTACAGATGGGATCTATCTCCTATCTACAGGTTAGTGTCTGTTTGATTGGCTTCTATGAAATACAAAAATATGTAAGAGTGCTCTAGGGAATTACTGTCCACTGTAATTTTTAAAAGAAGAATAGGAGTGACCAGAACATTTAAAATAAACAAAAGAAGTACTTTTCCTTACAGTACATAATTACTTTGTGGAATTCACTGCTACAGGATGTTGTGGAGGCTAAAATTATCACTGGACTCACAAAGGAGTAAAGGGATTCATAGCAGAGGGGCTATTAATCATAGTGTCTGTATGTTGCTTCTTATTCAAACTTAAAATGCTGGTTGCCAGAAACAGAAATATTTGAGAAGCAGGATCAGTCTATACTTGTCCCTTATATCGACTCTCTACACCCCTTCTCTCTGAGCATCTTTTGTTCATCTCATCAAAAATAAGATATTTTTATATCTTTTTCCTTGGACCAGTGTGAATATTTGCAGGGTTTTATGTTTTAGTAGGTTAAACTGTGAAGAAAGAAGACTTTCAAAGCCTAGGCTTAGCTAATTCTACACAAAATGAGCAGCACTGGTCACAAAGTATGATCAGGCAGGATAAGAGGAGAAAACTGATGGATGAGCAGAAGAATAAAATTCTAGGATGTCTTTTAGGGTGGAATAGTGAGAGAGAATTTCTAAATTTAGTTCAAAATGAAAAAATGAAGTATTTATGAATAGACTACAGCAACGTATTTTCCTGTGATGGTGGTGATTCACAGCAGGTTTTCTTCTAGTCCTGTGTCCTAAACAGAAACCTGAACCTTTTGAGACAGCCCATCACTAATTGAAATACAGAGCTGTGTGCACGAAGCTGAGCTCAGATGCTCTAAATTCCACCTTCAAGTTGTATTAACATTTAATGTTCAAAAGAAAGCTAATAAAACTGAAGGGAAGCTGAGATGGCCAAGTCATAACTATTTTTATGATGCATTATTACCACAGAACAGAGGAAGGGTATTTATGATGCATAAAGATTTCTCTCATCCTTTGCATGTGTTTTTGGGCTATCAAAACCAGTTTGCACTGTGGGGAAAAAATTTGTTCTTGGCCATGTCTTTGCAATAATAAAGTGATGCTAGTACCATTGAGAGGAAAATTTGTCCCATCTTGTGTTTCATTATTTGTGTCACATTTATTAAATTTTTATGGGCAAATATGTGTAGTAAACTCCTAATTTAGGAGACTAAAGACTAAAGCATTTAAGCCTGATGTATGTGTGAAGTCAGTATGACTCCACTGCTATAATCAATAGCTAATAACAAGTTATCTTAAGTGATCAAAAAAAAAAAAAAAAAGGAAACAGCCTGGAGACCTTTTCTACTCTCTGCTGCAATGGTTATGGAGTTCATGGCAAAACCTCAGTGCTTCAGGAGAAGCAGATTGCAGTGCCCTGACACAGTTTCAGCTGATTTACAGTGTGTCAGGATGTTCAGCTGTGTGAGAAAAGAGCAGGAGTGGTTCAATATGATGGTATGATATTTTTTCCTGGTGTGTTTTTCATATACACATAAACACACAGCCGGGAGGAGGCAGAAGAGCTGTGAAGTAGATATGGCATCTATTACATTTCAGCCAGAGGAGCACATGCTCTGTGAGTCACTGCACAGCACTGACAGGCTGGGTGTTGTGCCCTGGATAGGTGAGTGATGTTAAAATATCACTCTTTCCTTTTTCAAATAAAGGAATAGGTTGACATCACTGCTCTCTGTGTGTATTCCACAGACATATCACCTTGCCTTAGATTCCTTAATAGAAGCTACTGACTAGGAAGTTCTTGAAATTTTAAACTGCTTCTAGTTAAACCCAGTGAATTCTTTTGGTTGTGGTCTAATTTTTTTAACTACTCTTTGGTGACAAATTCCATTAAAATCAACCAAAAAACCAAAAACCCCCAAACTCCAAAATTTACATTATGTTTATTTATCTGGAATATCTGACATTATCATAAAGCTTTGTATCTCTGTGTGTAGTGTAGAGGAAAAGTAATTGCAAGGAAATAATGCCTTAGTATGAAACACAAGCATAAGCATACTTTATTTATCTTAAATGACTTCAGAATATTGAATAAAAGAGTTTCACAATGGTTTCTCAAATTCAATTACTAATTAATAAAAAGAATGTCTTGTGAAACTCCCATTTTTACATTCCTGTGGTTATTTTAGCAGTGACTTAAAAGGAACTGTAAGAATAAGAAAAACAAAAAACCACCCACCTTTTTTTCAGCTGTCAAAAAAACCAGATCTTATAATAGTTAATAACACTGTTTCATCATTTCATCTCTTCCCCATCTGCTTTCTTCCTTTCTTCCCCTTCACTTGTTTCTCTGCCTGTCAGTTTCCTTCCTCTCTTTCCCTCAAAACATCCTATTTCCTGCTCCTCTGTTGCATGCCTTTCCCTATTGCATGGCTCCCCATGCTGAGACCCCCTTTCTCTGGAAACATCCTGCCTGTTGGCCTCATCACTGGCACCCACTGGCTGGGCATTTCCCTCAGCAGCTGTGCCTGCACAGTGTAGCTGCCGTGCCATTTTCATCAGGGTGACTTCAGTGTCTGCCCCTTTCTCTTTTGCAGAGTTGTACTTCCTCACTGCCAAACTCCTTGTGGGGAGCATAGCTTACTTCTTCTTGTCTAAGGAATTAAATGTACTGTGCTATTTGCCTCATTTTACATAATTATATATAATATTTATATTGCTATTAGTCCAGCTTAACATGTACCACTTCTGTATAGCTGTTTTAAGCAATCAAAACCAGGAGTCAGTTCATGGTGGAAAAGCAGAGCATTAATAAAATCTCATTTTAGCTGTAGCACTGATCCATGCAAAGTGATATTTTTCTGTGGTTACTTTGTCATTATAACCAGTGGCAAATCCATCCAATTATTGCCTCCTAACCCCCCCCCATTCTTCAGTTTAATCAGAAATATGTTGCTCACGTGAACATGGTACTACCAAACACAGGACAGTCCAGCTCACTGCTGTCTGCCTAAATAGGTTGACCTCTTGTGTCTTACTTTCCCGGCCTTCATCTCTGACAGCCTTGAAAGTGAGAAGTCTTTTTCTTTTCTTTCGTCCCTGAGAAATGGAAGTCAATCTTAGATAAGATAGTAATATGTGTATATTTTTTGTCAAGTCTTCACTGAGAGTAACAACTCAGTCTTGAGGAAAATTGAAATTGATAAATACTGAAAATCTATTTTTCAGTTTAAACAATCAAGTTTGGGCCTTTTTTTTAAATCTTCAATATAGTGTAAAACCACAGAACGTCAGATTGCTTCACAAGAATGTCAAAATCATTACTTCTGCACTGAAGTTAATTGTGGCTAATAGTCTACATATAACTGTGTGTATTTCATAGTTTTAATTTTTTAACCACAGATATTTCTTTACACACTGTTTATCTGTTTCACCTTGAATTTGGAACCCCTTGAATACAGTTACACAAGTTGTTCCTCTCTCAGTTCAGTTTCTTAACCTAAAGCCGGAAGACAGAGAAAAAATTAGAAACAAGAAACCAGTACAACAACAAAGTAAGAGAGACCTCTCAAGCAACCTTCAGTCTAACTTTGCATCACTTCACCCTTTTACTCTGGTCCCCAAATACATCTGGTCACAGGTGACTCCAGCAGCTCAGGTTTCCATGAACTTTTCAGGAATGTGTCTGACTTTAGTAGGCCAGTCCTGCACTTGAACATGTTTCTGCCACTGTTGTTTTCTTCCAGTTCTTCTCTGAAAGCACTAGATGTCACCTAAAATGAGGTTTAGCAGTGTCAAAGGATTCCAGATTTCAGAATTTCAGAATCTGAACCATGAGAACTTACGAGTGGATTCATACAGTCAACTTACAGGGAAAATGTGATACTACAAAATTCAGTCCAAATGGCTGAGGGATTGAGATGCCTATTTCTAGCTATTGTCTATCAAAGAAGCATGATTCTATTCAAATCAGGAAGGAGAAGTCCAGTTCTTGGTTCAGAAGTGATATTTTGGGAAACCATGCCATGCATCTCATACTCAGTAAATATACTTTGTGGGGATGACATCTGTCATGGTTTTGTCATGACATCTCTTCTTTGCTTTTTTTCACTATGATGAATTTCTAATGGTTTTGTTATTCTTTTTTGGTGGACAGTGCTAACAGATCAAATGTGATTCTGTGTGGTTATTCTCCCTTTCTCTAGTGGATCACTGAGCACCATACCTCAGCATCAATTACAAGCTCATTTAGTCCTCTACCACTGATTGAATGTGAAATTTGAACTAAAATCTACTGGGCTGGCACACTGACTTGATCCTGCCTAAGGACCTTGCTCTGCTAATTTTCAGAAGTTTTTTTTAATTATTACATTTGACTCTTTTAAGTAAAATCAGGCTTATGTTTTTCTTGTTTCAGACATTGAATTATTTTGGCTAAAATTAACTGAATTAATACTTATTACACAATTATGTGATCAGGCAGAACTAAGAGTGAGAGCCTTCCCTCCCTGATTTTTAGCTTTTACAACAATTACATTAAAAGTAATTTTGTCTGTGTGTGTTGGTCAGAAGAGGGGAGGATTTCACAAGTGTGTGAGGGTACTTCAGTGGTACTGAAGTTCTTACTTCCACATTTGACCTACAATTGACAGAGCTAGACATATCTATATTAAAAAATCCACACTCAGATTTAAAGAATTCTTAGAATCAGAAAAAAACACAATTGTTCATTTAGAACCAGAGAAGACTCTCACAGTCATCTTCTCTGAGCTTTTGCATAAGCCAAATAAAAAAATCTCCATTCAATCATTTCTGCATCAAGACCATGTCTTCTCTTTGAGGTGCAGCATGGCTTTCACAGAAACCGTAAAACAGTGTTCAGCCATTGTGGGACACAATAAAATTGGAAGTATATCGACAGTCCTAAATCTAGTATTCATCAAATCTTCCATAGCATTTGAGGGAATGATGGGACTGGCAAATTGGACGCAGTATCTCTGGATGGTCCAGAATGCAATCTCATAATAAACCATCTGCTCGCAGTATGACTTACAGCAGTGTAACACATTGTCAGTATTTATGAATTAATAATAGTAGTAGTAGTAGTAATAATAATAATAATAATAATAATAATAATAATAATAATAATAATAATAATAATAATAATAATAGTAGTAGTAGTAGTAGTAGTGGTAGTACTGATATCTGTTTCCGTAGTGCTTCCAGTGGATAGCAGCTGATCATGCTTAGTGCCTCCAGGGAAGGGATGCCAAAAAGAAACAAATGAATCTAACCAGCTGTGGGGCTATTTTTGAAAAGCTAAGGAATTCAGTTTGTTGCTTTCTATTCCCTTTAAGGGTGGTAAAGCAGCATCTCAAAGCTATCCATACAGCTTTCATACAAAAAGGGGCTCGGATATGCTTTTTAAATGTTTAAGGGGGCTGCAGGAGCGCAGTGTCTCACAGACCACTCGTGCATGTGTGCGAGGCACACGAGCACTGCTCGGGGTCTGCTGTCTGCAGCCCAAGGCCCCTCTGCCTGTTGCTTCTCTTGCTGAGGGGAGCCACAGTGTCAGAGCAGTGTCCCAGTGTCCCCGTGTCCCAGTGTCACAGTGTCCCAGTGTCACAGTGTCCCAGTGTCCCCATGTTCCAGTGTCCCAGTGTCACAGTGTCACAGTGTCACAGTGTCCCCATGTCCCAGTGTCGCAGTGTCCCAGTGTCACAGTGTCCCCAGTGTCCCCGTGTCACAGTGTTGCAGTGTCCCAGTGTCCCAGTGTCCCCATGTCCCAGTGTCCCAGTGTCCCCGTGTCCCCGTGTCCCAGTGTCGCAGTGTCCCCGTGTCCCAGTGTCGCAGTGTCCCCGTGTCCCAGTGT